>SJXQ01010572.1:480091-570845 GCA_006408695.1 Aepyceros melampus
GGGGTGGGGGAGTAGGGGGGGGGTGGAGGGGCTGGGGGAGCAGCTGAGGGGAGTGGAGAGGCTGAGGGAGCAGCTGAGAAGGTGGGTAGTGACTTGTTCGAGGTCACACAGCTGAGAAGTGGCAGCACCTAGACCTGAACCTGGGCAGCTGGCCTCAGAGTCTACACTCTGGCCCCCACACTTTGCAGCCTTCCCCGTTAGGGGGAGAATAAACATGAGCTGCATTAAGGCATTTAGTTGCCTTGAAAGAAGTACAAAAAATGCTCTAGATATTGACTGTGTTTAATAGCATAGAAAATACGCCTTTTCACAAATAGCTTAACTAATAGAAAACTGAGAAGTGAGTCAAATGAATATAAGTCATGCAACTTATGTACAGTATTTCCCAGTAGAAGGAAACAAACGTGGTGAATAAGTTCTGAGCCTGTTTCCTGCCCCACCCCCCACCGGCCCCGTCCGCCATGTGTGTTAAGGGCAGAGCCGTAGAACCTTTTCCTGGTGTTCTTTTTGTGGCCCCTGACCTCTGCAGATAGACTCTGCATTCTAGAAAGAAAGCCGTCTTGCTCAAGTTTTGCTGGTTGTTAAAAATCAGTCTTTAAAAGTTAAACAAACAAAAAAATCAGTCTTTAAAAGTGCATTTTAAGTGGGAAATTGACCAACGATCTGAATATCCAGCATTATCGTATTTATGCAACATGCAACAGTGCCGGGGAACCCTGCCGCACGTAGGGTGGGGCGCAGTTTCTGCTGGGCCACTCTCTCCTCTCTCCTCTGCCCTCTCCTCCTCCCACCTGGCAACCCGACTGCCCACAGGTCCCTTGTTCTTTCTTGAGTTCCAGGTCTCTGTTCCTCTTGCTGCATGACTGCCAGCCTGCCCCACCCACTTCCTCCTACTTCAACTGAGGCTGGGATCTGGGGCACTCACCTGCACGGAAATGCTTTCCTCTGTCAGAGTTTTCTTAGGATAAACAGTGCCAACAAAATGTCCAAAATGTCGGAGAGGCTGGAGATAATGTCAAGTCTGATACTGTTCTCGAAAACTTCCATTTTGATGAAGTGCATTTAGTAAATTTCAAAAAGGGAATCATGTTTTTAATAGTTACAATAACGTTCTGAAATTACTATAAATGTTTTCTCCAACTTTTTATTTTCCAATATCTCACATTTAATCATTTTACTTTTAATATCAGATTTTAAAATTTTTAATTAGGAAAGCATGTGGTAAGAATTCAAATAGTACTGAAGAATACACATCATCAAAAATGAAATACAGCCAGAACTTCCCTGGTGGTCCAGTGGCTAAGACTCTGCACTCCCAATGCAGGAGGCCTGGGTTCAACCCCTGGTCAGGGAACTAGATCCCGCATGCTGCAGCTAAGACTGGGCTGCTGCTGCTAAGTTGCTTCAGTCATGTCTGACTCTGTGCGACCCCATAGACAGCAGCCCACCAGTCTCCTCCATCCCTGGGATTCTCCAGGCAAGACATAGCCAAACAAATAAAATATTTTTGAAAAAATGAAATACACCCCTGCTTCAGACCAGAGTCACTTCCTCGTCTCTCATTGCCAGCTGATCTTGATTAAATGCTGATCTAATCAAATAGTTTTGAGTAAATTATGTACACTTGCATTTGGTCATGTACTCTGTGTCTGCACAAATGCTATAACACTGTTGGGAACCTTAATTTTTACTGAGCTAAGCATCTTGAACACCGTTTCATCTCTGTGACCACTTGATTTCTGAACAGCTGCACATCCTGTAGTGTGCCGTAGCTCATACACAAATCAGCTTACACACATGTAGCACATGTGCGTATGCAGTTTATACATACAAACACATACGTATATGCACACGTGCACATAACCGATGGGCCATGGACTTCTGGGTATTTCCACAGTTTTCCTGTCAGCAGTCTCATACTTGGGCATCTTGTACACATGGGGGTGTGCCCAGCTGAATTCCAGGTAGAAAACTGCTGGGTCAGAGAGTCTGGACCTGGAATCTTGGCAGGTGTCACTCCGTGGCCCTGGTGCGTGTGAATGTTGCCCCTAGAGACGGCGTGTGAGTGGAGTGCCTGGGCACCTCCAGGGTGGGCTTCTGGGCTGAAGTGAGGAAGTTCAGCAGATGAGGCTCGAGGCTCCTCCCCATCCACAACCAACAGAAGCTGGGTCCTGCTCCCGGGAGAGTGTGGCGTGGCCCCAGGCATACCCAAGCACTGAGCTCTGAATTTCCCATGACAGGAGGAGGCTGTCAGAGCCCTGACTGACTGAGGAGGTGTGGGGAATGTACTTACACATGCTGGGGGCCAAACCCTAATATTTGTTGGGTTGTCCCAAAAGTTCATTTGGTTTTTTTGCATAAAATGTTACAGAAAAACCCAAATAAACTTTTTGGCCTACCCAATATATCTCACAAAGTAGGTGATTAGCAAGCTAGGTATAATTGGCTCTGCTTCATAGGCAGGGAGAGTCCTAGTTGATAGTTTCTCAGTGTTTCCTAGCCACTAGACACTGTTCTAAGTTCTTCATATAGATTACTCATGGATCTTCACAACAACCAAATGCTGCTGCTGCTAAGTCGATTCAGTCGTGTCCGACTCTGTGCGACCCCATAGACGGCAGTCCACCAGGCTCCCGCGTCCCTGAGATTCTCCAGGCAAGAACACCAAATGAGATAGGTACTATTATTAGGCCTACTTTCTGGATGAGGACACAGAAGCACAGAAAAGTCCAGTAACTTCCCCAAGGACATGCAGCTGGAAAATGGAGAAGCCAGACCTCGAATGAGGCCGTTTTCACCGTAGAGTCCTATGCCTGGGATGTGCTTGTGTCTTCTCCATGCGCTAAAGAGAACACTGGGTTACTGCTGAGGCAAGGGGCCTTCAGAAGGTGAGGTCACATTGGCAAAGTGTAGGCATGATGCATGCCAAACAAACCCCCTTCACCGGGGCTCTGTGCCATTGTTATGAACAGTCATGAGACAGCTGCCTTTAGGGCTTGGACATTGGGGCTTCCACACCCTCCTGCAGGGGTAGTGCAGGGGAGGTGGGGGTGAAGGTCAAGTTTCTCCTGCCAATGTGAGAGGGAAACATTTCTCTCCTGATTTATTTCATTCCTTTCTTCTGCAAATGGACTGTGTATTATGTGAATTATAAGCACATATGCAGAGTCAGGGGGACTTCCTTGGTGGTTCAGCAGTAAAGAATACATCTGCATGCAGGAGACACAGAAGACACAGGGTCGATCCCTGGGTCGGGAAAGGGTTGGCAACCCACTCCAATATTCTTGCTCGGAGAATCCCATGGACAGAGGAGTCTGGCCGACTGCTCCATGGAGTCAGTCGCACAGAGTCAGATGCTGAAGTGACTGAGCAGGCACATGGGTGCATAGACAGAGGAGATGCATAGTTAGAATGATAATAGTTAGAGAAACAGATTCACAGACTTAGAAAATGAACCTATGGTTGCCAGGGGGAAGAAACAGGGAGTTTGGGAAGGTCATATACACGTTGCTCTATTTAAAATGGATAACCAACAAGGACCTACTGTATCGTGCATGGAACTCTGCTCAGGATTATGTGTCAGCCTGGATGAGAGGGAGGTTTGGCGGAGAGTGGATAAATGTGTAGGTATGGCTGAGGCCCTTTGCTGTTCACCTGAAGCCACCACTACATTGTTAATCAGCTATACCCCAGTACAAAGTGAAAAGTTTCAAGTTTAGAGAGAGAAGAAGAATGATATGGTTAGTAATTGCATATAGAGCATGTCTTTTGCCTTCTTCAGTGTGGTGATAATTAATTATAGCCTGTGGGTTTTATGTTGGGAGAGAAGAGAAAAATTGCTGTGGTAAAGGGTGCAGACAGTAGGGGCCCCACGGGGCCTCGCGGTTGACTGAACCGTTAGTGTTTTACCTCAGGAACATGGGGGCTAGAAGCTGTTTGACAGAGGGGAGATAGGGAGCCTTGGCCTGAAGGCGGAAAATGAGGGTGCCCGCATCCAAGTGCATTGTCTGAGGTGATTAAGACACACACACACACACACACACCTACACACCTACCCTCGCCTGCTTTCTTTCATCTGTTGCTCAATACTGTGAAATTAGAGTGAATATGATATCCGACTTGTCCTCCAACCACAGAACAAGCAACCCTCAGCTTCTGTTTATTGAAGTGACAGACTTACTGAATTTCTAGAAGAGAGAAGTTTTTGGTTTTATAATTCTTGGTATTCACATTGTTACCTAAACCTCTTACTTACGGGTGACTTGCTTTCTTGTTCCCTGAAGTGTCTTCAGCGGTCCCCAGGTGGCTGCTGTGCCCCGCCTGTCCGCATGATAGGAAAGCCCCGTGTGAACAGGTACATCCCACGGGTCATTGCGTTTGCCCACCGCCTGTCCATCAGTTGTGCCAGCCCTTCCCCCAGCATTTAAACAAGGGACATAGGTTCTGTGTCTTGGATGGATATAACTTTGTCCAGGGACACTTCCGTGCTGGCTCATCTGAAGATATTTTTGCTTGCAAATCGGCCATCAGAAGCAGCTGCTGGTATAGGAAACACCCAGACCCAGTTATAGGCAGCACAGCACAGCAGGGTGGGTTGAATCTCAGGCATCTCTGCCAGTCACTTTGAGGTCTCATCTGCTGACCCGAGCTGTTGAGCACCAGAGGGGGCTCTGGGTGGCCCTGGAAATCATGTGTCCTGGGTGGACATGTAAGAGAGGGGTATAAACTGATCTCTGTGCTGCAGACTTGATGGTCCCACTCCCCGGGGACTGTGGGGGTAGACGAGACAATAACCGTGTTTCCAGGGAGCATCTCCTACTTCTCAGCTGTCTTAAGAAAAACGGCAGGAATTGCATCAACCCTTAAAGCAAAAGAAAAATATAATTCCAACCACACAAATTGCTAGGGTTTGATTCTGACATTTAAAAAATATGTTGGACATTTGCAATCATAGAGGGGTCAGCATCCATTTAACCGGCCTCTAAACCTTCTTTAAGGTTGACCTCTGGTTTTGCAATTCTGATTCTCTTTATCTGGGAGTCACTGATCTTATTGGATTTGAGGATTCCTATTTTGAGGGCTCCATCCTGCACTGGGAAAGGGTAATGTATAATATAGAGACTGGCTACACAGCTGTGGAAATACTGCTGTTTTGACTTAAAAACAATGAAAAACAAAAAAATGAATTAAGTGGATCCTTTAGGAAATCATTTTCTTGTAAATATGTTCTCTATATCTGTTTTTCTTTCATTGCCTGGGCCTTTGGATTTCAATGAAGATGAAGTCTAAAGAATACATATCTGAAGTCAGTAGACAATAGATAATACATTTTTTGATTGATGGACTCTTCAGCTGACAGTGACTCTGGCTATTTGAATGGCTTGTTCTGCAGGGAAGTGGTGGTGATCAGTGGCTGGGACCAGATCTGAACCTGGGTGACCGAGAGGTTATACTTCCTTTGTTCATGGACGAGTGACTACATACTTCCTCCTGCTAACACAGTGCACAAATGCCAAGCCATCCTGGGTCAGAGCATTAGCTGTGGGGGTCCAGAAGTGAAGGCAGGAGTTTCTTTTAGGTGCCTTTCCAGAAGTATTGTTGAGTTTATGTGGATAGTTGAAGTATTTAAATATTCTCATTTCCCATTATTTTCAGGGCCAAGATTTCTGAAGACTTCTAGAAACGATTGGAAAGTTTTGAGAAGGCACAAGATACAGGTAAAGCCCCCTTTGTTTCTCAGTCTATCTTGCAGTTTAGCCAAGTTAACACCTTATAGAAGCCCCAGTGGGATCCAGCTGAAGGTTGGTCCTTGGTCCCTGTGAGATTTTAGGGGCAAAGACCTGGACCTGGCCACTGCCCCTTGGGGCTGGCTTAAGGGGAAGCCCACATGGCAGTAGCGGCGCTGCCTCTATTTTCTTTCCTCCTCCTGCCCCAGCTGTCTTTCCACCCTGTGCTCCTTCCCCTGCCCCCTTTCTGAACTGCAGTCCTCTGGTCTAGGCATTGAAATGCCCCATCTTCTTTTTTGGGCGTAGAAGTGAGTCTTCCCTGGTATCTCAGTGATAAAGAATCTGCCTGCCATGCAGGAATGTGGGTTCCATCCCTGGGTCAAGAAGATCCCCTGGAGAAGGAAATGGTAACCACTCCAGTATTCTTGCCTGGAGAATTCCATGGACAGAGGAGCCTAGTGGGCTACAGTCCACGGGGTCGCAGAGTCAGACACAACTGAGGGCACACCCATGGGGTCGTCATGGGGTCTGGAGTAAGAAGAGCACTGTCTGTGCATCTGCCTTGAAACTGAGTCATTTTGTATCAGTCTTAATTTTTGTTGGTAAATACACGGTCAGCCATGTACTTCTAGCTTTAGAGGACAGAGACATGCCAGTTTAATTGGTAAAAACAAAAGGCAAGCCCTCGCTTCCCTTTCTTCCTGTTACGCTACTCATGGATTGTGGATGAGCAAGTAGGGTTGTCGTTTCCTCTGGCTTTTCGATACACCTGCTGCCAGGATGGTCCTTGGTATCTGCCGTGCGTGGCAGTCGCGAGAACCAGTTGTGCCAGCATGGGGACCAGTCTTAATGAACACAGCTTCACTTCTAAGGACACTTTGCACTTTCTTTGTTTATTGGCTGGTTATGTACGTGTACATTTTAAATTATTTGCTCTATTGGGCCAGAGCTCTGTAGTTTGTTAGAGCTTTTCTTTCTGTAGTTGTTAGGAATGTGTGTTTGTGTTCAGTGTGTGCTCACTCATGTCTGACTTTTTGTGACTCCATCGACTGTAGCCCACCGGACTCCTCTGTTCATGGGATTTCCCAGGCAAGAATACAGGAGTGGGTTACCATTTCCTCCTCTGGGGGATCTTCCCAACCCAGAGATCAAACCTGCGTCTGCTGTGGCTCCTGCATTGTCAGGTGGATTCTTTACCACTGAGCTCTTTGGGAAGCCCAGTTACTAGGAATAATTGCACTTATTAGGAATTCTAGTCCCAGGCATTTATATTATAAATATTTTTTTCCAAGTATTTCCCTATAGATTATTTGTTTTTTGTTTGCTGAACACTTTATTTTAAAGAAAGATTTTGGGACACAGGAAAATTGAAAGTAAGAGTGGTTTCTTCTGTTCAGTACTACATTGAGTTGTTAGAGAATTGCAATGTAAAGACCTAAGCGAGTGGAGCCTCTTGTTATTTTTACCCTGTGATCATAATAAGCATGAAGTATATGCAGGAAAAAGAAGTCACTTCTCATTTTTATGTAAATGCAAAGAGGTCAAAGAAGTGGCAGGAAAATATTCCTGTTACTTTACCTTGTGGCCATAAAAAACCTGCAAGAGAAGAAGCCACTTCTCATTTTTATGTAAGTGCAAAAAGGGCAAAAAAAATTGCAAGGGTAGGCACCAAGAAATGGGCTGGGTTGTGGAACATCACACAGCTCCACAGGTTAATGTTCTGGATATAATATATTCTCACTGACTTGAATATAGTATAGAGGAGGCATAAAAATTTAATATATTAAGTTTTTACAAAGCAATATAAAGTGTTGCAGAATTGTAGGCAGATTCTTTACCATCTGAGCCACCAGGGAAGCCCCACCAGCACCCTCTAACTGCAGTCTTTTAAAGTAAACTTCTCTCTGCCTCATGGGGGAATGTTTAGGAATTTTATTTAAATTATATTTCTTTATTAGTGGAGTTAAGAACCCTTGGAGTTACTTTTGAAGGTAGGAAAGTCTTATATGATTAAGAGAAAATTAAGAATGCAAATAAATTCCATGTTAAGGCAGAACTTTTCAACAGTGTCATTTATCTAAGTTTGCTCTGAAATGGCAACCCACTCCAGTGTTCTTGCCTAGAGAATCCCAGGGACGGGGGGGCCTGGTGCGCTGCCGTCTATGGGGTCACACAGAATCGGACACAACTGAAGTGACTTAGCAGCAGCAGCTCTCTCTGTAGGTCTAAGTGAGGACTGAAGCACCAGTTTTAGTGGCATTTCAAATATCTCCTGGTGCACATAGCATCCTTTGGTCCTTGGGGAAACAAGCCTAGGAGCATATCTTCTGCCAAGCTCCCCATGGTGTCCAGCAACCCTGGAGGACACGCATTCCTCCCCAGGGGCAGGCCGACTGGTAAAGTCAGGCCAGGGGAGGGAGGTTATCTTCTTTTTGCCAGTGCTAAGCTATCTGGGCTCAGAGACAGGTGTACATGCTGTGCTTGGGCACCGCACACCTTCCAAAGAGACAGTCCATGTGTGAAGTGTATAATGGTGTTGCACAGGTGGTTGGCCCCTCTGCTGTGGGATCCCTGCGGCCCTACACCCACCCTGCATATCCCTTCTCAGCACTTGCCCATCACCACTGCTGATTGATTGCTGATTAACTGGGTGCTTTGTACATCTGTCACCTGCCACCGTGTCTCATTCCTGGCTCCCATGCAGCACATGTGTGGCACACATGTGCCTGGGTTGAGGTGAGAGAACAAGGAAGGGTTCAGGCCTGTGGGGACATCCTGACAAGCTTGTTTGCCCCTGGGAAGTGGCTGGAGGGGAAAGCCTGTGTCCTATACACTCTTCCATTGGGGAAGGGGAATGGGGGGGTTCCAGCAAGACTCAGCTCCAAGACTGTGCATGGCCTCTAAAGTGCTGCTCCCATGATCCATTCTAAGTTCTGGGGAAACTGAAGTTGAAACAATAAACTGTTTGCTGTGTGGGTGAACAGAGAGCTTCTGAAACCTGTTTCTGATTCCTGAAGGGGCAAGATCATTTGGCAAGGGGGTGACATCAGAAACAAAGGAAGGAGTGGGGAGGAGGGCATTGAGGGTGGGGAGGGGAGGAGGGGGCACAGCCTGGGGCTGGACTAGGGGCTGGGCTGGGGAGGGGAGCCCAGGGTGGGCGACAGCCTGACGATGAGGATGTTGGGCTCGGCACCACCACTGGCAGGGCATGGTTTTGGGGTGGCTGTTGGGTTCTCTGCCCCTGGCTGGGGAGGGGAAGGTATGGTCAGGTGTGTGTCTTTCCACTGTCCTGGCCACAGGGCCTGGAGAGTAAGTGGGGCTTCACCTGCCCTTTTGGGCAAACCCCACAGACAAGAAGCCTGAGCAGGCACCCCTGCAGTTGTCCACAGTGGTCACCCAGACTCCCTCTCATGGGTTCCCTGGGGATGCCAGTGAGAACCCTGAACACTGGTTTAGCATTCTGTAGCTGACGGAGCACTGACATTTTACATGTGGTGGCGAGTGGCGTCCTCTCTGTGACCCTACAGATAGCTCATCCCAGGAAGGGAAGACAACATGCGGTGTGAGCAGGACAGACCTCAGACAGCACCCTTGGCCCACAGTTCCTGCCTAGTAGGACCTAGCCTTCAGTCACTGGGCACATCTGGGAACACAGTGCTAGACTGGGACTTGTGTGCTGCACATACTGCGTAGGCGTGCATGTACACACATGCACACACCAGCATGCACGAACAGACACATGTGCACACACATACTCATGTGCACACACCTAAAGATGTATAAATGCATGAATGAACATGAATAAATATAGGTACAAGTATGTACACAATACCCTGAGTGCAGATACATACAGCTGCGCACACAGTGTGTACATGTACATATATACTCTGATACACAGACATATGTATACATGTGTGCACACACAGACATGTGTTTGGTTTCCTGAAACAGCCTTTACCCTATTTTTCTTTGCCCAACCCTCTGACATGATTCACAGTCACTCGGGTGGAAGGCTGCTGTGTGACAGGCACTGACAGGCCCCTGAGGGGTGGGCTCAGAGACCCCTTGGGGTTCCATTCTCCTGACATTTCAAGTGGGGTCGCGCATTCCGCCTGAACCAGCACAATTACATGTTAGGTAATGGGTGTGACATTGTGTTGACCTTGTCTTTCTAATGGGCTCCTATCTCAGTGTGACACTTTGACGTGGGGGAGGCCAAATGTGCACTCCAGAGCCTCGGCTCCCAGCAGAAACACCCTCAGAGGCCAGCAGGATGGGCGCTTTGTCCAGTTGTATCCATTGGAACATTAGGTCTTTGATTCTTAACGCAACGTCCTGTCAGCAGGCTCAGGGTCAGTGTCCCTGGTTGAGTGCACCGAGGCTGCGTGTCTGTGTGCGTGTGCTCTGTGCTTTGCACTTTAAAATTGTACAGAACAATGCACGCTTGTTGAAAAAGAGCAAACATCAAACCCTTTCAATATTATAAAGCAAAACATTCGGCCCCCACACTCCCTCCCGCAAGAGGAGTCGACTGTGTGTGACGTGGACCCTCCTGACCTTTGGCTGTTGGTGTGGGTTTTTTTAAAGGCCATTTGGGGACACGAGGCAGGTGGCCCTTGTTGTTCAGTCGCTCGGTCATGTCAACTCTTTGCAACTCCACATATCCAGAAATGGCTGGGACCGAGAGGTAAAGGGAAAATGAAATGGCAGAGGCTGGATAGGAGGTCAGCAAAGTCCATGTGCTTGGGTTTAATCTAAGGGAGAAACATTCCACATAGGGAAATGATATGCTCTGATTTACATTAAAAACATTATTCTGGCTGCTGCTTCTGTTTGGTAAATGTGTTACAAAGAGTTTGTGTCAGTTTGTAATTATATACAACTGCTGGCAACAGATCTGGAAGAAAAAACAGTAATTTAAAGAGCTTAATAATTTATTATCAAGTCTGGAGGTAGGACAGAGTCGGACACGACTAAAGCGACTTAGCAGCAGCAGCAGCAGCAGCAGCAGCAGCAGAGGTAGGCAGGAGAAAGCAGGTGTAAAGTCTTCAGTATGTTGTGCGGGTCCTCAGTTTTTCTGGATTTCTACTTGGCTGTTCTTAGAACGAGATTCTTATCTTCATGTCCCTTCATGTTCACAAGGTGGCTGGCAGAGCTCCAGCCATCAAGTTTTTAAGTTTCAGGCAGCAAAAGGAGGAAAGGTTGGAGCAAAAATAAATAAATAAAAATAAAAATAAAGCTGAGTCAGCCTCCTTTAAAAAGCTTTCCTGGAATTCCTACCTTCTCTAACTTCTGTTCACAGTTCTTTGTCCAGAACTGCCACCAAAGAAACTGGTCAAACTGCCGTTCCTATGTAACATCAAGATACTATTAGAATGAAGGGACATGGGTGCTGGGACAGGAAGCCAGCAGTCTCTAGCCCAGGAGGCAACAACAGAAGCAGAAGTGAGGGGGTGGGAGGCTGTGGAGAGTTCAGGGTCGGGGGATGAGCGTTGCTTTTATTGGACCAGTAGTGGTGGACACGGACCTGAGAATGAGCTCAGCGCACGTCTGGTGCGTCCTGAGCTGGTAGCATCATCCATGCTGACAGCTGTCCCCCAGGGCTTGGGTGTCCTGCAGCTGTGTAGGATTTCTGTGGGTGTATTTAGTGTTCACTGGACACTCGGGATTGCTGAATGAGTCCCATTTGGAGCCTCTCACCTGGCCTGGGCTTCTGGACCCACCTCGTACCTCACTTCCCTACTAAGGGCTGGAGAGTAGGGATGCCACCCTGAGCCCAGGCTGAGGGTGACGGGTGACCCACATGGTGGGCCCCTGGAAGACTTGGCTCCTTGTGAGGCAGCCCTCTCTGCTCCCCCTCCTAGCCGCCTCAGCCTCCTGGTGCATCTGGTGTTGCGTTCAGTGTGGGTTGCTCCCTTGTCGCTGGGTGTCTGGGCTACATCCCCGTGGGCTTGGCCTGTAGCCCAGGGCCCCTCCTGTGATAGTTGTGTTGGCTCAAAGCCATGCCATCCATTCATGCGTCAGCTGAGGCTGCTTTCGAGCCACTGTGCCAGGCTCGAAGACCTGGGACAGAGTCTCCGGGAATCAAAAAACTGAAAAGAATGCTCATCCAAGCTGTTTGTTGACAAGAGGTGCCTGCCTCCACCTAGAATGGGCCAGTCCCTGGAGGAAACAGACTCAGTGTACTCCTTGATTGATAGGTACGTCGAGATGGAGAACAGATGCTGGGTGGAGGCAGAGAGCCTGGCCAGGCAGCCTTCGGGCTGGAGGAGGAGGTGCCAGGAGTGCCTGAGCAGGGAAGCTGGGTGGCAGATGTGGCTTGGCCTGTAGTGTATGGCCCTTGCCCAGCATCTCCCCCTTGGCAAGTGCTCACCATGAAGTCCTCTGTGATCCCTTCCTTGGTGAAGTGGAGCTGGGGTGGTGGTGTCCCTTGTTACACATAAAAAGTAAGTGTAGTTAAAAAAAGACCCCACCTCCCCCAAAGCACTGTGGAGGGTGAGCTGTGCTCCCTGCTAGGCTTTGGGAGCCAGACAAGCACACCAGGGGTATGAGAAATAACTACCCAGGCGAAATGAGGAAGGAGCCAGGAGCACTTCCTGGAGGCGGTGACTTAACCAGGTCAACAGGAAGCCAAAACGTCTCCCCAAACCCTCTGGAGTGGTTTGTTCTGGTCTGATATATCCGAGGCAGCAGGGCAGGCAGTTGGTCAGGCACTGACCTGGGGCAAGCTGAGGGAGGTCTGGGGAGGCTGAGCCGGGAGAGACCGCTGGAAAGGGAGTGAGGGGCTGGCTGTCCCTCGGACATCCTGAAGAGTGATCAGGAGGCTGACAGTGATGGTGAGGGCAAGGGGAAAGTTCTAGAAAGGAGGGGCTTCAGGGTGTCAGTTGGACCAGTAGATGTGGAAGCGGGCTGGCTTGGTGGGGGCGGAAGGAAGAGGAGGAGCTGAGGGTGACTAACTTGTTGGGGAGGGGAGAGACAGCTGCTCCCCCGATTTGCAGAAGCAGGTGCTCAGCATAGGGAGGGGACTGAGTGCCTGTGGACTGTGCTGGGGGCCCTGGGGGCAGCCGGTAGAGAATGCAGGGATTCCACTGCACTCTGTTCCCCACGTGTGGTTGGCAAGGGGTCTGCCTCTGCTCAGGCCAGGGTTTTGCTTTAAACCTTTCCTGAAAAGCCAAGAACGAGTCCATCTCAGAGGTTCACTGGGTTCCTGGTGGGGCCTTAAGTCAGAGGCAGACCCCAGTGTTATCGATAATTGCTCCGATTCACTGATGTCTGCAGGTTCACCTGCAGGCATATTCACCATATTCACCTCGCATGTGGTGCACGGTCTGAGCAGGCTGCAGCCAGACTCAGGCGGTCACCGGGCAGGGACAGAGGGTGGGCGCCAGGAGACCTGGGGACCCCTAGCCCCAAGTTTCTCTGTTAAGCACAGGCCTGTTCTTTCCATGAGGTGGCATCAGGGTGGCCCTGTCCCTTGCAGGAGGTCAGCTGTTCCTGCACGACCTGGCCCTACGTGTGTGTGTGTGTGTGTGTGGTGTGTACATACATGTCTGTACTTAAGCACATGTGTGCTTGCATGGGTGTGTGTGCTTCCACAGGTGTGTGTGCTTACACATTTCAGCCTCCACCTGGCTCTCTGGTCTTAGCTCTGGCCATCATCCTTGATGAGTATTATAGGAACTGGGAAGCCAGTTTCCACGGTAAACTGAACCCCGGTTCCGTTCCCTTCCTTCCCATCACTTTACCAGCTGCGCATGGTGCCCACACAGGGAAGAGGCTGGGCAGCCAGGCATGTGTTTGTCCCGCTGGTCGGGTCCCTGTGTCTGTCCTGCATTCCAGGCCAGTCTGAGGAGCAGAAAGCCCTGACTGTAGCGCATTCTGGGGTGCAGTGTGTGGGGCTGTCCCCCTCCGGAGGCCCCTTACGTCTCACCACCCTGTTGCTCCGTAGAAGAGTCCGTGGCTGAGGCTGTGGTGAGAGCAGAGCCATGGGCGGGGGGTAGGGGTGGGGGCGGTGATGTGGAAAGAACAGAAAGCAGGCGTTGTTGCCACACATCCTGACTTGCATCCTTTCCTTTGCACTTTCTTCCAGAATTTCTTCAGAAGGCCGTAGAGCAGCACGCTGTTTAAGAACCTGGTGGCCTTTCACGTTTGCACTGGGGAGAGCAGCCGGCCTCACCCAGAGTGAGTGCTGAGAAATGCGGGGCCTCCGGGCTCGTGCCGCCCACCAGCTCCGGGCTGCACTGCGGCTCTGAGTGGCCACCACCGCGACCCCCGCTGTGGGCTCTGCTGCCCACCAGCATTTGCTGCTGAAGCCCCTGCTGAAGCCCCGACTGATGAGGATGTGTGCCCCTGTTGGCGGGCTGCTCACCGCCCTCGCTGTGGTGTTTGGGACGGCTGTGGCGTTTGCTCCCGTACCTAGGATCACTTGGGAGCACAGAGGTGAGGGCAGAACGGTGGCAGGTGCTGGCAGTACCTGACGAAGATGGGCGCCCTGCTCCCTGCTCTGGTGTGGAGAAGCATGGGTGCCCTTGGCTGCTGGGTCCGTATTCTTGGCCCTTGTGTATGGACAGAGGCCTGCACTGCTGCTTTGGGGAGATGCTCTGACACCTGGAGACACTCGCAGGGCTTCTTCTCGGCCCACTGATTTGGTTTCTAAGTCAGGGGGCGCGCTTGAAGGAAGTTTATCTTCTTTGTGCCTGACGACCTTTGGTGCACACTACCCAGGCACAACCACACCGAATAGTGTTTGTAGTAGGCAGTATGTGGAGCTGAGCTTCAGGCGAATTGTTTCCATTTGCTGTTTATTGGTTTCTCTGTAATTTTCTGTCTTGGGAGCTCTGCCTTGGGACCCCCCAGTCTTTCTGACTAGGTAGTCCTGAGTGAGCTGTGCTTGCAAGACTCAGCTGTCTTGTGCAGAATTCCAGGCACCGTGTGCTGGGAGAGACTCTACCCCATGCACATCTTTCTTCAACAGGGGAAAATTAGAAGAGGCGAAAGAAAGAATACCTAATCCTTCAGTAAAAGCAGAACTTGGTGATACGTGGAAAGCCAAGTTTAAAATTGATGCTGGGGTGGTCAAAAAGAAGAAATAGCTCCCTAGGAAAGAGTGTCAGTACATTTATATTACTTCTACACAGCTAGTCCTTCAGTTCAGTTCAGTCGCTCAGTCGTGTCTGACTCTTTGCGACCCCATGAATCGCAGTACGCCAGGCCTCCCTGTCCATCACCAACTCCCGGAGTTCACTCAGACTCACGTCCATTGAGTTCGTGATGCCATCCAGCCATCTCATCCTCGGTCGTCCCCTTCTCCTCCTGCCCCCAATCCCTCCCAGCATCAGAGTCTTTTCCAGTGAGTCAACTCTTCGCATAAGGTGGCCAAAGTACTGGAGGTTCAGCTTTAGCATCATTCCTTCCAAAGAAATCCCAGGGTTGATCTCCTTCAGAATGGACTGGGTGGATCTCCTTCAGAATGGACTGGTTGGATCTCCTTGCAGTCCAAGGGACTCTCAAGAGTCTTCTCCAACACCACAGTTCAAAAGCATCAATTCTTCTGCGCTCAGCCTTCTTCACAGTCCAACTCTCACATCCATACATGACCCCAGGAAAAACCATAGCCTTGACTAGACGGACCTTAGTCGGCAAAGTAATGTCTCTACTTTTGAATATATTATCTAGGTTGGTCATAACTTTTCTTCCAAGGAGTAAGCATCTTTTAATTTCATGGCTGCAGACACCATCTGCAGTGACTTTGGAGCCCAAAAAAATAAAGTCTGACACTGTTTCTACTGTTTCCCCATCTATTTCCCATGAAGTGATGGGGCCAGATGCCATGATCTTCGTTTTCTGAATGTTGAGCTTTAAGCCAACTTTTTCACTCTCCTCTTTCATCTTCGACAAGAGGCTGTTTAGCTCCTCTTCACTTTCTGCCATAAGGGTGGTGTCATCTGCATATCTGAGGTTATTGATATTTCTCCCAGCAATCTTGATTCCAACTTGTGCTTCTTCCAGCCCAGCGTTTCTCATGATGTACTCTACATAGAAGTTAAATAAGCAGGGTGACAATATACAGCCTTGATGTACTCCTTTTCCTATTTGGAACCAGTCTGTTGTTCCATGTCCAGTTCTAGCTATTGCTTCTTGACCTGTGCATAGATTTCTCAGGAGCAGGTCAAGTGGTCTGTTATTCCCCTCTTTCAGAATTTTCCACAGTTTATTTGATCCACACACTCCAAGGTTTTGGGATCATCAATAAAGCAGAAATAGATGTGTTTTGTCTTGGAACTCTCTTGCTTTTTTGATGATCCAGCAGATGTTGGCAATTTGAACTTTGGTTCCTCTGCCTTTTCTAAATCCAGCTTGAATATCTGGAAGTTCACAGTTCACGTATTTTTGAGGCCTGGCTTGGAGTATTTTGAGCATTACTTTGCTAGCATGTGAGATAAGTACAATTGTGTGGTAGTTTGAACATTCTTTGGCATTGCCTTTCTTTGGGATTGGAAAGAAAACACATTTTCCAGTCCTGTGGCCACTGTTGAGTTTTCCAAATTTGCTGGCATATTGAGTGCAGCACTTTCACAGCATCATCTTTCAGGATTTGAAATAGCTCGACTGGAATTCCATCACCTCCACTAACTTAGTAGTAGTGATGTTTCCTAAGGCCCACTTGACATCACATTCTAGGATGTCTGGCTCTAGGTGAGTGATTACACCATCATGATCATCTGGGTCATGAAGATCTTTTTTGTACAGTTCTTCTGTGTATTCTTGCTACCTCTTAATATCATCTGCTTCTGTTAGGTCCATATCATTTCTGTCTTTTATTGAGCCCATCTTTGCATGAAAAGTTCTCTTGGTATCTCTAATTTTCTTGAAGAGATCTGCTGAGGTCCTTTAATGGACTGGAACCTAGTGGTCTGGAGTTGACTGATAAGAAAGTAAAGGAGAGAGAAAGAGGCTGATATTCCTTGGTTTACGCAAAAAGCCAATAAAGCCCTTGCACGGGGCTTGCTCTGTTCATGAAGGCCTCAGGCGCCCTCTAGATGGGTGAAGGCACAAGGCGCCTTCTCGAGAGTTTCTTAGAAGCCCAGGCAAGAAAGTGAATCAGAGAGCCTCTGCGCTCCAGGGGATCAGCCTGAAAAAGAGGGAGAGAGAGAGACACGAGGACCAGAGCTCTGATGGAGCAAAGGTGTTTTAATTAACATGGTGTGTGTATATATACTGTCTTACAAAGTTGTTATTCTTAGCAAAGATAAAGATTAAAATTCCAGACTTACAAAATATAGGCAATCCATATTAAAGAGAGAGATTTGTAAACAATCACTTTTACCGTAAGGTTCATAAGGAGAAAGAGGAAACATCACTGTATAGAAAAACTAATGAAGGAAATGCCTGGATTCTTTAGCCCCTGGGAGAGGCTTGCCTCTCTTTTAATTCCTGAGTATTCAGGAATTAATAATGAGCACAGAATTCCTGACAGATCCAAAACAGCACACAGGAAGCTTCCTGTTAAATGCTTCCTGACGGAGATCTCTAGTCTTTCTCATTCTATTGTTTTCCTCTATTTCTTTGCACTGATCACTGAGGAAGGCTTTCTTATCTCTCCTTGTTATTCTTTGGAACTCTGCATTCAAATGGGTATATCTTTCCTTTTTTCCTTTGTTTTTCACTTCTCTTCTTTTCACAGCTATTTGCAAGGCCTACTCAGACAGCCACTTTGCTTTTTTGCATTTCTTGGAGATAGTATTGATCCTTGTCTCCTGTACAATGTCATGAATCTCCATCTATAGTTCATCAGGCACTCTGTCTATCAGGTCTAGTCCCCTGAATCTATTTCCTACTTCCACTGTATAATCATAAGGGATTTGATTTAGATCATACCTGAATGGTCTAGTGGTGTTCACTACTTTCTTCAATTTAAGTCTGAATTTAGCAATAAGGAGTTCATGATCTGATACACAGTCAGCTTCCAATGTTATTTTTTTGCTGACTATATAAAGCTTCTCCATCTTTGGAGGAAAATAATTCAATCAATCTGATTTCAGTTTGGCCATCTGGTGATGTCCATGTGTAGAGTCTTCTCTTGTATTGTTGGAAGAGAGTGTTTTCTGACCAGTGCATTCTCCGGTAAAATTCTATTAGCTTTTTCCTTGCTTCATTCTGTATTCCAAGGCCAAATTTGCCTGTTACTCCAGGTGTTTATTGACTTCCTATTTTGCTTTTCAGTCCCCGATAATGAAAAGGATACCTTTTTTGGGTGTTAGTTCTGGAAGGTCTTATAGGTATTCTTAGAACCATTCAAATTCAGCTTCCTCAGTTTTACTGGTCAGGGGCTAGGCTTGGATTACCATGATAATGAATAATCCTTCTTTCATTTTTGAGTACTGCATTTTGGAATCTTTTGTTGACTATAATGGCTACTCCATTTCTTCTAAGGGATTCTTGCCCATGGTAGTAGATATAATGGTCATCTAACTTAAATTCACCCATTCTGGTCCATTTTAGTTCACTGATTCCTAAATTGTCAATGTTCACTCTTATTATCTCCTGTTTGACCACTTCCAGTTTGCCTTGATTCATGGACCCAACATTCCAGGTTCCTATGCAAGCCTTCTTCAGTGATCAATGCAAAGAAATAGAGGAAAAGAACAGAAGGGGAAAGACTAGAGATCTCTTCAATAAAATCAGAGATACCAAGGGAACATTTCATGCAAAGATGGGCTCAATAAAGGACAGAAATGGTATGGACCTAACAGAAGCAGAAGATATTAAGAAGAAGTGGCAAGACTACATGGAAGAAGTGTACAAAAAAGATCTTCACAACCCAGATAATCATGTTGATGTGATGACTAATCTAGAGCCAGACATGTTAGAATGTGAGGTCAAGTAGGCCTTAGAAAGCATCACTACGAACAAAGCTAGTGGAGGTAATGGAATCCCAGTTGATCATCCTGAAAGATGATGCTGTGAAAGTGCTGCACTCAATATGCCAGCAAATCTGGAAAACTCAGCAGTGGCCACAGGACTGGAAAAGGTCAGTTTTCATTCCAATTCCAAAGAAAGGCAATGCCAAAGAATGCTCAAACTACCGCACAATTGCACTCATCTCACATACTAGTAAAGTAATGCTCAAAATTCTCCAATCTGGCTCTAGATTAGTCATCACATTATCATGATTATCTGGGTCATGAAGATCTTTTTTGTACAGTTCTTCCATGTATTGTTGCCACCTCTTCTTAATATCTTCTGCTTCTGTTAGGTCCAGACCATTTCTGTCCTTTATCGAGCCCATCTTTGCATGAAATGTTCCCTTGGTATCTCTTATTTTCTTGAAGAGATCTCTAGTCTCTCCCCTTCTGTTCTTTTCCTCTATTTCTTTGCATTGATCGCTGAAGAAGGCTTTCTTGTCTCTTCTTGCTATTCTTTGGAACTCTGCATCAGATGCTTATATCTTTCCTTTTCTGCTTTGCTTTTTGCTTCTCTTCTTTTCACAGCTATTTGTAAGGCCTCCCCAGACAGCCATTTTGCCTTTTTGCATTTCTTTGCCATGGGGATGGTCTTGATCCCTGTCTCCTGTACAATGTCACGAACCTCATTCCATAGTTCATCAGGCACTCTATTAGATCTAGACCCTTAAATCTATTTCTCACTTCCACTGTATAATCATAAGGGATTTGATTTAGGTCATACCCGAATGGTCTAGTGGTGTTGCCCACTTTCTTCAGTTTAAGTCTGATTTTAAGCTAGTCCTTAAATTCCTCATATTCATAAATAGCTATTGATGCAATTACCTAATAAGTGAAAAAGTCACCTGTTAAACTCTGCTTTGTTAAGTTTGTGGTGATTATCCTTAGAAAATGCTGGGTTAAATCACTGCAATAGATTTGTTTTATAAGACTGAGATAAATGATTTTTTTCTGCATAAGAAAATGCTAAATAGCTATATTCTTTATAAACCTCATCTGGGGGTGATTACATACACATAGATAAGAGTTTGATGGGAGGCAGAGAGAACCGCAGTTGTCAGCAGTTTAAGGTGTCTGGTCTGAGTTCTCCTGGGACATCATAAGTTCGTACTGCCTCAAGGTCCTGTTCCTAGAAGGTCGCACTCCTGGGAAGTCACGATCCTGGGAGGTCACACTGCCGGGTTTGGAATTCAGCTGGCTGAGCAGGAAGGGAAGTCATACCACAACACTAGTCAAGTGCAGTGGCTACATGGTGGCCTCACACTTGGTGGTGGCCTCGGCAGGTCTGTTGCACCCACAGGTGCCTGAGTTCGGGCCTTGGCCGAGGCCTGGCCACCGTGGCAGCAGACCCCAGGCATGGCCCCGGTGGGTCGGCAGTGCGCTAGAGGGAGACTAGGTGCTCCGGATGTGTCCAGGCTCAGAAGTACCTCATACGTTCTCCTCTCGCCCTGCCCTCCCCAGAGGTACAGCTGGTGCAGTTTCACGAGCCAGGCTCTTCAACTACTCGGCCCTGCTACTGAGTGAGGACGAGGACACCTTGTTTGTGGGTGCCCGGGAAGCTGTGTTTGCCTTAAACGCTCACAACATCTCCAAGAAGCGGCATGAGGTATGGTGTGGGCTCCCTGTGCCCTTGCTGTCTTTTTCTTTCCAGCATTTTCTCCTCAAGTCCATACACTGGGCTCTTCCTGAGTTGGCAGTCCCTTTCTTGGCCATGCAGCCTCACCCCAGTGGCCATCCTGCATGGCCAGCGAGCAGCCTCCCTGCCCACCAGGGCCAAGGGCACTGTTACCCAGAAGCTCCCCTCCTGCCCTGTGTCCATGAGCCCCATCTCAGGGTGTTTCCCCTGGCAGCCTCCGTCCTCCCCAGGCTGGCAGCTCACCCAGGGATCACCCTCTTTTTATCTTAGATTATTGAATGTTTTACTACGGAAAATCTCAGGCACACACGGGAGCAGAGGGAGTGATATGATGACCCCTGTACCCCCTCGAGGCTCCTGCGGGACAAGGGTTCACCTCCATCCTCTCATCCCTGTCCTTGTCCTCTGCTCCCTGTGGGAGCAAGTCCCAACCACATGTTCTTCATCCCGAAAAGTTTCCCAGAGCATCTCCTAAAGGTAGGGACTCCTTTTTTCCAAATGTCATTACTGCATTCTAACAATTAATGTCATCAAATCGTGTTCAAATTTCATGGACTCTCACATTAGTGATGTTTAACTATTCAGTTTGCTTGGGTTAAAATCAGACGGTTTATGTAGCCTTGCACTCTGCCATTGAATCTCCATTTCTAGAAGCTACCCTCAGTCCACTTGCTGGGAAAGCTGCTTTCAGTCCTGTCAGGGCCCCAGTGTTGGGCTGGCTCCTGTGAGAGGCAGGATCCTCCTCCCAGGTGTGCATTCTCCTTGCTCTTGACCATTGTAGTCTAGAGCACACCAAGAATTACAGAATGGAACATTTCGCCTCTACCTTCTCCATCTATGTACTGGAATATTGTCTGTGAAGGGGAACTGTCCATCACCGCTATTCACATCTCCCAAGGCTAGTTCCCATGGAAATGGCAGGATCAGAGCTTAAAATCTTTGCCTTTCTTTACTAGTTTTCAAAATAATGAGTAATCTCTCTCCAAAGGGAGACAGTAGGTTTGGAGACTGTTTTTAGTACGACCATGACTCGTGGATTTAAACGTTTGGAATGTCTCAAGCCGTTGCGTCCAGAGCCTCACTCAGTGCTCAGACTGTCCCCTGCCAACCTCTGGCAGTCTCTCCTAGGCTCCTGAGTCCTTAAACACCACACAAGCGGTTGGTGTAATTTTCTTATTTTCTGAAATCAAGCTGGTCCACCCTCATCTTAGGCATTTTCTGCCCCGACCTCTCTTATTTTCTTGTGTTTGTCTTCATCTCCAGAGGCAGGCATAGTGCTTAGTTTCTGTTTCACATAAATGAGATTGCAGTCATTATGCTGTGAAAATAAAGTGTTTAAAATTGTAAGGCGCTTAGAGCAGAGCGGTGCTCATGGTCTGATTTCCTCTCAGCCCCTACTCCCAGTGTTGGTTAAACCCCGCTCTCCTCCACAACTTGGGCCAACACCGCCTTTCAGAATCTCATGCTGGGAGCACCCTGGTTCCACCAGGCATATAGATGCTCAGTCAGAGCCTTCATTGCTCTGTAAATGCCCCGACTGTGGCCCCTCAGACTGACCGAGAAGCTTGGGCCCTGTTGACATGAAAGAGAAGAAAAAGTGAAAGGACCCCAGGCCAAGCTTCAGTGAAACCCCCGAGAATGTGGTTAAGGGCCTCTTAGAGTTCAAGTTCCCGTATCCTCAGGCATTGCCTGTAGATGACGAAACTGTGTACATTTTAATTGCAAAAGAAAGTTACTGTTTGGGATAGGAACTTGTTCTGCTTTCATGTGTCCTGGTCCTGATGAGGGCCCCCATTTCTCTAAAGACATGTCACTGGGGGGTTCACGTCACTGCTGTGGAGAAGCTCCTCCTGCTGCTTCCTGACCCCCAAGTGCCTGAAGCCAGCTTCAGTTCTCTGGGGGAATGTATTTTGGTATCAGAGATGGACTATCACATGGGCTGATATGGCGTCTGGGGACGGTGAGGAAGGAGTGTGGGAGCCTTCAGTGAGGCAAGACTGTTGCTTCCCTGGGGGGTGAGGGGCCAAGGCACCTGCCGGCCTGACTGCCCATCCACCTGGTGTGGAAGGAGCAGGAACCCAGGTCTCAGCAGAAAGACGCTCAGCCTGAGGAAGCTGCTTGGCTCCTTCTCCTTCACCTGCTGCCATCACATAAGAGTTAAAACATCGTAACCCTGCTGTTCCGCTGAGCAAGTAAACATCAAGACTTTTTACTGGACTCGAAAATCACATTTGAATGGTTGAAAACACCCACTTGATGTTTGAAAGTGCCTGCAGTTTATTTAGGGACTTCCCAACTGTCCCATGGCCAGGACTCTGCGCTTCCGTTGCAGGGGGCAGGGGTTCCATCCCTGGTCGCTGAACTGAGATCCTACATGCTGTGTGGTGCGCACCCCGCTCCCCCAAAAAAGAGAGAGAGTGCCTGCAGTTTAGGTTTTTGATGACTAATTCTCCCCAGTTCCGGTCGTTTTGTTTCTGCAGTTGTTTTGCAGTGAGTAATGGTCATCTGGGAACTGCCTTCCAGGCCCCCTTTCAGGCTGCGGGGTGAGGATCCCAGAATACTCTTGAAGCCCCTGTTGCTCACACGCAGCAGTGTCTGCTCTGAGCCTCACTTTGTAATCTGAGATGTTAATGCCTCAGGGAATACCTGTGTTTCAAATACCAATGTGTGCTTTGTAAACTGTGTATTTATATACCAGTCTGCCCTTTTTATTAAAGGGGGAACACGCACTGAAATGGACTCTTCCGTTCTTCCTCACAGGCTTATTGGAAGGTTTCAGAAGATAAAAAAGCAAGATGTGCAGAGAAGGGGAAATCAAAACAGGTAATTTCTTTTGCAAGCTTCAAAGACCACCGGGGGAACAGCTTATTTGTTTTACTCTCCCCAGTGCCCCGACTTGTGAGGAGTAGCCCCCAGAGTGTTCTTGTTGCTTATCCTGCAGGTCGCCTCTCTGTTCCCAAGTGGTGAGCTTGGGGCTCTTAATGCCAGTGCCAAACATGCCAGGCTTTTGAAAATTACTTTAAAGTTGTTCTGAGTTTAATTGGTCCAAATGGCCTGAAACTTTGACTATAGAAAATGATGCTTGCCAGCTAAAGGTGTAAAACGCAGGGAGGGCTTGTGCCTCCCTTGAACAGCAGTGGTCTGGATGGGTTGCTGTAGGATTTTTGGCAACATCTATCCATTCCTGGAGATTCTGCTCCTTCTCTAGGAGATACTAGGCTTCCCTGATGGCTCAGTGGATAAAGAATCTGTCTTCAGTGCAGGAGACTCCAAAGATGCAGGTTCAATCCCTTGGTTGGGAAGATTCCCCTGGAGGAGGGCATGGCAACCCACTCCAGTATTCTTGACTGAAGAATCACATGGACAGAGGAGCTTGGTGGGCTATAGTCCCTGGGACCACAAAGAGTTGGACACAGTTGAGCAACTAAGCACAGCCTAATCCATCTGGGGAACACTGGGCTGAATATCCATCTCCCTCCAGAATTCTGGGTTACTCCCACCTGCTGGGCCCGTGTCAGAGTCTCAAAGTATAAGAGCCCCATCTTCCTTGGTCTTTGGTTATGACAGCTCAGTTATGGCCAGTTTCAGTTGGTGGCTAATTTCAAAACAATTAAAATTTAAACAAAAACAGAAATTTTGGCTAAACTTTTTTTAGCAAAATACTAAGCACTGTCACGAAAGTTACTAAATTGGAAATGAGGGAAAATGCAGGCATTACGATGTAATGACAGGTGTCACAGGGAGTTATCTTAGACCTAAGTTACAACAGGCACTTGGGTTGGGCCTACGTGGAGGTCGAACAGCGGACAAGGGTCCCTCCCAGTTCTTTCATGGAGTATGAATTACTTCCAACCAGTTTAAAAACAATCATGGCAAAAGAAGCCTTTCCTGAATGGAGATAATTTCAGATGCTACCACATATAATCCCAGTACATTTCAGCCTAAATAGCCAGTGGGTTCCTCAGCGGCATCTGGTTTTCCTGATGGGCCTCTCTGATGTGCAGCCAGGCTGGGAGCCCCTCCTTAGTCCTGCCTCTCCCCTGAACTGGGCACACCCCTCTCCTGAACAGCACTGTTTCCAGTTGCATGCATTAGGGTGTCAAGGGTAGGGTTCCCCAGAGAAAAGGAAGGCAGAGGGAATTCTGCACAGCACACCCCTGCATGGGTCTGCCAACATAGTGAATGGTTTGTGTGTTCTCTGAGAGCAAATGCATTTCTTCCTGTGCTGGGTATCCACTGAGATTCAGGGTCAGCTCTCCTTGCTTTCTGGCCGGTGTGTCTTTGCTGCGTATAAATCAGTGCCTGGGGTAAAGTCCATTTGGCACCTGATGGCGGCCCATGAACCCTGCAGAAATTGAAGCACACGGGCCAGCTGCACATGTAGGATTGCCCAGGTCTGGGGTCAGATCTCAGGGAGCCTGTCCCCACTGTGCCAGGCAGAGCAGGGCTGGCCTGTGGAGATGGAAAGCATCTGAGGCCCACGGTCGTCAGCGAGCTGTGAGGAGCTGCTGTCAGGCGTGTGCTCAGGACTGGTCCCTGCTCTAGAGCGAGCAGGGTGAGCCGCTGGGATCGTGGAGGGCATCCGGTGGAACCTGCACAGTGCTTGACCCATGCGTTTCTCTTCCCTGTAGACAGAATGCCTCAACTACATCCGTGTGCTGCAGCCACTCAGCTCCAGCGCCCTTTACGTGTGCGGGACCAACGCATTCCAGCCAGCCTGTGACCACCTGGTAAGGCATGCGGGTGCCCTGGTTGGTGGTTGAAGTGGGGTGGGGCTCGAAGCAGCGCCAAATGGGCTCTACTCAGCAATCGAGGAGGATTTTTCTCCTGCCACCCATATGGGAATTGGGGCAGCTGTGGCTCCCCGCAAGGCCTCCAACCCCTCAGCAGCCTGCTCTAAGCCTTCCTGTCTATAGACCACCATGACTGAGGGCGTGGATGAGGCAGGACTCATGGGGCTGCTGGCCGTAGTGTGGGGCTGGCAGTGAGGTGACCTTCTGGGGAGGCCAGTGTTGACGAGGAGAAGCCCCATCATGCCTTGATCCAGCGTGTTGCCTGTTTCTTCTTGACATGTTTTGCATTTTGTGAGGAAGCGTGTATGACGGGGGCCCTGCTCAGGTGGAACAGTCAGGACTTCTGCTCCTGTGTGCTAAGTTCATGTATGTTATGGGCTGAATGTTTGTGTCTCCCCAAATCCAAATGTCAGAGCCCTAATTCTATGAACATGATGGTATTTGGAGATGCAGCCAGTGAGGAGGTAGTTAAGGTTAAATCATGTCATGAGGATGGGGTCCTAATCCAATAGGATGATGGCCTTTTAAGAAGAGAAAGAGGCACCAGAATCTCTCTCTCTCCCACCACGTGAGGAACGGTGAGAAGGTCTGCAAGCCAGGAAGAGGTTCCTCACCAGGAACCCTCCTTGCCAACAACACTCAGACTTGCAGCCTGAGAACCATGAGGCACGAATGTGTGTGGTTGCAGCCCCACTCCTGGTCTGAGGTCTTCATGGAGGCCCGGGCCCACTAGGACAGCATGTCTGCCACTCTGGTCTTGGGGTACCACCATCCAGTGTTGGCTGTTGGGGTGCGAGTTGTTCCCTGATCCTCTTTTCTGGAATCTGCCCGTCCAGGGGGTGACAACATGATGCCTGTGGGGTGAGCAGTTTTAGAAGCAGGACCCGTCTCTCCCTCCCCCATGTCCTTCCTTGCCTCCCCCTGAGCCTCGTCAGTCACCTTCTGCTGTGGTAGGGTCCTTGGGAGAGGGACCCCCACTCTCCCGCTGCCCTCCCACCACTCCTGATCCCCTTGCTGACAACTAACTGGAAGGAGAGAGCAGACTGGGCAGCAGCGACTCACAAGAGACACTCTTTTTACTCAGATAATCTGATGAGTCATTTGGAACAACCACAGAGAGGGGAGAAAACTGTTTTAGATGCACTTCAGATTCAAAAATGAAGCACATTTTCTAGTGTTTGTCCCTGATTTAGTGATACCTGCCAAGTGTAAAGTATGCTAGAGTAGAGAACTTAAGTTTGCTAGAACTCTAAATTCAACATGAAGGATTTCATGGCTAAATTCTGCTAGGCAGATGCTCAAAAGTATGGAATTTAAGCTTAAATTCCACAAACATGTCAGTTGTGGAGGAGAGGGAATCATGTATTTCATTTAAACCTAGACCTGGAGACTTCACTGGTGGTCTAGTGGATAAGAGTTCGGCTTGCAATGCTGGACACTTGGGTTCAATCCCCGATTGGGGAACTAAGATCCCACATGCCTCAGAGCAGCTAAGCCTGTGCTCTGCAACTGCTGAAAGTCCTGTACTCTGTAGCCTGCATGTTGCTTTGTGAAGCGATGAAGATCCCTTGTGCTGCAGCTAAGACCCAACGCAGCCAAATAAATAAGTAATAAATAAACTAAAAAAAAAGAAAACAACCTAGACCTATTTTTCCCCGCTGTTTAAAAAAAATTTTCAAGCCAACAGGAAAGTTGATGATGCATGTGTCCTAACTACCTAGACTGCACAGTTGGGAGCATCCATGTACGTGCACACGTGTGGACATGCTGAACTGTGACCCGTGACCCCTGAATGCTGTCACCCGAACATGATCTAACCTCCAGTCCCCATTCAGATTCGCCAGCCGTCGTGCTGAAATGCAGTGAATCACACCGTCTCCCCAGTTCACAGCTCCTGACCTGGGAGGTGGCAAATCTGAATATTGCTTCCACCAGCCTGTTAGAAATGTAACTACAGTTTTTCCCATGCCCCGAGCCCTTTCTTCTCTGTGACTGTGATTGTTTCCCTGGCTCTGACAGACATCGAGGCCACTAATCCACCCGTCACAGTCGGGATGTTCATCTTCTTAATCTCCAGGCTGTCAGGTGGAAGATGGTGCCCTACTTTCATTGCCGTGTGCTTCCTGGGTTGCTGGCGGTACACACACCCTTTCTGGTCTGCACCGCCGTTGGGTTTTTTCTTCTCCAGCTTGCTATGTTTTGACCATTTTCCTCCTGAATGCTTTCTTGCTCATTTATACCAACTTCTCACATATTCAGCGATGGACATGCCTCGTCTGTCATTTTGCTCTCATGTCCCCCGCTTTGTCACTGTTGATCTGTCTCATTCTTTCAGTGGACAGACACCATCCAGTCCTCTCTGTGCTGGAACTATTTTTCCCCTTTCTTGGCTTTGAGCTCTCTTGCCAGGTGCAGAGAGATGGTCCCAAGACGGAAATGGTCACCCATACTTCATTAGCGCAGCATGGTTCCATCTTTAACACTCCGGTCACCAGTCCATCTGGAGTGTGTCTCGGTGGGTGGGATGTGGTGGAGGTTCGGCTCCTTTTTTCTGTTATCTGTTCATTGGATGGCCTGCTCCCCTGCTGCTTTGAAGGCATCTTTACTGATGCCTTTACTGTTAAAAGTCTGCATGTGGCCTTCCAGTTCCTTCCGGAGCACATCCTGTGTTTGGTTTGCCCTGGCTGTTTCGCGACCCTAGAGACATCAGCATTGACTGTCTCGGTCTTACAGGGGAGTCAACTAAGGCTCCAGGACCTCGAGGTGCTCTCGAGGGTGTCAGAGGGTGCCAGGGTGATAGAAGCTGCCAAGGTGCTGGCCTCCAGACCTGGGACAGCTGGTAACAGCACATGTGCTGTCCCCCCCATTTCCCCAGAAGAGCAAGCCTGAAAATTCAGTGGCCCAACAAAAAAGCATGATCAGGGTGACTGCAGGACTTCAGACATTTTCTGATGCTCTTCCTTTCTGCTCAATTATAGAACTTAACATCCTTCAAATTTCTGGGGAAAAATGAAGATGGCAAAGGAAGGTGTCCCTTTGACCCAGCGCAGAGCTACACGTCTGTCATGGTCGGTGAGTTCTGCTCTTGGTGTCCGTTCCCGGCTTGGCCCCACTGGACCCAGGCGGCCCTGTTCCTCCTCCTCTGCAGTGACCCCCTCTGCTCGGTGCCCATATTCACCGTCCGCACAGAAGGTCCAGGAGTCTCTCTATAGAGCTCTTGGATTCGTTGTTCAGTAGGATAATGGCCACCTCCGCAGTCTTCGAGTTAGATTTGGGGACAGATTATCTTGTATCTGTCGCCTGTGCAAATCACCTGGATGAGTCGGTCAGGTTGAGGGAATGCTTTTGTTCCAGGGATGTTTGTGACTGAGCCGTGGCCTGCCTTGAAATGCTCTCGCACACCCAAGGCAAGCAGGCCAGGAGCCTCCAGGGCACGCCCTGTTCTATTTGTCATTTTACTGGATGCAGGGATTGCTTGCATTGCTTGCTGCCCCAAACAGCTTAGCATGGAGCACAAAATCCCCCACATCCAGAGATAAAGCAGAAGACACAGGAGACAGGAACATCAGCCAGAAGTGGGGCGGAGGTCCTGGTTCCTGGGCAGGCCTGTGTCAGGTTGGAAGGAGAAGTGGTGCTGGGGCATCGATGTGTCGCCAGCACTACGGTTGATCCCTTTTCCTCTTTCCTCCTGGGTCACTGAAGATGGAGAGCTTTATTCCGGGACGTCGTACAACTTTTTGGGAAGTGAACCTATCATCTCCCGAAATTCTACCCACAGTCCTCTGAGGACAGAGTATGCAATTCCTTGGCTTAATGGTAAGAAGCGGCCGCAAGGTAGAAGGTGTGTTTGTGCTTGGGGTGGCTCCCTCTCCACCAGAGCCCCCGCTCTAGTTCGCCCTCTGCCGGCTCCCAGCCTCATGGGAAGGCGTCCGTGGCTCACCTTCCTGTGTCATGGGGTTCACGTCAGGCCCGGTGAGGTGGGGGTTCTTCTGGAACCACTTGGGGCTCCACCGCCAGCATCTGGGGGCTTGTTTTCTTCTCTGCTAAGCAAGCTGGTTGTGTGCTAAGTCGCATCTGACTCTTTTCAACCTTATGGACTATAGCCCGCCAGGCTCCTCTGTGCATAGGATTCTCCAGGCCAGAATACGGGAGTAGATTGCCATGCCCTCCTCCAGGAGATCTTCCCGACCTAGAGATCAAACCTGTGTCTCGTATGTCTCCTGCATTGGCAGGCGGGTTCTTTACCACCAGTGCCCCCTGTGGCTGGTTTAGCCTTGCCTTTACCCCTCCTTCAAAATAGATATGGGAGGCTCAGATTGACGGACTCAGGCTCGTTAGATCAGCACGTGACATTATACCGTTGTCTCTGGATGTCACGTGCCCACATTGGATTCACAATCAGATGGCTCACAGCTACTCACAGGCAACTTTTCTCCTGGGCGCTGGCCAGCCTGCCAGAGCCTTGGGGCACCTGGATCTGGTGGTCAGGAGATTGTCTCTTTTAGGCATGGGCTGTTTAAACCAACGAATGCATATTTCCCAGTGAGTCTTTAGGGATGGTGGGGTCTGGCTCCCTGTTGCCTCCAGGCTGCCTGCCCGTTTAGAGATCCAGCCCTCAGTTCTTGGGCTGGACTGGGAGGCTGTATGTCAGAACCCCCACCTCCGGCATCTCCTTAGCCTGAGGAGGGCTAGATGGGCCCCGTAATCATCCCTAGGCCCTGGAGTCTGGGGGGGGTGCCTGGGCCCTTGGGGTGCACGGGGCTAATCAGAGCGTACATCCCTGCAGAGCCCAGCTTTGTGTTTGCTGATGTGGTGCGAGAGAGTCCGGAGGGCGAGGACCTCGGGGACGACAGGGTGTATTTCTTCTTCACGGAAGTGTCTGTGGAGTACGAGTTTGTCTTCAAGCTGATGATACCCCGGATAGCGAGGGTCTGCAAGGTGAGCCCACCCCTGCTTTTCTCTTTGGTCCCTGCCCTTGGGGAGCGCACATCACCTGGGCTCCACACTTCCCCTGAGATGCCTGTCCCCTTCTGCTTATTCATCCACACCACAGATAGTGGTGTGGGTGGGCTGTCGGGCTCGGCTTTGTCCTCCCTACAGGTCACCATGGGGACCACAGGAGCACCGGCTGTGTGTGACAATGACTGGCTTTCTGTCTTCAGGGCTCTAACACGTTCCTTAAATCTCTCCCAGTTTATAGGAAGTTAGTTTTCCTGTACTGTATTAACCAGAATCTATCCCTGGTGGCTCAGACGGTAAAGAATCTGCCTGCAGTGCGGGAGACCAGGTTCAGTCCCTGGGTCGGGAAGGTCCCCTGGAGAAGGGAATGGCAGCCACTCCAGGATTCTTGCCTGGAGAATTCCATGGACAGAGGTGTCTGACAGGCTACAGTCCCTTGGATCACAAAGAGTTGGATGTGACTGAGTGACTAACACTTTCACTTTCACGTTGTAATGAGGGGTTTTTCCATTCCAACATAAAGGTTGGGGAGTGCGTTTTCACTGTGTCCAGAATGAGTATGGACACTTCAGTTTCATGATCTTCTGTGTCCAGTTGTCAGAGTTTCAGTACTTCTGTCCAGACCCAGTCATGTTAGGAGTGTTCCATGATTGTTGCTTGTTCACTAAAAAGTGCTTTGGGGAACCTGACAGGTCCAGAGCATCTCAGCAGATAGCTCGAGAGCTGGAAGGAAGTAAAAATCTGATCTCCTTGAGGAATGCCTTTTAGGGGAGACCTCGTCTACGCACACTGGCCAGATAGACTGGGGAGCCTGCGTGTCCAGCAGCCCCTGGCTCTGCCGGTCGCTCACAGATGGGTCTTGAGTCTGGAGGTGCATGTGAGCCAAAGGGCTAAAAGTGACCGCGCAGGAGGACAGCGGGGCGTCTGCTTCGTGACGCCAAGGGCGGGCAGAATCCAACAGTTGTTCTGTCAGCAGTTGGGTGACTGCTCGTTGAGATGTTGTTGTGGGTTGGGTTTTGTGCTTTAATCCATGACCTGAGCTGGCACGGAAGGGGTTGCTGGGGTCACTGGTGGTCTGCAGCTGGCTTTCCTTTTTGGCCTCAGCTTCCTTTCACGGAGGCAGAGCTGCTCGGGGCTGGACTACATCCCTCATCACCAGCTCATGTTTGGGGGGAGCCTCCCCTCCTCTCACTGCACACGTCTTTGGGGTTCCAGGGGGACCAGGGGGGCCTGAGGACCTTACAGAAGAAGTGGACCTCCTTCCTGAAGGCCGGGCTCATCTGCTCCCGGCCGGACAGCAGCCTCGTCTTCAATGTGCTGAGGGACGTCTTCGTCCTCAGGTCTCCGACCTGAAGGAACCCGTGTTCTACGGGGTCTTCACCCCGCAGCTGTGAGTGCTCCAGGCGGGTGGAGGTGGGGTGTTTTCACCACACTCTCCCTTCCCCCGACCCGCGCCCTGCCCCCCGCCTCAGGGCAGTCGTCTCACCCCCTCCTCCCCAGGAACAACGTGGGGCTGTCGGCCGTGTGCGCCTACAACCTGTCCACGGCCGAGGCGGTCTTCTCCCGCGGGAAGTACATGCAGAGCGCCACGGTGGAGCAGTCCCACACCAAGTGGGTGCGCTACAACGGGGCCGTGCCCACGCCGCGGCCAGGGGCGGTGAGTGGGCGCGGGCTTCCCCCTGGGAGCGGGGAGGGCCGGGGGCACTCTCTCTGCTTCCTGCGTCCTTCTCATCAGCGTGCTGTGTCACAGCCGTTTCTGTAAACTGCCCAAACGAGGTGTTCTGGCTGGCACCGGATGTTTTGTGGGATTAACATTGCACAATAGAATTAGATCTGTTTCGTTTTCTGTGTCTTGCAGAGAAACATGATTTCTTGGCAGAGAGATGAGCACCATTCGTTAATATGAGTCACATTTTTTATTTCCCTAAAAGTAGTAAATTTTATGTAGAAATCAGTGTGGGTATCTAGGCTGGTGTGGCGGCATTCATGTATGATGGGGATGGGCCTGGTGAGCCGGGCCGTGTCCATGGTCCACGGGTGGGACCGTGACCTGGGAGAGTGGCCCGAGGCTTGGAGCTCCCTCCCAGGACCGTCCCCTTCTGTGGGTGCACCTTTGCTGATGGGTCAGTTCTTTTCCTGCATGTCATTAAGCAAAAGGCGTTCACCTGTGGTCGTGAATTTTGGTGTACACACATTAGAAGCTAGGACAGAAAAAAGAACCTTCATGCTCTCGACCTTTATGCTGTTTATAACTGGACTGTTTTTAGCCATTTTTCCAGGCTTCTCTTCTGGGAGAGCTATCAAAAGAGAAATGTGTGGTTTTCAGTTGCAGACGTCTGACACAATTTTTTTCATTTATGAGTTGATGAAATGACTTCATTGACTATGTATCATGAGACCCCATTGTGTCCTGTGGAGAAAAAAGACAGTTGCGTTTCCTACCTGCTGTATAACTGTGTCTTTAGATTCCCAGGGAAAGGTCAGCCCTGTGTTTCCGTCTTGGCAAGAAATCCACAGTGTACTCCCAAGTTCTACACCTTGGGGAAGCCTCGACTCTTGTGTGAGCGCGTGCTGCGTGCCCGCGTGCCCACGGTAATGGCTCATCTGTCTCCTGCAGTGCATCAACCGGGAGGCACGGGCCGCCAACTTTTCTAGCTCGCTCAACCTGCCGGACAAGACCCTGCAGTTCGTCAAAGACCACCCTCTGATGGACGACTCCGTGACCCCGGTAGACAGTAGGCCCCGGCTGATCAAAGCCGACGTGAACTACACGCAGATTGTGGTGGACAGGGCCCGGGCCCTGGATGGGACCATCCATGACGTCATGTTTGTCAGCACAGGTGGGTCCCTGGGTAAGAACATGGGTATGTCCAACCAGGGCTTGCTTGGTGGCTCAGTGGTAAAGAATCCACCTGCCAACGTAAGAGACACAGGTTCGATGCCTGGGTCGGGAAGATCCCTTGGAGAAGGGAAGGGCAACCCACTCCAGCATTCTTGTCAGGAGACTCCCATGGACAGAGGAGCCTGGTGGGCTGCAGTTTATAGGACTGCAAAGAGTCAGACATGACTTGAGCAACCAAACAACAATAAAGTCCAGCTAATCTCTGCCACACGGAGCCAGCATCTTGCCCAGGTGCCCGAGTGGTGGGAGGATTTCTGCGAAGTCCCCACACCTGGGTGGCTTCAGATCTCTGTGACCATCAGAACACCTGGAGCACCAGTTAAAAATGCAGGTCCCGACCCAGATCTAGAAATTCAGGTCTGATGAGTCTGGGCTGGCGCAGAGGGAGGCCAGGTGGTGCCATGGCGGCGAGGTGCGAGCTGCAGACAGGCACGTCCTGCCTCCCTGAGTGAGCAACTGGGCTCGAGACCTGTCCTGACCTGCTGCGGGGGCACACCTTTCCTGGTGGCCTGCAGACGCCAACACAGGTTTCCTGGAATGGAGATGGTGACCAGGCAAAGGAGCAGCAGCAGCGGGCAGGCTCTGTGGTCAGTCCTGGGTGCTGCCCAGCCGCTGGCCTCCCCTGCCTGGGGCTCCTGGTGGGCTGGCATCCCCAGAGGCCTGTGGTGCCTAAGAACCACATCACATTTATTTGGATGACACAATGTTGACCATTCTGATGGGGAGTATTGGACTTAACAAAGAGCTGTTTATTTTTTCAGAAAAAGATGGGGATGACCCATGCCAGCTGGGTGTCCAGTTGTTTACTTTGCCTGTGACTCTTCCCTTTGTGGGTCTAATGCAAAAACGTCATCTGTTTCTAAGCCTCCTGTTGGGGGAAGGAGTGGGAGGCGGAAGGGTGACTGTTTGCTGCTGTGGCCAACAGCGCCAGCACCGTCCCCTTCTGCTGGGGACTGACATGCAGCCTTGACCTTGCAGACCGGGGCGCCCTGCACAAAGCCATCAGCCTCGAGAATGACATCCACATCATTGAGGAGACTCAGCTCTTCCAGGACTTCGAGCCCATCCAGAGCCTGCTGCTGTCTTCCAAGAAGGTAAGTCCCTGGGGGGCTGGCAGGGTGGCCACACATTTCAGTTGCCACAGGGCGGGCTGGGCCAGGCAGGCCCCGTCGTCCATCTGGCCCAGATGAACCTACCTTCAGGCTCTTACAGAAAGTTCTTCCGTGAGCTGTGGGGTACAGGGAAGACAAAGAAAGGGAAAGTGTTAGTCGTTCAGTTGTGTACAACTCTTTGTGACCCCATGGACTGTAGCCCACCAGGCTGCTCTCTCCATTGCGATTCTCCAGGCAAGAACATTAGAGTGGGTTGCCATGCCCTCCTCCAGGGGATCTGCCTGACCCAGGGGTTGGACCTGAGCCTACCACATTGCAGGCAGATTCTTCACCATCTGAGCCACCAGGGAAGGCAAACTGTGTCCTAAAAGTTGCAGAACCTCCCTGAGTTGTTGGGACGATGTACGATGCTGTCGGGGGCTCCCTGGGCCATGGAAACACGTCCTCGTGTGGGAACTTAGTGAGGTTGAGACCCCCATCCTCGGGTGCCATCCATGCAGCTCCCTCATTTGCACAGAAAACTGTGCTCTGAGTGATGATACACTGTGTCTGTAAAGCCCCCTTAGACAGGGTACTGTCTCCTCACCAGGGGCAGCACGGTTCTTCCATTAAGGGTGAGAGTGAACGCTGAAGGCTTTGAGGCCTGTGCCGTTATAGCTTGAGAGCAGCCGTGGACAGTCCGGAAGCAAATGAATCCTGTTAGGCCCTAGCAAAGCCTTGTTTACAGGCCCCGAGCTTTGCAGTTCACATTTTCTTTCTTTTCTGTTTTTACATTCTTAGCTATTTGGCTGCGTCAGGCCTTAGTTGTGGCAGGCAGGATCTTTGCTGTGTTATGCGTGATCTTTCGTTATGGCGCTCGGTAGTTGGGACACGTGGGCTTAGTTGCCCCATGGCTTGTGGGACCTGAGTTCCCTGACCAGCGATCGAACCTGCGTCCCCCACATCGCCAGGCAGATGCTTAACCACTGGACCGCAAGGAAGTGCCCGAAATTTTCATATGTCACAAAATGTTAGTCTTTTGATTCTTCTTCAACCTTTTGAATATATGAAAATTGTTCTTAGTGAGTGGGCTGCCGAAGCAGCACGCGGGCTGGGTATGCCCTGCAGTCCACAGGCTGTCCTCAGCTGTGCATCCCAAAGGCCTTTGGGAAATGTGCCTCCCGGCTTATAGCTGGGGTGAAGTGAGGAGCAGAGCGCGGAGCAGGCTTCACGTGGCCTCGTCCATATCCTGCTCCAGGCTCATGACTGTGAGCCTGGGCGGGCCAGTCCTGTCTCTATTTCCTCCTCTGTGCAGTAAAGTTTGGCAGCCCCTGGGAGGGTCCCAGCCCTGCCCTGTGACGTCCCCTATGCTGTGGCCTCTGGGCTGATAAGACTCCGGTCAGCACCAGAAATTGGCCACCTGGCCACACGTCACATTCCCCCTGCCACAGGGCCCCCCATCACTCAGCCTCTCCAACCTGTACCCTGTTTGTAAAGCCTGGCTTAGGGGCACCAGGCTGGCCTGTCCCTGCTTCATATGGCATTGCCCTGTTGTTGAGATTTTCCTCTGGACCCACAGCACTCCTGAGCTTTCCTCCCTTCATGCTGGAAAGAGGTTGTTCCTCTGGCCTCCCAGAACATCCTCCCTGCCCTGGGTCCTGGTGGGACCTACACGTGGCTTGTAGGGTCCAGGCTCAGTCCTTCCTCAGCCCCAGGGCTGTGGGCAGCAGGATTGGGCCCCTGATAGGCAGGTGAGAAAGAAAAGAAGGCGACGTCTTGGTTAGGCTTGCCTTGCAAATGCTGCACGTGGGCTTTCATCCTCTCCCCTTCATCATGAGCTTGAGGAGCTGCATCTGGTTTTCAGTCTCCTGTTGCAGAGTCCCCTCTTCTCTCGGCCCCTGCAGTGTGTGTCTTCTCCCTCCAATTCTAAAAGGGAAGGAAGACGGAATAGCCTGGTGGAGTTAGACTCGCAGACTTAGATCTGTGCCTCTCGAGCCGGTGCTTTTGGCCACCCTTTGCCACGCCCTCCTGTACAGTTTCTTGAAATAAGGAAACCCAGGGGCCCTTCTGGGCTCCGCCATGTGGTTCAGGTGCTTCAGCCAAGCACGCTTAAAGCCTCCAAATGGTCAAATACTCATCAGAACCAAGGCCGGGCCCCCAGTGTGGACATGTGTTGAGAACAGGGCTCAGCTCTGCTCCACGAGACATCATTCCTGGACCCAGCTGGCCCTGCCATCCTGACCCAAGTCTTCGAGGTCACTGATCCCACAGGAAGGATGGGGGCAGGATCTCCCACTGGAAGGTCTCACAGGTCAGTCCTTTGCTCACTCCCTGCAGTCAGGAATGGTCAAGTGGCCAGGAAGGGAGACTGGCACCCCAGGGACGGAATTGCCTTTCCCCACAGGAGCCCCCACTGCGCTGGGGCCTGGCTCATTTGCCTAGAACAGATGAAAATGCATTGTGCATCATGGAGTCCCACACCTCCTGGGCTGGTGGGCTCAGGATGGCTTTGGAATGCTGGCTATGTTGCCATGGCATCAGGAAGCGGCTGTTTGAGGTGAAAAGACACCAGTTCTTCCCTCCCCACTCCCCGCCAGCAGGCTCTCCTGGGTCAGTCATGCCTGGTCCTCATTGCAGAAAGCTAATGAGCAGGCACCACAGGGCCGGAGGAGCACAGGATGGCCCGGCACACAGTCTCCACCAGGGGGGAGTTCCTTGTCACTACCTCCTGTCCTCATGACAAGTGCCTTGTGGTAAATGCACTTCATAAATTACACCTTAGAAGCATTAAGTACATTCACATTGTGAAACCCTCCTCCCCATCCATCCCTAGAACTTATCTTCCAACACTAAAACCCCATACCCATTAACCACTAAGTCCCCCTTCCTCCCATTCCCCAGCCCCTAGCACCCACCCCCCCCTGCATTCCATCTCTGTGTCTTTGACTACTCTAAGAACCTCGTGTCAGTGATCCAGCAACATTCGTCCTTTTGAGGTGGGCCTGTTTCCCTTAGCATCATGTCCTAAAGGTTCATCCGTGTTGTAGCAGCTGACAGGATCTCCTTCCTGTGTGGGGCTGAGTAGCATTCCATCCTGTGCATACCCCACACCTGCTTTATTCACCCCCTGGTAGACACTGGGGTTGTCTCTCCCCTGCTGCATGAACAGGCCTGGTCTCATCTCTGGTGCGTACGTGGCAGGCGTGCCCTGGGTCCAGGGGCCAGGCTAAGTGTGGTTTTTCTCGGGACATTTTGTAATGGTGAGATGCCACCTGTGCAGCAAAGGCGGGAGTCCCTCCAGCTCTGGCTGCATCCACCCACAACCACCCACCCGTGGACCCAGAAATGAGAGCCCAGTGCTGCAGCTGAGGGCACAGTCCCCCAGAGGGTGGGGGCCTGAGCATGTGCATACTCAGCACATCTCACAGGAGCCAGGTGGTCCCTGGCTGGCTTGTTTTCTCTCCCACAAGAGCTGAGGTGGAGCAGCCTGCTGCCAGCAGCACCCTAACTCACCTCCACACTCCCGATCCTCACGTTCCCACGACCTGCTTTCTGACTCCAGGGCCACACATGTCCTTGGCACCTTTCCTCAGTGCCCCTGGTCTGGATGGCTCCCCATCTGCCCTCGTCTTGGTGACCTTGACACTTTTGGAGAGCACTGGTCAGCGTTTCGTGGAATGCTCCTCTGTTTTGGGCATACCTGGTGTTTCTCGTGTTTAAATTGGGGTTGAGCATTTTGGGGAGATGACCTCTGTCTCAGGAATGTGGAGTCAATGTGACCTCTTGATTTTTGTTTTTCTTTTTGGCTGCGTCCAGTTTTACTTTTAGCATGTGGGATCTTCATTGCAGCATGCAGGATATAGATCCCTGACCAAGGCTCAAACCCAGGAGCATTGGGAGTATGTAGTCTTAGCCACTGGACCACCAGGTTACCCCACACTGTCAGTGGGAGCAGCCCACCCCAGGAGGCCAGGAGCCAAGCCCCAGCTCCTGGAGGGTGGGGTTGAAGAGCTTGGGGGCCACATTCAGCCCCTGCAGTGGCTGACACTTAGTTGTGGGCAACTGTGGGCTTCCCTGGTGGCTCAGATGGTAAAGAATCTTCCCTCCATGCAGGAGACCTGGGTTTGATCCCTAGGTCAGGAAGATCTCTTGGAGAAGGGAATGGCAGTATCCTTGCCTGGGGGATTCCATGAACAGAGGAGCCTGGTGGGCTACAGTCCATGGGGTCGCAAAGAATCAGACATGACTGAGCAACTAATGCTCTGAGGCTAAACAGACACCCAGTTCCCTCTTGCCCACTGACTTTGGTGTCCACCCGGGGGCCTTGCCTGCTGCGGTCACTGCCATTGAGGTCTCAGGCCACTTTACTGTTCACATTCATTAGGATGGGTCAGGAGCAGTCATGGGGGCTCAGCCCTGCCCTGTTGGGGAGCAAGGGCTGGAGGCTGAGTGGGCTGTAGGGCAGGGGGATGGAGCCAGCCTGGGACAGGCTGCCCCCCTCCCCAACCAGACCACCTGCCCCACTTTGCAGGAGTGTCCACACCCTCGCCAGGGCCCTTCTATAGGATCCTGCTGAAGTTGCCCGCTGGGCCAGTCATCCCAGGAAACTCTTCCTCTCCTCCGAGTCACATGATCCCAACTTTGATCTGAGATGTCATCCTGATTCCTTCTTATGAATACAGGGTGCTCCTGGCCTCAGTGCCCAGATCTCTGCCTATGTGGACCGGCCAGCACTGGGCCTGGCTGTCACTTGTCGTCACCGTGTGACGCCGCCACAGGGGCACTGCCCTCTCTCTCAACTGTGCTCACACGTGGGGGGTCTGTGTCCCCTGGGCCTTCGAGGCATCACAGGCCAGGGGGTCTGGGGTCACACAGGGACTTTGCACTCCAGCCAGACAGGTTACTTGAAAACGCATTTCCGAGGACAGAGGCTGTGTCTCATCTGAGTCTCAAATACGAAGCGTCGTGTAAACTTGGCAATCTTTTGACATTAAACAAAGGCCTTTCTAGAATGTCAAGGTGACAGTGACTCACCAGCAAAGTAGAGAGAAAACGCTGAGCTTCTGAATTGCCAGCCCTGAGTCTCCTGGTAGGCTTCAGGTGGATGCCGAAGGGCAGCCTTTGTTGTAGTTGAGCTCAGTGAGAAGAATCAGCCTGCCCCAGTGGCCTCTGTGCCCAGTTTCCCTTCTGTGCTGCAGGCTCTGGGGCCATCGGCCTGAGAGGCAGATGTCCCAGGCCCAGGGCTGCGGAGCACAGAGGAGCCTGCTCTGCTGTCTGCTCCTCTCTCTGGTGGCTCAGATGGTAAAGCATCTGCCTGCAGTGCAGGAGACCCAGGTTCAACTCCTGGGTTGGGAAGACCTCCTGGAGAAAGGAATGGCTACCCACTCCAGTATTCTTGCCTGGAGAATCCCATGGACAGAGGAGCCTGGAGAGCTACAGTCCATGGGTCACAAAAGAGTCAGACATGACAGAGCGACTAACACAGACACTCTGAGCGTGGCTCTCCATTTCCCTAGCTGTGTTCACTTCTGTAAATGTAGACGCGAGAGCAGTGACTGCCTCCTCACTTGTCTTACTCTGTTTACTAAAACTCTGTTTGCTCTCCTCCGACGTTCACTACGGCCTCGCTGGATGCACACACTGACATGTGTTGTCTCTGTGCTGGGGTTCACGTGTGGGAACACGAGATGATGAGCTTTGGAGGCTGTGGCCTCTGGGCTAGTGAGGCTGGGAGGGCGGCCGGAAGTGTCAGGCCAGTGCATCTTCCTGCACAGAGCTGGCAGAGGAGACGCAGAGAAGCACTGCTGGCAAGTAAGATGAGGGTGGGCGCTCGGAAGGGAAAGGAGGGGTTCGGACCAAGGCCCAGTGTACTCTGAGTTAGTCTGTGGGCTGGCCCTAGCCCACAAAACCACACACTGCCCATGATGTCACAGAGCTGCTATGCAGATCTGTCCAGGATCTAACGTGGCCTTGAACCACTTTTTTCTCCAGAAGCTCGGGGAGATGCCTTGTCACCATTCCCTGTGAGCTAGAGAAGCACCCAGCCCTTGAAGGCTGCCCCCAGCCATACCCACTGCTCTCGTCTGTTTCACACCCACAGGGCAGGAAGTTTGTCTATGCCGGTTCCAACTCGGGTGTGGTGCAGGCTCCTGTGGCCTTCTGCGGGAAGCACAGCACCTGCGAGGACTGCGTGCTCGCCCGGGACCCCTACTGCGCCTGGAGCCCAGCTATGGCCGCCTGTGTCGCTCTGCACCAGACTGATGGCCCCAGCAGGTACCGTATGTGGCATGCCGGCGCCCAGCCCAGCCCCACGGCCTGACGCGTGTGCACCCTGTAACCCATGTCCCATTGTCTTGCAGGGGACTGATTCAGGAAATGAATGGGGACGCATCCACTTGCCCTGGTAAGTTGCCTGTCCCCGCCACCTCCCCTTTAGGGGTGGCCGGGTCTCCTAACCATTTCATGACGCTTTGTCCTTGCCTGGGGGATTCCATGAACAGAGGAGCCTGGTGGGCTACAGTCCATGGGGTCGCAAAGAATCAGACATGACTGAGCAACTAATGCTCTGAGGCTAAACAGACACCCAGTTCCCTCTTGCCCACTGACTTTGGTGTCCACCCGGGGGCCTTGCCTGCTGCGGTCACTGCCATTGAGGTCTCAGGCCACTTTACTGTTCACATTCATTAGGATGGGTCAGGAGCAGTCATGGGGGCTCAGCCCTGCCCTGTTGGGGAGCAAGGGCTGGAGGCTGAGTGGGCTGTAGGGCAGGGGGATGGAGCCAGCCTGGGACAGGCTGCCCCCCTCCCCAACCCAGACCACCTGCCCCACTTTGCAGGAGTGTCCACACCCTCGCCAGGGCCCTTCTATAGGATCCTGCTGAAGTTGCCCGCTGGGCCAGTCATCCCAGGAAACTCTTCCTCTCCTCCGAGTCACATGATCCCAACTTTGATCTGAGATGTCATCCTGATTCCTTCTTATGAATACAGGGTGCTCCTGGCCTCAGTGCCCAGATCTCTGCCTATGTGGACCGGCCAGCACTGGGCCTGGCTGTCACTTGTCGTCACCGTGTGACGCCGCCACAGGGGCACTGCCCTCTCTCTCAACTGTGCTCACACGTGGGGGGTCTGTGTCCCCTGGGCCTTCGAGGCATCACAGGCCAGGGGGTCTGGGGTCACACAGGGACTTTGCACTCCAGCCAGACAGGTTACTTGAAAACGCATTTCCGAGGACAGAGGCTGTGTCTCATCTGAGTCTCAAATACGAAGCGTCGTGTAAACTTGGCAATCTTTTGACATTAAACAAAGGCCTTTCTAGAATGTCAAGGTGATAGTGACTCACCAGCAAAGTAGAGAGAAAACGCTGAGCTTCTGAATTGCCAGCCCTGAGTCTCCTGGTAGGCTTCAGGTGGATGCCGAAGGGCAGCCTTTGTTGTAGTTGAGCTCAGTGAGAAGAATCAGCCTGCCCCAGTGGCCTCTGTGCCCAGTTTCCCTTCTGTGCTGCAGGCTCTGGGGCCATCGGCCTGAGAGGCAGATGTCCCAGGCCCAGGGCTGCGGAGCACAGAGGAGCCTGCTCTGCTGTCTGCTCCTCTCTCTGGTGGCTCAGATGGTAAAGCATCTGCCTGCAGTGCAGGAGACCCAGGTTCAACTCCTGGGTTGGGAAGACCTCCTGGAGAAAGGAATGGCTACCCACTCCAGTATTCTTGCCTGGAGAATCCCATGGACAGAGGAGCCTGGAGAGCTACAGTCCATGGGTCACAAAAGAGTCAGACATGACAGAGCGACTAACACAGACACTCTGAGCGTGGCTCTCCATTTCCCTAGCTGTGTTCACTTCTCGTAAATGTAGACGCGAGAGCAGTGACTGCCTCCTCACTTGTCTTACTCTGTTTACTAAAACTCTGTTTGCTCTCCTCCGACGTTCACTACGGCCTCGCTGGATGCACACACTGACATGTGTTGTCTCTGTGCTGGGGTTCACGTGTGGGAACACGAGATGATGAGCTTTGGAGGCTGTGGCCTCTGGGCTAGTGAGGCTGGGAGGGCGGCCGGAAGTGTCAGGCCAGTGCATCTTCCTGCACAGAGCTGGCAGAGGAGACGCAGAGAAGCACTGCTGGCAAGTAAGATGAGGGTGGGCGCTCGGAAGGGAAAGGAGGGGTTCGGACCAAGGCCCAGTGTACTCTGAGTTAGTCTGTGGGCTGGCCCTAGCCCACAAAACCACACACTGCCCATGATGTCACAGAGCTGCTATGCAGATCTGTCCAGGATCTAACGTGGCCTTGAACCACTTCTTTCTCCAGAAGCTCGGGGAGATGCCTTGTCACCATTCCCTGTGAGCTAGAGAAGCACCCAGCCCTTGAAGGCTGCCCCCAGCCATACCCACTGCTCTCGTCTGTTTCACACCCACAGGGCAGGAAGTTTGTCTATGCCGGTTCCAACTCGGGTGTGGTGCAGGCTCCTGTGGCCTTCTGCGGGAAGCACAGCACCTGCGAGGACTGCGTGCTCGCCCGGGACCCCTACTGCGCCTGGAGCCAGCTATGGCCGCCTGTGTCGCTCTGCACCAGACTGATGGCCCCAGCAGGTACCGTGTGTGGCATGCCGGCGCCCAGCCCAGCCCCACGGCCTGACGCGTGTGCACCCTGTAACCCATGTCCCATTGTCTTGCAGGGGACTGATTCAGGAAATGAATGGGGACGCATCCACTTGCCCTGGTAAGTTGCCTGTCCCCGCCACCTCCCCTTTAGGGGTGGCCGGGTCTCCTAACCATTTCATGACGCTTTGCTGTTGTAGCATTTCGCGCGTTTTGTTTTTCTTTCTCTACTCGGAACAGAGGTCGAGTATCTCATGACAGACCCCCGTGATGTTTCTCTGTCCCTTATATTGCAAAACAGGATGTCGAAGCCATGCAGAGTGCGTTTACTGGAAGGCACTCTCATCCCGAACCGTGACGTCTACTCTTGATACGCCTCTCTCTTCTGCTTAGCTTGGGGTTACACCTCTTGTGGGGCTCCCCAGCTGGCTCAGTGGATAAAGAATCCACCTGCAATGCAGGAGATACAGGAGACATGGGTTTGATCCCTGAGTTGGGAAGATCCTCTGGAGGAGGGCATGGCAACCCACTCCAGTATTCTTGCCTGGAGAATCCCATGGACAGAGGAGCCTGGCAGAGGAGCCTGGGGGTCACAAAGAGTCGGGCACAGCTGAGCAACTGAGCACATACGCATACACACCACTTGTGAGCCGGAGGGAGGTGGTCAGGAGAGATTAGTGCCTGTTCCCCTTAGGTCATCCCACCCCTGCCAGGAGGTTAGTCATGTCCCAGCTGAAGGCAGGTATGCCCTGGGCTCCCATCCCTAACCTGACAGATGTCATCCGGTAAGACAGGTTTAGGAGGAGGGGGCAAGGCCCACCGAGCTGCTAGCAGAAGTTTGATACGTTTGACTTGGCGCTGCCACCAGAAGGCACAGCTGGCTGCTGTGCAGCCTCCCTGGCCTGGGAGTTCTCCCTGTCCCCCGAGGCTGCCACTGGGAGCTCATCTTTGCTTTTTGGTCATCATGTCTTTATCTCCTTAGCTGTTCTGGAAGATTCCATGTTGCTCCACTGGGTGAAATTCTTGTGTCCTCTTGTACGTGTTGACCTATTTTTGAGAGAAGTATTGAGCGGGGTTGTTGATGCTGTGCACATTTATTTTAATGTTCCAGATAAAATTAAAGAAAGTTACCTGCAGCATTTTTTCAAGCATGGCGGCACAGCAGAACTCAAATGTTCCCAAAAGTCCAACCTGGCCCGGGTGGTATGGAAGTTCCAGAACGGCGTGCTCAAGGCTGAAAGCCCCAAGTACAGCTTGGTAGGCAGAAAGAACCTGCTCATCTTCAACCTGTCGGAAGGAGACAGCGGGGTGTATCAGTGCCTGTCGGAGGAGAGGGTCAAGAACAAGACGATCTTGCAGGTGGTGGCCAAGCACGTTCTGGAGGTCAAGTCGGTCCCGCGAACCACGGTGGCCTCTACCTCGCCAGCCACACGGACAGAAGGCAGTCGGATCACCCCCAGAGTGTCAGTGGGGCCCACTCCAGTCTCCTTTCCTCAGACCCCAGCCGTGCGGGTCACCACGCCGGGTGCTGTCCCCCCACCGTCCAGCCCCGTGGCACCCACCAGTACGTCCTGCGAACCAAAGATCGTCATCAACACGGTCCCGCAAGTCCACTCGGAGAAGACATTGTATCTCAAGTCCAGTGACAACCGCCTCCTCATGTCTCTCTTCCTCTTCTTCTTCGCCCTCTTCCTCTGCCTCGTCTCCTACAACTGCTATAAGGGCTACCTGCCCGGACAGTGCTTGAAATTCCGCTCGGCCATGCTCCTCGGGAAAAAGAAGCCCACGTCGGACTTCTCAGACTTTGAGCAGAGTGTGAAGGAGACGCTGGTGGAGCAGGGCAGCTTCTCCCAGCAAAATGGGGGACAGCCCAAGCCAGCCCTGGACACCGGCTATGAGACAGAGCAGGACACGATGGCCAGCCGGCTGCCCACTGACCGGGAGGACTCGCAGAAGATCGACGAGCTCCCGGTCAGGGACCGGCCTTCGACGTCAAGTGTGAGCTGAAGTTCGCCGACTCGGATGCGGACGGGGACTGAGGCTCCAGCCGCCCGCAGGATCCTTGTGTTGCCAGTTCAGTGCCCCATCCAGTGCTGCGTAGGTAGCCGTCGTCAGCAAACCTCAGCCTTCCGTGTCTTTTCTCTTGGGTCGCGCTTGTGACTTGGTTTCTCTTTGTCCTTTTGGAAAACAGTGAGCATCGAGTCTGGCCTCCCTGTTCGGTGGCGCGTTTGTGGAGTCGTGCCAGCAGGCTCACCCATGGCCGCTCTGCGGCAGAAAGATGGCCAGACTGCCCCTGGTCTGAGAAGAAGGGCCGTGAACGTCCCCTCCTCGTAGCAGCCACTGAAAGATAATTTAATTCCAGATTGGAAATGACGTTTTAGTTTATCAGATTGGTAACTTATCACCTGTTGTCCAGGTTGGCACGGACCTTTCCTTCCACGTCATTACTTTTTAGGATTTTGCTTTAATTATGTTGGCGTGTTGGGTCATTTTATTTTTTTAATTACTAAAGCAGATGTTTTAATATTTGGAAGATGTACATCTTCTGAATTTTGTTGTATATTAGGATAAAGGTATGGCTTACGTTGTTGCTTAAGATTCTCAGGGATAAACTTACTTTTGCTAAATGCATTCTTTTCTGCTTTTAGAAACATAGACAAAATCATCTCTTGATCACACTTCTTTTTTTAAGTATTCTTAAAATTTTGTTCCTTGAGGGAAGCATCGTTTTTAGAGATTTTTCTTTCTGTACCTTTTTACTCTTGTCTTAACTCTTTCAAGGAGAAGGCTATGGGGGACCATTCCACGACACTGGGCAGAGTTTGGAGGGAGGGACGGGCCCGTGAGTGCTATGGATGGAGCTGGGCTAGCCCAGAGCTGAGGGGACAAGCGTGTTACAATCTAATGCCCATGGCCACTGGTGAGAACCTCTTGTTCAGGCAGAATGTTCTCCAGGATGTCTTGGTCATCTGAACATCTCCTTTTCCATTTTGCTTCCATCTCATGCCTCCGCCTGCCCAGACTCTCTGTTTGGCCTACCTGAGCTGTCCACAACTGGAAAAGAGCTGGGTGGCCAGGGGGCCAGCCAGGCCAGTGACTACAGCCCCCCAGCCCCCACATGCTGCTGCTGCAGACCTGCCAAGCCTGGCGCCATCTGTCAAGGTGCAAGTGGGCCGCACGGTCCTCCCATCACCGACGTCACACTCCACCTCCTGCTTTCCAGACGCCCACAAGAGGAGGCTTTCTTTCCGTGGCAAAGAGCAATAAACTCTGAGCGTGTGTGCCTGTGTGGCCGATGTCATCTTCCAGCATGATAGGATTTGACCGTTCTGGTGTAAACATTTGTGTTTTATAAGATTTACTTTGTTTTTATTTTTCTACTTTGAATTGTATACATTTGGAAAGTAACCAAATAAACAGAAGCTTATATCCTTGATGCGGGCACGTGGTTCTCTGCGGCTCCTCCGCCGCCTCCTCGTGTGGCCTGGGCCCCCTTTCTCTGCTGTGCTTCGTTCTCCTTCCCTGGCATGCGGTGCACTCCTGATGACGTCTCCTCAGAGCCCTCTCTCTTTTCTGTCCTCTGTCTCGCAGCCTCATCTCCTCTGCCCTTCCCTCCTCCGGGGTCCTCTTCCCTGTCCTGTCTGGGCCCCGACTCATCTTCCTCTCCCCGAAGCCCCTGGCCGGCCTCGGGCCCAGGGCCTGACAGCCAGCTGCAGGTCACCTTGCTGCCGCCCTTCCTCAGCGACCAAGCCCAGCACGTGCATGCCTTGGGGACCTTCCATCTCTTCTGCCAGGCCACAGGTGAGCAGGGCACCTGTCCAGGTGGGGATGGGGGGACTTCCTCCAGGACCACTGCCTTCCTTACTGTACCTCTCTGGTAATCTCCAGCGACATTTAACTGTGACCCCGGAGCTGTTCCTGTGGACAGTAGGGCTCAACCAGTGTTTTCCATGAAGGGCCAAATTCCCGGGCTTCACAAGCCATGGTTTCTGTTGCAGCTACTCGGCTCTTCTTTTGTAACCTGAAAGCGCTGATGGGTGGGCATGGCCACACACCCAAATTTATTTACAAACTCGAGCTGCAGCTTGCCAGTTACTGGTATATAAGGTTACTTCTATGTTGGCTAACAATTTGGGTTTAATAGATGTGGCATGTGGAGATTTAAAACTGAACTTTAGAGCCTCCAGAATGGGAATTGTTTTAACAATTTGCTTCAAGATGTTTAAACGCAGAAAATGTGTCAAGTCTAGTGTGCCCTCAGCCATAGGCAGTGTTGGCTGGGTGCTGGACAACACCGAGATGGGCTGTCAGCCAGGCCTCCGTGCCGAGTGTGTGCCATGGGGGGTCTGGGCAGTGCTTGATGGCCAGGTCTCCCTGCTACCATCTTCTAACTCATTAGTAGCTGCAGAGAAAACACACAGCATACTCCAGGCCTGCTCAAGAATAAACTTAGGAGGAAAAGCAAATCTCATTGTTTTTTTTTTTCTCACTGTTTGGAGAATTTAAGCAAGCTGTGGGAAGTGTTAAGCTGCTGCCCACTTCCCTGTGGGTTGGCTCACGAGCCTTCAAGCGGCCATGTCCACTGTGACCCTGCATTTGTAGCCGCTGGGGGCTCCGCGTGGGCCCTAGGCAGTGGACAGGGAAGTTGTCCATGAAGGAGATGTTTGCAAACAGACCTGCGAGGAATGGGTCCATGTGGTCCCAGGTTACCTGGGTGCTGCTCTCAGCCCTGACTCCTCGGGCAGGCGCTGAGGAGCTGCTGCAGCCCTCCCTGGCCCAGCCCGCCGTGGCAGCATCCTCCACAGCCACGCTGGGGAACGTCCCCGGCGGTGGGAAGGTGGGGACACTTGGTGCTGGTGTCTCCAGGCTCCCTGATGACAGACGCGGGCCTCGGGATCCCCAGATGGCCTGTGAGGGCCCACCCCTCAATGGAGCGGTTTCGCTCTGTCTCCACTTGGGGGCCTCCCCTTCCCAAGGGCGACCTGCTGGTGAGGGGCAGAGTGGACGAGAGCGCCTCTCCTCTGTCTGAGGCCGTGCTTGGGCCCTGTCCCAGGCTTTTCCTGCTGCAGGTGGCTGGGTTGGGTACCCGCCATGATTCATCCAGATCTAGGCGGGTATTGCCCTTTTCTCCTAAATCTAACCCACAAGCCCACGCTGGTTCCCTGTATAATGAGGGGGGTTCAAGCGCATGGTGTTTAAAAAGGCAGCAGCCCTGGACAGCTCCTCCCCCAAGTGGTGGCAGGCACCGGAGCTCAAGTAGCCGGTGCAGGCTCTGCACAGGTGTCAGCTCCTGCCTCCACCTGCTGGCACCTCCCTGTCCAGGCTGCTCCCACCTGGCCTTGGCCTGGGTGTCACTGCGGAGCTGGGCTTACCAAACCGTCCCATGGTGGCCGGAGTGCTGGCCCAGCTAAGGCCAGGTCAGCATCTCACAGTGGGCACAGCCTTACAGCTGAGGGGCTGTGAGGGGCTTCTCTGCTCACTGTCTTCTCTGCATCTCCAGATTATGCTGGTGGAATGTGTGTGTGCTTGGGCGCCTGTATGTTGATATGTGTGTGTACATAGGTACATATGTGTGCTTTGTGTACTGACATCTCTCTGTGTGCACACGTGTGCCTGTATGTCTGTGTGTTCTTGCATGAACATGTATGGAAACACCCATGTATGCGTATGTGTTTCTATTTGGTGCAGAGCACTCTGTACAACTGTGCCTTGTGGCCGTGCTTCTATTCAAAGGCCTTGAGGCTTGAGTGTGGGGAAGATGAATTCTGGGTTTGGGGGTGGTTCTCCTACCTGCTGGCTGTCTTCTGTTTGAAAGTTAGGAGTTAGAAAAATACCAATAAATGGAGAAAAGGGATTCTGAGCTGGAGAAATCACGAAGGCACGTACTCGTGTTCTGCTTTTCTGAAAAAAATCCATGCTCTTGTGGCAAAATTAGAACAGATAAGCAAAGAGATCTTCCACTATGTGCGTGTGAGCACATTTCATTTTATTTTGCCTGTAAATACAGATTAAGATATGGGACATCTCAGAGATGTGGCAAGTTCAGATTCAGACCCGTTGCAATAAAGCAACTTTGTAATAAAGTGAGTTGCATGAATTTTTTCCTTTTCCGGTACATTTAAAAGTTACATTTACACTATACTATAGTCTACGGCAAAACCAATACAATATTGTAAAGTAAAATAAAAAAAAAAAAAACACAATAAAGCAAAGTGCAATTAAGAGAAAAAAAAAGAATGGAATAAGCATTATGTACCTTAATTTAAAAATGCTAATGGTCATCTGAGCCTTCGGCAAGCTGAGGCACTTACATCAAAGATCACCAGTCACAGTCACCATACAATTATATTAATGATAATGAAAAAGTTTAAAGTGAAGTGAGAATTACCAAAGTGTGATACACAGACAGGAAGTGAGCAAATGCTGTTGGAAAAAATGGCACCAATCAACTTGCTCAATGCAAGGTTGCCACACACTTTTGATTTGTAAAAAACATAATCTCTGCAAAGTGTGATATAGCAAAGCATAGTCAAACGAGGCAAGCTTGTGCAGATCACAGCGATTGGTGATGTGTCCGTATGCACGTCTGTGCACATGCACGTATACACACAGAAAGTTCTGCTGTCGTTTAGTCGCTCAGTTGTGTCCGACTGTTTGCCTCCCCGTGGACTGTAGCCCGCCAGGCTTCTCTGTCCATGGGATTCTCGTGGGCTCTGGAGAGCTTCCTAGGTGACTCAGTGGTAAAGAATCCTCCTGCTAATGCAGGAGACAATGGGTTTGATCCCTGGGTCAGGAAGATCCCCTGGAGGAGGGCATGGCAACCCACTCCAGTATTCTTGCCTAGAGAATCCCCATAGACAGAGGAGACTGGTGGGTTACAGTCCATAGCGTCCCAGAGAGTCCCAAAGACATGACTGAGTGAGCGCACATACACGCATGCGGACTCAGCCACTCAGGGGCATCTGGAGTGAGCGTCCTTGGTGCGTACTCATAGCCTCTGGGTGCTCAAGAGACCAGAACAGCACCCCTATGGGGGCACCTGACCGCCCAGTAGCTTACAGGACTTGGTGTGAATATGGGAGGTGAGCTGGCCCCGAGTCAGAGTTGAGCACAGGGAGGGGGTTGCCTGGGGCTGCACAGGACATGGCCTGATGACTTGGGGTGATCTTACACCCCTCCCCAGCTGGGGGCTCTCAGGCCCTTCACCTCTAGGATGGGTCGGCTTCCCTCAAGAAGGGGCCATTGCTCAGAGGAGTTCTGGTTTGTTACACAGTGGAATATACTGGAGAAGGAAATGGCAACCCACTCCAGTATTCTTGCTGGGAAAACCCCATGGACAGAGAAGCCTGGCGGGTTACAGTACATGGGGTCGCAAAGAGTTGGACACAACTGAGCAACTAAAACATACCCACAGTGTGCCTAGCGGTTTCCTTGGACAGGGTGGAGCCAACAGTCCCACAAACCTGAAGTGGGGACTGGGACCCGAGACTGCCGGCGGCCCCAGCCCACAGTGGCTATGAGGGATGGGCCCAGCACCCCAAATTTCCGGGTAGCAGGCCCTGGGGAGACAGGGCAGGTGGGTTTGGCTTGCTGCCCCAGGTCCCCACTGACATCGTGTGTTGGCCCTGCTGACCGGTTTTAACTGTTCCTTTCCCTCTCTCTTTAATCTCTTCTGCATTCAGAATGAGTTGGATAGTTTTTTAAAAAGAATAAATGGAACGTAAGTACTTCAACGTTTTTAATACTTGACACAGTTAAATCCCCATTTAGAGAACATTTAGTGGTGCTTCATGTAAAGGTGCCTGTGGGAGTGATTTTCATGTTGTTTGTGCCCCAACGACTGTGGGTCTAAGGAGAATTTGGCTCCTGAGAGGTCCTGGCCTGTATGGTTCAGAGTAATGAATTGTCCCCAGCTCAGGCCACCTGGGTTCTTTGTCTCAGCATTGGTCAGGAGAACCTATCTGAGGTTCCTGTGACCCATGTTTGGGGCCCCCGTCCTGGGGACTCAGTGCGTGTCACCACTGGGCAGGGCGAGGAGATGAGAACTGACCTCACTGTCCGTTGATCAGTCATGGCTCGTGAGTATCAGCTTTGAGTTAGACCACATGAAGTTGCCCCCAGCAGCGGAACGACTAAATGAAGCATGGTGTCACCAAGTGCCTTCAGTTAAAGGGAGGCAGGCACCCAGCAGATGTCACAGACATGGGTGTGTGTACCTGGATCTGTGGATCTGCATATATGTATAAGTATGCATATCTGAAAATAAGAGGAGTATAGTTATCTGCAGGTAGGGTACAAAACGTTCTGTATACAAAAATGTGAAAGTGAAGTCGCTCAGTCGTGTCTGACTCTTTGCGACCCCGTGGACTGTAGCCCACCAGGTTCCTCCATCCGTGGGATTCTCCAGGCAAGAATACTGGAGTGGGTTGCCATTTCCTTCTCCAGGGGAGTCTTCCCGACCCAGGGATCAAACCCAGGTCTCCCACATTGCAGGCAGATGCTTTAACCTCTGAGCCACCAGGGATTTTTTTTTTTTTTGTACCAAATTATGGTTTCCCAGTTGGCTCAGTGGTTAAGAAGCCTCCTGCCAATGCAGGAGATACAAGAGGACGCAGGTTCGATCCCTGGGTCAGAAAGATCTCCTGGAGAAGGACATGGCAACCCACTCCAGTATTCTTGGCCTGGAGAATCCCATGGACAGAGTAGCCTGGCAGGCTACAGTCCATGGGATCGCAAAGTGTCACACACGACTGAGCACACACACAATGGTGATAGAACAAAACACCAACAACCCCACACAGAAAACAAGTGAACAGACCCCACGGTCCCCACGGGACCAGTAGGGCAGGGAGCTGCCGTGTAAACCTCTTCTGAACACCTTTCAGAACTCCCTCCAGAGCCTGTGGCTCGTCTTTCTACCACATAGCACTCTGTCTTATTGTAGAAGCAATATTTGTTTGTTGTAGTGAATTTGAAACTTCAGGGAAGTATAAAGAGTAGAATCAAATCACATCTTTGAGGATCCTGAACGTGGTGGGTCAAAGGTGAATAGGCCCCAGGGGGTCACACAGGGACCTGATTCACTAGGAGTCCATCAAAGGTATTTTTATCTAATTTTCTCTCTCCCCTTGTAAAAAGCCAGCATGTGATAGAGAAACGTCTCAGCCAGCCACCTGCACCAGCCGCCACTGTGCACACACGCTCCCACTCACAAGCACACCCAGATGCCTGTTGTTTTCGTGCAGTTTTTTAATCCTTCGGCTCTATCATTGGTTTTTCCTGCTCAGTGAACTCCAGCCACAGATAGATGCAGTCCTGGTGCTCCTGACCATCCTGTGTGAAATGTTTTATTATGTCCTTCCCAGGTTGGTGGGCATCTCAGATGGAACTGAGCTCTTGAAAGCTGATTCTCAGGCAGGACTGTGATCAGGCAGGGCTGCTCTGGTCTAGGTCAGACTCTGACCTGCCCGCCCAGGGTGGTACAATCGACATGGAATAGCAGGCATTTGTCAGGGAGCTAGGTCCCTGGGCAAGGAGGCCAGAAAGGCCCCCTGGTCCACACGGTTGGGGTGCTCGGCTGGCACAGGCAGTGGGGGAGAATGGCCTCAGCACAGCCCCCTGCTCTGTTACTGGGAGCAGCAGGAAGAGAGGGTGTGGGTTTCCCCCAGGACCTGCCTCCCTCTCCTGCCCGGCTCTGAACCCCTCAGGTGCCTGGGGTAGGCAGCAGCTGCTGCTATCTAACGCCTGGACTGTCCTGTGCTCTGTCGCAGCTCAGCCCAGCCACAGCTCTGCACACACCCCAGGAAGGAGCCTAGGTGCTGACTGGGTGTTTCAGTAGGAATTTGTCCTGCCTTTGGCCCACATTAGAGTGGAAGCCGGTGTCTTCTCAGATGCTGGGGAGATGCCCTGGCTTGCTTGTTCTTTAGTAGGGGCGGGAGGTGGGCCTGACGCAGCACGGCCCTTGGGGCCCAGGGTGAAGCCTGAACCCTGGGCTCCCCTAGCCGCACGTTGTACAGAGGAACGGGGGCCCCATCCAGGTGCCGTGCTGAGTGAAGCCGATTCCAGCCTTGGGGCCAGAGCCCAGTTTTGCCCCAGGCTCCCCACACACTGGTCCAAGGCCCACACCCCCTGGCCCCTCTGTAATGAGCATGGGATCTGGGGTGATGGTGCATGGAACCCTGGCATGCTTCAGGAAGGGGGCTTTGGCCTGGGCCCTTCTCTGCCTCCAGTCTGTTTTCCTCCAAGTCCTTATTCTGTAAGACAGGCTGTCAGCCCTTCTCAGCACCCTGGTGCTCCTAGGAGCTCCTGGTGACAGTCTCACCCCTGGTCGTGGAGGCCCAGTCAGGCCCCAAGGGCCAGGCAGCTCTGACCTCCTGATGCCCCAGGGAGAGGGAGCAGGCTTGCAGGGGCAGAGCTTTAGGCCAAAGGTGGGGGCAGCAGGGCCAGGTGGGCACATGAGTTTCTCAGGCCCAGACCCTCTGTGCGGAATAGACACCCTCTCCAGAGCACAGCCGCCAGCATGGCACGGGAGTGCACAGCCCAGCAAGAAAGGAAAGGGAGGTTCACTCCGATGGCCCTGCATGCGTGTCCTGGGGACACAGCCACACAAGGGCGCCTGAACAAGGTCAAGGGGCAGGGAGCTACAGGGCACGAAGTGGTGAAGTGTTTGTACCCCTCTGCTCCCTGGGGACCACAGTGGGGAACCACCTCCAGGGAAAGGACAGAGACTTAGGAGAAAGCTGACCTGTCACTTTGGGACCAGCTGGGACAAGGCCCCTAATCTGGGAAGCCCCCACCCCCTGCCTCCCATATCATAGTTCCCATGACCCCTAGTGGGGGTCCCAGGGGTGAAGATGGTCTGTGTATCCCCAGGTCCTGCGGATGTTCACTTCCTCTGGGAGAAGAATGGGCGTGAGCTGGACATGTGTGTGCCCACACAGACCCATGCCCTGCCTGATGGCAGGGCTCTCGTGCTCAGCTGGCTGCGAGACGCCCTCCGGGAGAGCGCCGAGTACCGCTGCTCTGTGCTCTCCTGGGCCGGGAACAAGACCTCCAGGGTGCGGGTCACCGTGACCAGGCTCGGTAAGTGAGCTTCACTGTTTACCCTTGTCCCTTGAGCAGCAAGCAGGCTTGCATGGGGACATTTCAGTCTGGGGATTACCTATCGGCTTTCATGAAGACAGAAGTTACTTTTTCACTGTCTTATCTCCCAGCTGCATGCCTGTGTCTACTGCACACACACACACCTGTGCCCATGAGCATACATGCACACATGCTGGCTGCCAAGCCCATCCTCCCAATATTAGACTTTTACATTTTAAGGATGGCCAACTCTGCATGGCCAAATAACAACTGTTATGACTTCCCCTTCTGTACTTCTGTTTCCCACATAACCAACCACTGTGCCGATCCCTGTTTGCTTGGTTTATTGTTGTTTTTCTTGTTCACTTGTGAAGTCGTATCTGACTCTTTATGACCCCATGGACTGCAGCATGCTAGGCTCCCTGCTCCTCCAGTATTTCTGGTTTGCTCAGATTCATGTCCAGTGAGTCAGTGATCTAAAACATCTCACCCTCTGCTGCCCCTTTCTCCTTTTGCCTTCAATCTTTTCCAGCATCAGGGTCTTTTTCCAATGACTCAGCTCCTCTCATCAGGTAGCCAAAGTATTGGAGCTTTAACCTCAGCATCAGTCCTTCCAATGAGTATTCAGGACTGATTTCCTTTAGGATTGACTGGTTTGATCTCCTTGCTGTCCAAAGACTTTCACGAGTCTTCTCCAGCACCACAGTTCAAAAGCATCAATTCTTTACTCAGCTTTATGGTCCAGCTCTCACATCCATATATGACTACTGGAAAAAACATAGCTTTACCTATACAGACGTTTGTCAGCAAGGGATGGTTCTGCTTTATAATATGCAATCTAGATTTGTCATAGCTTTTCTTCCAAGGAGCATTTTTTAATTTCATGGCTGCAGTCATCATCCATTGGTTTTGGAGCCCCAAGAAAATAAAACCTGTCACTGCTTCTGCTTTTTCCCCATCTATTTGCCAGAAATGATGGTACCAGATGCCATGATCATAAGTTTTTTAAATATTGAGTTTTAAGCCAGCTTTTTCACTCTCCTCTTTCACCTTCAAGCTCTTTAGTTCCTCCTCTCTTTCTGCCCTTAGGGTGGCATCATCCGCATATCTGAGATAACTGATATTCTCCTGGCAATCTTGATTCCAGCTTGTGATTCCTGCAGCCCAGCATTTCATGTGATGTACTCTGCAAAGTGAAGTTGCTCACTTGTGCCCAACTCTTTGTGACCCCATGGACTGTAGCCCCCCAGGCTCCTCTGTTCATGGGATTTTCCAGGCAAGAATACTGGAGTGGGATGCCACTTCCTTCTTCAGGGGATCTTCCTGACCCAGGGATCAAACTCAGGTCTCCTGCATTGCAGGCAGACTCTTTTACTGTCTGAGCCACCAGGGAATCCCAAATGAAAGTGAAAGTCACTCAATCCTGTCCAACTCTGTAACCCCATGGACTATATAGTCCATGGAGTTCTTCAGGCCAGAATAGGGGAATGGGTAGCTTTTTCCCTTCTCCAGATCTTCCCAAACTAGGAATCAAACCGGGGTCTCCTGCATTGCAGGCGGATTCTTTACCAACTGAGCTATCAGGGTATTCTGCAAAAAAGTTAAATAAGCAAGGTGACAACACAGCCTTGACATATTCCTTTCCTGGTTTTGAACCAGCCCATTTTCCTTGGTGGTTGTTTTGCTTGGTTTATACTTGTCATTACTGCCACCCAGACTCTGCAGTTAAATCCCCGATTAGCACAGACACACTGGGACCCCCTGCTGTCAGCTCCCCAGACCCTCTGCACCAGGAGCTGTGTGCCTCCTGAGAACCAGCCTTTCCTGCTGAGGCTGGAGATTCTGTTCCCCTGGTATTGGGTCTATTGACCTGTTTCTGGTGTTCCTTTGACTTTCTCCGTTTTTCTCTAGTGTTTCTTCTGGCACACTCAGTGTGTCTGGGGGAAGACAGCATTTTGACAGCCTATGTCTTTTCTCCATCTTCACACTTGAGTCCAGTGGAGTGGACACTTTTGATGTGAAAATCATTCCCTAGTCTGTGATGCTGGCTCTGTCTTCTGCTCCCGAGGGTCTCCTGGTGACCCCATGTGACCACCGTCTTTCTGAGCACTGTATCAATCAGTGCCTGGCTAGACCGCTTACACAGGTAGCCTCTGCCCTTCAACTACCAGAAGTATTCAGCACTTACTTTTCTCATTTCCTGTCTCCATGAAACTGTTCTCCTACATCCTGGGCTACTTGGCCTGGCCCTCTGTCCATCTTCTCTATCCTGTCACCTCTACTTGTTGGCTTTTCTCAACTTTATCTTTCTTACCTGTTGGTGTTTTCATTCGTCATGACTACATTCTCTTCAGTCTCATGGATGTAGTACCTTCTCCCCTTTCTAAGATTATTGAGAGGATTTCCCAGTTCTTTTCCCTCTCAGCTGTCCCTTTTTGATGGTTGTTTCCCTCCGGTCTTGGGCCCCTTGATAGTCATCTACCCAAGGTGCGGCCTTTGGATGGGCAGCACCCGTCTACCTGGGAGCTCCTTAGAAATGCAGAGCCCCTCCCAAGTCCCGGGGGCATCTCAAGTTCTCCAGGCAGTTCCTATGTGCACTAGGGAGTTGGTCTGCCCTGCACCCATCCACTGTCACATAGAGGGGCTCCAGCTAAGTCCACATGGCTCAGGTTGGATTATCAGTGAGGACACTGGTTGGCAAGAGGCTGAGGCCTCATCATTTAGTACATGAGCCCAGCATTCGGTCTGCCTTCACAGCAGGTACTGCCCAGACCGCTGGTCCCGAGCTGTCCAAGACCACCAGTCTTCAGGAACAGACGAGGGCAGCATCCTGACTGTGCAGAGTGGTTAGGGCCTGGGGGCTGTGCAGGAGCGCACAGCCTGTGAGCAGCCTGCGAGCCTGCCCTGTCTCAGCTGCCAAGGTCCCAACCGCCTCCCCACCGCGCCGGCCTTGGACCCTGCGAGCTTGCGTCTGCTGGTTCTACCGAGGTGGTTTCTACTGGTCCCTCCGTTTCTCAACTCCCAGCTTTTCAGCTTCCTCTCCTGTTCATCCATTTTCAAGATGGAGTTTATATGTAAATGTGCATATTTTAAAAGGTCCTTTGTCCTTTGAGTGGGAATTACCAGGGAAAAGGAAATGACAGATACTCTCTCCCATCTAGAACTTCATTCATTTCTGTAAAATGCCCTTGGCTGTTGCTATCAAGACAAAATGAATAATCTTGTGAGAGGCTGAGATGGTTACATAGCATCACTGAGTCAATGGACATGAATTTGAGAAAACTCTGGGAGATAGTGGAGGACCAAGAAGCCTGGTGTAAAAAGTCATGGGGTTGTGAAGAGTCGGCTATAACTTAGCAACTGAAAACAAGTGCCTTACAAACTGTGACCTTGTATCCGTAAGTGATCAAACGCACGAAAGGTGTGGAGTGGCAGGTGATGTAATAGGATGCCAGCCCTAGTGACCAAGCTGGTTTCCAAATGTTGGCAACCAATCTCCCTTGAGGGAGGTGGCAGCAGCCCCAGCCTGCCAGGATGAGTGCAGTGCCCCATGAGGTGTGGGGAGTTAGCCCCTCTCCTGGCAGCACCAGAGGTGCCAGTGAGATGTGGAGGACAGGGCCAGTGTGGCCTTGGGGAGCAGCTACCATGGGAGCTGGTGGGCCTGGAAACAGCAGGCAGGGGACAATGACTGGGGAAGCCCCCACAGCCAGGAAGTGAAGGCCTGAGGAGTAAACAAGACTTCCCTGGTGGCTCAGACAGTAAAGCGTCTGCCTACGATGCGAGACCCCCAGGTTTAATCCCTGGGTCGGGAATATCTCCTGGAGAAGGAAATGGCACCCAACTCCAGTATTCCTGCCTAGAAAATCCCGTGGACGGTGGAACCTCGTAGGCTACAGTCCATGGGGTCGCAGAGTCGCACACGCCTGAACAACTTCACTTTCACAAGCCCACTCGGCTCAGCCCAGCAGAGAGGTATCACTCAGCTCACAGCATGGCCTCTGTGGCTGAAGGGGGGGCCCCCACCTCAGGAGCCATAAAGGCCTGAAAGCTGAGATCTGGAGCACCCCTTCTATCTTGCAGAGGCGACCCAGCAGGAGAGATGGTCCAGAGAGCTCGCCAGCTGGAGGGCCGTGGTTGGGGAGCATGACCGCATGATGCAGAGCTGGAGGAAGGCGTGGGTATGTGGCTGGCCCGAGGGAGGGCAGGGGTCTGGGATGACAGCTGTCCCTCTTCGGGGCCCATCCTGCCAGGGGGCCCCATGTGCTTCCTCCTGGCCCACCAAGCAGTTGTGCTTTCTGAAACCCACACCCCTTCTACCTGTCGCCCTCCAGCCCAAGGGAGGGAGAGGGGGCTCTTACAGGAAACAAAGTTAGGTGGGGCCAGCTGCTTCCAGCAAGAAGCTCCTCATGGTCACCCTGACTCCTAGCCCAGAGCTTAGTAGGCCCAGGCTTCCCTCCTGCAGGACCCTGGACCCCCCCAGGGAACACATGGGAAGAGGTTCCAGGCTTTTCTGTTCTACCAACTGAAGTCCACGGTGTTCTTTCAGGAAAGCTGTAACGAGGACGCATTCTAGCCACAGGAAGCCATGCTGACAAGGCTGACCGTGCTGCCACCCACCACACAGCCCCGGAGGCCTCAGGGCAGTGTGTCCGCTGGACACAGCTCTTCTGGTTGCACAGCAGAGAACACGGAGCCCTGAGGGGGCCTGCGACAGTAGCCAAAACGTGTGTTTTAATTAGGTACTTAGATGGGACAGAATGGCCTGTCTGGCAGGAGCAGGAAAGAGAGGTTAACGGGCTACAGACAGGAACTCTTGGTTAAGACAGCAGTGTGCGTGATGGGTCCTTTTCCAGAAGCACTGCTGTTACACTCCACAGGCCTGAGTTAATTTCGTGTCATGCAATGGGTCGTCCTTCACACAGCCCAGTGTGAGCTCAGCTCTCATGACTGCTGGTTTTACTGCTCTGGAGCCCTCTTCACACTCAGCTGCTCAACTCTGAGAGGCAAGGCAAGAAGGACAAGGCTCCAGATGAGCAGAATTTGCTTTAAACCTTGAGTGCTGAGGTCCAAACTCAGGCGCTAACTTGGATGGGAAACTTTGTGTTATTACTCACTAATGTCAGAGCCTGCTTCCTAAAGCTCCAAGTGTGCACCTATCCACTCACAGCCATGGCCCAGGTGTCGAGCCTGTCTGATGGCAAAGCCAGCAGGCTGTGTCTCCTGGGTCCTGGTCACTCTGCTCACGGCGGTATGGGTCTAATGAGGCTACTCTGTCCACGTGCTATGGGGTCCCCAAGTTACTCACACTGCACCTGGAGACTCTGCTGTGTGTATATGTGGTGGCTGAGGCTGCTCAGCCTGGAATCTTATAGGCACTGTTTGCAAAATGACTGCTTTTAGTGGAATGCTCATCTATCATAAAACCAAAATCTCTGTTAAATTAAGTGGTACTTCTCATGACCCTAGCAAATGGACATCTCCTCAGCCTCATGACCACAGCCTGTTTCCAGACCCCTTGTTCTGAAGCTGGGTGCCTTTGTTCAAGAGCAGCACACATTTCCAGCCAGTCACCTCCAGGATCCGTTGTAAACAAGGCTTCTGAGGATGGCTGGTTTTGGGGTCAAAGTCATCCTGGTTACCACCAACCTGCCAGTCCAACTTTGTCAACAGAGGCCGAGCTGGATCACAGATCACTCACAATGCACTGCGACAAGACTTTGGTACAGCATCCATCCGCTCTTGCTGTGGGTCTCGTGTGGGGTGGTTGCTCTGCTCTATGAGCAGGGCCTTCTCCTTGGTGCTAGGATCGGAATAGACACTTGCAATTATTGTAATATCAGCATGCAGGGTTCTGGTGGGAAAAGTAGTTATGAGTTCTGATTCTCTGAACTGTGGGGAAAAAATAAAAGAGTTCCATTGAAACGTTTGCTCCGTGAAGAGTGTCTGTACTTGGGAAGCCTGCCTGCTTCCCGTGGTGCCATCAATATAGAGTAGGTCACTGTGTCACCTGCGGCAGTGGCCTCTGCCAGGAAAGTGACACCATGCCCTGGCTGCCAGGGCAACCCAGCGTTAAGTCACATGAGAAGCAAACCCTCTTAGCAGCTTAATGTGATGTTAAAACCTACCTACTTCGTTCAGAAAATCTGACCACCAGACCCGGAGGCCTTGGGGCTCTAGACAGACAACCTGCATCTCTAGCAGAGGGTTTTTAATGTGGGGTTTTTTTTTTTTTTTAATGCATCAGTTTTATAGTTCTAGACTGCTGAATAGAGCTGACAAGTTAACTTTCTGCCTGTAAGTTCATTATGGAACCTTTACTCTCAAATAATCTATTTTCAAACCTACCACAGTTGATGGGGACAGTGGGGCAGGGACACTCCCTGCTGCTGTTCCTTCCAGTGGCCCTGAGGGAGAAACCTGTGACCGGATAGAGGGCTTGCTGGACCAGATCGCATGTTCCTCATTGAAACAGCTCATAAAGTGTATGGGAGCAGGGTACTCATTGGGAACAATAGATGAAAAGGCAGACTGGTACTTTACACAGATAACCTCTACTCGCCGCCAGCCCTGGCCACAGCAGGCTCTTTCCAACTCACTGTGCTCTGCTCCAATCACTCGGTCACATCCAACTCTTTCTGACCCCATGGCCTGTAGCCCACCAGGCTCCTCTTTCCATAGGATTCTTCACACAAGATTACTAGAGAAGGGTGCCATTTCCTCCTCCTGGGGACTTACCAACCCAGGAACTGAGTCCATGTTTCCTGCTTCTCTTGCATTGCAAGTGGATTCTTTACCACTGAGCCACGTGGGACCCCCTTCCAACTCATTACTTCACATTATTTTGCTTCCCACAGGCCACTCACTCTCAAAAGTACATCTGCCATGACTGAATTCAACTAACAGCACTTACAAAGCCCACAAGATACCTTGCTTGCTTGACAAAGGCAAAGCAGTGTCGCCAGCAGGCTGGACCAAGGTGGGTCCAGCAACAGGATCTCTAAGGGCTGGAGACTTCACAGTCACTACCTTCGAGATCCAAAAGATATGAGCGCAGCAAACCTCTTCCTGCTCGGCTCCCTTCAGTTCAGAAGAGTGCCCCCAAAATACAGATCAGGATGCAGGAAGCGCTGATGAGACCAAGGTGACCAGAGTCTCCAGTGAAATTAAATAATCACTCTTTATTCAAAATAAATAAGCCCTCTTACTTACAGGAAAATATGAAAGTAAATTTCTATCCTTCTGGCCTCTAAGAAACCACATTCGCAATACGTTCATTTACAAAAGAAAGAAAATATTTGTAAATTATCAAAACTGAGAGTTAGGAACTTCAAAATTGTTTCTTTGAAAAATAAACAATAAAAGGAATATTCATGTCAAAAGGTCACAGGTTAGAGAACTGATTTTCCTTCTGAGGCTCATTTTAGCAGACCCTCTAAGTATCTTCAAATCTTCTGGCTAAAAAGCCATATCCTGAGAAAAGTATTCCCCATACCCCATCCCCACGGCTTCTGCAGGGCTGTGCGGGTCACCAGGACTGGGAACACAGGGTGGAACTACCCCATCTTCCAAGCCACATCCCTCAGCCCGCCACTGCTTTCCACAAACTAACTTGGCTCAGCTATCCTGCAATGGAGAGATGTTCCACAGCAGCAGAGTACTCTGAGTACCACCTTGTCCAGCATTTTCCAGACTCATACTGTGGTCAGAGAGCCAAGGCTGCATCCCAAGGCTTTGTGAGAGGGTCTCCGCCAACCTACCGAGTGCCCCTCTGCAGGACTCACAGCTCTTGGACAGCTACAAACACTGCTGGTCACTTCTCCAGCTGAACAGCCATACACAACACAAGTCAACGAAAAACAGAAGAAGAAAAAGGCCCCAAAGTCTTTCAACCCCTCATCCCCACCTCAAATACACAAACACACAGGAACGAACTCTTGTTACAAATTTAAGTTCATCATCTGAGAGGTTGAAGCCTCCAGCGACTCCTCCAGCTCCAGGGAACACCGACTGTACACTTCCACATGGTTTCTCCAGACTTGAACTGGAAACAAGAAAGCACACCGCTAATAGACAGGCAGGGTTAGCCAGGCAAAGTGTCAGTCGCTCAGCTGTGCCTGACTCTTTGCGACCCTGTGGACTGTAGCCCACCAGGCTCCTCTGTCCATGCGATTCTCCAGGCAAGAGTACAGGAGTGGGTTGCCACTGCCTTCTCCAGGGGAATCTTCCCAACCCAGGGATCAAACCCGGGTCTCCTGCACTGCAGGTGGATTGTTTAGCGTCTGAGCCACCATAGTCAGGGAAGTCTCTTGGAAAGCAAGCAGCATACAGCCTGCCCAGCAAACTGGCTCCCTATGGGGCCTGGAAAGGACTCGAGCAAAAATCCCCAACTGCAACCGCCCCCTCGTGAACAGGATCCAGCAGGTCGGTGCATGCCGGCCTTGACAACCACCCACCAGGGATACAGCTGTCCTCTCAGCTGCCCTCTGGTTGCCAAGTGACCCAAGGAAGCTCTGTCCAAGATACCCACTAACCAGCCCTCCCCTCCCACATCTGAGACCACCTCTTAAACAAGGGCCAGGGCTTAACAAGGCCTTCTGCACTAGTTGTGCCACAGTGGCCATGCCACTCTCCTGGGCGCCCTGTCCAATCAGCACCGATGAAGACCTAGAGGATGACAGGCCCCAACTCCATTCCCCCAGCACTCACTGTAGTGTGGCTCCTCTTTACCAGTGGGGGCCAGGGGGCTGTCCTCCGCAGGGCAGCTGGGGCCCTGACTGGGCAGGCTGGTGGGGGCACAGGGCCCAAGCTCGCCCAGCGGCTCCTGGCGCGCGTTCTCCAGCATAGTCCTATAGGCCTGCCGGGCCGCCATCGTCAGCTCCACCATCTTGTGGAACTGGTCCTTGAGCAGAAACCAGAGTACAAGTGAGGTCGCCTGCAAACTGGCGAAGGCACCCTCTACAGGGAAAGGGGGGTTGATACCCACCTATGTACCAGGGGTGTTGTCCTCAGGCCTTCCTGAGGCTCCTCTGTGACACCAGTGAGCCCAGAGCAAAATTGGAATCACACTAATGGGTTTTTAAGGAAACCAGGCCACCGAGGCTACCGCTTTTAAGACTGGGGCCCCTGGGGCTCAGGGCTACTCTGCCAGTGAAGTGCAGACAACCACCATACCCCCTGACTCCCTCCCAGAGCAAGACAGGCCAGCACCCCCGCCTCACCTGGGCCCCGTCGTAGCTGAAGATGCCCACCACGCTGACGGGAACAGCCTTGTTCAGGCTGCGCCCCAGAGCTTTGCGGTTGAGAGCAAACACAAAGGGGATGTTCTGGTCACAGGCATAGTCAATGATGGTGTGCAGGGTGTCGTCTAGCCCACCTGTTCAGAGGACAAGGAAAATGACAGGGGAGGGCATCCCAGGAGCGCACTGGCAACACTGGCTGCCAAGAGCTTTTCCCGATGGAGGGTGACACTCCCCTCAGGCCAGGTTTCACCGGGAAGCCAGCCACTGCGGTGCAAATACACTGTTACTCTCGGCCACATGGAAGAAAGCAACTGTTCAAGAGACACTTCTAAAGCAATAAATCACTATAAAATACGTCCACATCAAGCCAGCAGCTGGCGCTTGTGAAACGGAACAAGGAGGCCTTAGCCACGTTCGCTGAATACCCTGTGCCAGTCTGGATCTAATGGTCTTGAGTGGATTGGCTCCTGTATCCTCACAAAACCCTAAGAGGGGGGCTGGTACCCACTTAAAAAGATGGAAACCCGGAGCCCAGGGAGGTCCCTGAGTGATCCTACCCTGCCTCCCAGTGAGACACAGCCTGGCAGGAGGAGGGTGGGAAGGGGAGGGGTGGCACTACAGACAGAGAGGGTAAAGGCACTGTATGTGTGAGCGATGCTCACGCAGAGTCAGAAACCAGCAACACCGACAAGCTGAGCAATGCTCACGCAGAGTCAGAAACCAGCAACACCGACAAGCTGTTACCAACAGGAGATTCACATCCGGGCATCTGTGCATGAGTAACATAGAAACCACCCATACATGTACAAACATCAGCCAGCTAGAACGCAGAATGGGAGAGGCGATTCCATGTACAAGTGCAACCAAAGGCTACAACAGGTGAGGATAAATGTAGCAAGAAATGTGAGTGATTTATAAAGCAGCCTTAACATGCCAGTGAAACACAAAAGGAAATCTAAGCCAAAGGCATCTATGCTCTTGGGTGGAACGAACCAATATGATCATATGTCAATGCTATGTTAACCTAAAACTTTTTATACTGTAACTTACTCTAAGTGGGACTGTTTTTGAGAAAGACAAAATACACAAAATGAGAATGGCTTTTTGAAAAAATAAATTAATGTCAGGCTAGCATTTCCAGATAGTAAAACTTGCTACAGAACTGTAAGAACATAAATTATGGGATACAGGGTGACAGAATGAAGGCCCAGAAATCATCCGAATGAGTGGCACTTAAGCAGGTTGGCAAGAGTCCCCTGAAGCACAGAAAGTGCAAAGAGACAGTGGGGTCAGCCTCTGCAAATATCCACCTCAGACTGAAATGCACTCTACCTAAATAAATAAAAATGAAAATATAGAACAAGGGAAAAAACTGAATTAAAAAAAAGCTAATAACCCTGGAGTAGAAGGTTGAAGAATAACATAAAACCTACATGCAATAAAAACAAGAATAAAAAATATCCACATATACACCCTCAATCTGTGAATGGCCAAAGAGGCTTAAAGAAAAGCAGGCACGTGACAAACTGGAAAAATATTCACAATTCTTAACCAAAGTGGCTCATATTATTAAAAAAAAAAAAGTATATGTGAATTTAGAAGACTGACATCCTGAAAGACAAATGGGCAAATAATCAACAATTCACAGAAAATGCCAAGCCCTTCAACAAGTGGAAAGTTGCTCAGCCTTGCTTCACAAGAAAATGCTAACAGAATCACCTGAAGACCGGGGTGGGGGATGGGGGCGAGAGGAGGCTGGAGGAAGCAGCATGCCCGCCTGTGGGGGCTGCAGTGCCCCCTAGAGGCAGTGTGGCCCACCCCGGCTCCTCTGCAAACTGACCACTTTCTGAGGGAACACGTAACATCTACAGGAGAAAGAAAAAACCTCCTAAGATCTCTTATCACCTGGTACCTAATCACATGATCACCTCATTTTCTTTCAAAAGAAAAACTTCTCAAATGCACATCCATCCCGATATGCAGATGGTATCACTCTAATGGCAGAAAGCGAACAGGAACTAAAGAGCCTCTTGATGAGAGTGCGTAAAACAGCTGGCTTAAAACTCAACATTCAGAAAACTAAGATCGTGGCAACCGGTTCCATCACTTCATGGCAAATAGATAGGGGGAAAAAGTGGAAACAGTGGCAGATTTTATTTTCTTAGGCTCCAAAATCACTGTGGATGGTGACTGCAGCCACAAAATCAAAAGATGCCTACTCCTTGAAAGAAAAGCTATGACAAACCTAGACAGTGTATTAAGAAGCAGAAAATCACTCGGCCTGCAAAGGTCCATAGAGTCAAAGCTATGGCTTTTCCAGTAGTCCTGTATGGAAACAGAAAGTTGGTAGCCTCTTGATGAGAGTGCGTAAAACAGCTGGCTTAAAACTCAACATTCAGAAAACTAAGATCGTGGCAACCGGTTCCATCACTTCATGGCAAATAGATAGGGGGAAAAAGTGGAAACAGTGGCAGATTTTATTTTCTTAGGCTCCAAAATCACTGTGGATGGTGACTGCAGCCACAAAATCAAAAGATGCCTACTCCTTGAAAGAAAAGCTATGACAAACCTAGACAGTGTATTAAGAAGCAGAAAATCACTCGGCCTGCAAAGGTCCATAGAGTCAAAGCTATGGCTTTTCCAGTAGTCCTGTATGGAAACAGAAAGTTGGACCATAAAGAAGGTTGAGTACTGAAACATTGATGCTTTCGAACTATGGTGCTGGGGAAGATTCTTGAGAGTCCCTTGAGAACAAGGAGATCAAACCAGTCAATCCTAAAGGAAATCAACCCTGAATATTCATTGGAAGGACTGATGCTGAAGCTGAAGCTCCAATCCTCTGGCCATCTGATTATGACGAGCCAACTCAATGGAAAAGACCCTGATGCTGGGAAAGATTGAGAGCAGGAGGGGATGGAGGCAACAGAGGATGAGACAGTTGGATGGTATCACTGACTGAATGGACATGCGTTTGAGCAAACTCTGGGAGAGAGTGTAGGACAGGGAAGCCTGGCGTGCTGCAATCCATGGGGTCACAAAGAGCTGGACAAGACTTAATGACTGAAAAACAACTGCTTTTGAGGGAACTGGGAATTCACTCCACAGCTGATTTAACAGGGAATTAATGGTTAAGCCCCACATCCTTTTAATCTATCCATCCCCTCCCCAGATCTACCTGCAGAGATCAAAGGTGATAAAAAAGCATCTTCTGGGGATATGAACTTTTCAAAGAAAATTTACTCTTAAGTAGGTGGGGAAAAGGCGGAGGCAGGACCAGAGGTTAGGTGATGGCTGCATTCCTTACAGCAAAATGTTTCCAACAGGAGACTGACGACTCTCCTAAACATCAGCTCTGTGGTCTATTACTCAAGGGTACTCAGCTTTGTATCCACCCCAGCTCAGGAACTGATCAGAGAGGCTATCTGAGCAGTGTGCAGAAAAGAGCTAAAACAAGACTGGCCAGATGGCTGCTCTCCTAAAAAGGCCAGCTTACTTGACTGACCCTTGGCTGGTGCCTGAACTTGGGCTTTGGGGGAGCCCCTGTGAACCCATCTGGTACGAGTGACTACTGTTCCCAAAATGCATATGCAGTTACACTAAACACTGGCTTTCTTTCTGCTGGAATGTGGGGACCTGCCTGGCAGAGGGTGCCCTTGTGACCATCCCCAATAAAAATCCTGAGTGCTTATCTCTACTGAGCTTCCCTGGTAGATGACATGACACTTTACACATGTCACTGCATCTCGTTTTGGGGAATTCAGCCTGTCCTGTCTGACTCCCTCTGGGAGAGGATGCTGCAGGCGTGCACCACTTTCCCTGATGCAGCAGCCAAGTCTCAATGATTTTGCTCAGCCCTGTTCCCAGCCAACCTCACTCATGAGAGCTGAAAAATATCTCCAAGTGCCAGCTTCTCAAAGTTTCACAGCGACACAAAACAAGTAAATGCTATATCCGATCAACAATTCCCATTTAAAGTTTCAGTTCAGAATTATTCGACAAAATGCCACTCTGAGCAAATAACAGTATTTCAACATAATCCCAGGCTGTAATACTCAATTTTACCTTTAAAATGACCACAATCTATTGGCTGTCTTAACCAAGGAAGAAACATTCCTAGAACATGTAATCAAGTTCCTTATGCCCCAAGGCAAAAAAACAAAAAAATAGGTAGGAACAAATGAGTAAACAACATATTTTAAATGCATTAACAAATCCTTAAGATGCCCTCTCAGCTCCATTCTCTGGCATGATCAGAGGAATAGGGGCTTAGAGAAATAGCAAGGCGGACCACTGACTGAATACACGTATTCCTCGTTTTTGGTCTTTTTTTTTTTTTTTTGGTTTGTCTTTTAAAGATGAAAATCCACAGGAGACTCTGAGACAAGTAAAAAAAATTTGGAAGCTGAAACAAAACAGGTGACTCAGCTAATCTAAGCCACCAGCAGGAAAACGCCTAGAAGCACCAGTGGGAAAACATCTTTACCCTAGAATTCATCCCCCAGAACTCGGCAACTAACTGCAGCACCGGGCATTTGAGAGAGTGTGGAGTTCAGATGAGGTGACAGCAAGCTGGTGTCCAGACTTGCTTCACTCAACCAACACCCTGATGCTGGGCCCGTGGTGCAGCAGGGCGGCAGGTTTGCAGGACACTGGGCCCACACTCCTAACTGTGAATGTCAGGATAAGGTCATGGTCATAGGGTAGAGGTCAAGGCCTCCACCCCTTCACCCCAGACTCCCAGCAGAAATTAAGAGAGTAAGAGAGTTCTTCCCTAGGAGATGTGGCATCAGAGATGCATGCTGCTTTTCAACAGAGCAGCAGCCCAGTCGTCATCCCACAGCAGAGGTTCTAGCCTGGGGTCCTTGAAGTGGCAGCAGCAACTAAGAACTTACTAGAAATACAAATTTTGGGGTCTGCTAGACCTGCTCAGGGAGAAACTCTGAAGTCTATGTTTTCATCAGCTTCCCAGGTGACTCACTACAGTTCGAGAACCACTGCTCTCAAAGGCAGCTCACAGCCTTTAAGTGCTAGCCTCACCCCCAGAATTCTAGCCGGCTTTGCTGTTGCTTGGTCACTTGTTGAGTCCAACTCTTTGTGACCCACTGGACTGTAGCTCGCCAGGCTCCTCTGTCCATGGGATTCCCCAGGCAAGAATACTGGAGTGGGTTGCCATTTCCTACTCCAGGGCAAGTTCCCGACCCAGGGATTGAACCCAAGTCTTCGGCACTGGTAGGGGGATTCACTCAGCCCCCAGTGAAGTCCCTAGTCAGCTTTAGCAACTGCTATAGACAAACAGACAGACCTGCACATCTGCAGAAACCTCCACCATGAGCTCAAAAAGCAAATCACCTTGGCAGGGAGGCTGTGCAGGAAAAAGAGACCCTCACATAAATATGATTCTCAGGGAGGAAACGCATCCCGAAGCAACTGCTACAAACACAGGAACTTTGGAGAACAATAAAAATAGCTCCCAGAAATTAAAAATAACAGCAGAAATGAAAGGTTAAGAAGCATAACTGAAGAATCCTTACAGAAAACAGAACTGAAGAGCTGAAAAGAAGAAGAAAACTAACAGGTGGATGACAGTGCAGGAGACCCAGCATCCGGGCAACACAGTTCTAGGGGGAGCTGAGAGAGGACCAACAGGAGGGAGAGTCAGAGCACAAACCCTGCAGCGTGTCCCAGGACTGAGCGCACTCACTGCCTGCACGCCGTCCCTCCTCCCGGAACCCTGGGCACAAGGGAGTTCCCACAAGCTTCCAGAGAGAAGGGAGAAAAGAAATAAAGGTCAGAAATTGGAAAGACTGGATTTCAAGCACCATCTTCTAGATGTCCCGCCATTTTTTCTCATAAGCCACTGACAAGGGGATGCACACGCCCCGAGGCAAGGGAGTATGTGAGAGCCAACCACCACCACAGCCCACCAGAAGACACATCCCCAGGATGAGAGCTGCTTGGGAGGCCAGAGCTAGAACGGCCCCAGAGGAGGAGCTGCAGAACACCTGCAGCACCCACGGCTTTAAGGGGGTGCTGAGGCAGCTGGCTGAGAGCTTGAGGGGTGATCTGAGTAAAGCCCAGATTCTGCCATGGGATTGTGATCGGGACACCACCAGCGTACCTGGGGACGAACCTGAGAGCCCTTTCCAATGGCAGGGACTGGATCTGCCTCCAGCTAGGACAGGGATGAGTCCATGGGGCTGACCATGAGCAGGTCCAGCTGCTGCCCACGGGCCCCTGGATGCTGCAGGCAAGTCAGGAAACCTCAAGTGTTCAGACTGAAACAGCAACCGGAAAGATTCAGCACTGGGATCTGGACTGGTTCCCTGAAAGCGCTGTGCCAGCCAAGTGGAACTCCAAACCATGGGAGAGAGCAATGGGACCAGAGGAGGAGTCTGAATGTTGAGACCAAGATGGAAGACCAGTGTCTGAGTGATGGCATCCGCTCCTAACAGCCCCTCTACTGAGCACCCCAAGGGGACACAAAGTGGGTCAGCTGAGGGCCAGGGAGATGTCAGACATTCATCTATTGGTCACCTCACCCAGCACATCACATGCCGAAAAAGAGAACCAACCTTCCAGCATCAGTAAGAGGGCCAAGGGCTTGAACAAACCCACACCTTTAGTAAGTCAACAGACAAGTTAGTCACACACGGAGGAAAAGCCCAATGTAGGGACTGCCTAGCTGCCAGTCACGAAATCTCTGCGGTATGACGGACCACCTCCCCAGCTCCGAGGAAAGCAGCACAGCGCCTGGCCCGCTGCACGAGGCGACACACCCTCTCTGGTCCTCGTGGGCCAGCCTGAGCCGTGTCGTGAAGACTGCAGGGCCTAGCTGCTCACAGAGTGATCACTTGGTGATCCAGGCAACTTGGAAACAAGTATGTACAACAGCCAGCCAGTGGGGATTTGTTGTATGACGCAGGGAGCTCAACCTGGTGCTCTGTGACAACCTAGATTGGTGGGATGGTTTGGGGTGGGAGGTGGGAAGGAGGTTCAAGAGGGAAGGGACATATGTATACCTAGGGCTGATATATGTTGATGTGTGACACAGAACTATAAAGCAATTATCCTCCAATTAAAAATAAATTAAAAAAAAACTCAACTAAAAGAAAATGAAGTAAACTGCACTTCCAAGGTCCCCAACCCCAAGTGGCTGATGGGGGTGTGGCAACCAGAGGGCAAGAACTGCAGGAGCCACACACCAGGGACCACACGGCACCCTTACCTTTCGACTGGATCTTCTCACAGTTTGGAGAGATGATGATGCATTTCAGCTTTCTGAGCTTCAGATGTTTGAGGACTTCCCTCAGCCCCAACACAAGTCGGCGTTTGGCCTTAGCCTTGACTGGATCTTTCTGGTACATACGATCTTGGAAACGCACTAGCTCTTTCAGCAGGTCCGTAACACAGGCGTCAACTTCTTTACTGAGCATTTGGCTGCAGTAGCTGGAAGGAACATTAGAACGGTCACCTTTCCTCTGGCTGTGACAGTCTGGCGTGCTGCTCCCGGCACACCTCAGAGGGGGTGTGGGCAGTTCAGCTCCTCTCAAGAAATCATGCTCTGATGAGTAATGCCAGTCAAAAAGGTAGGATTCCTGACTGACAGAATTTTATAAAAGATATGGATGGAGGCATCCTTCCTACCCCCAACCACAAGGGACAAAGACTTCTGGGCCCCACATCCCCAGGGCAGCCACTCCCAGGCACCTCTCCTTGGGAAGACAAACACCTACAGAGTCTACCCTGAAGAAAAGTGGGAGGGAAAGAGGCAGAGCACCCTGAGAAATTATACACAGAAAGGGACCTCACATCGTGAGCTGCCACCTTACAACCCGTTCCCAATCAAAAAAGTGGATTCAAGGGCACCTCTGGGATCACGGAATGAGGACAGAGACCTCTCGTGAGCAGATGATGTAGCCCTGGCATGTGTTAAGACCAGATCCTAGCCACCTTCCACCAGGAGGACACAACACCATGGCCCAGCTTTACTGTGCTGAGCATGGCAGGCAAAGAACTCGAGGTGCAAGGTCAGAGTGAGCCCAATGCCCCGGCTCACTCACTCCCTGAAGCGCCGGCTGTGGATCTTGGGGCAGGCCTCCGTCTCCTTCTGGGGCTCAGCTCCCGGCTGCTCCTCTGACTTGCTCTCTGCCACAGGAACACAGGATACAGACTCTTTCGTTTCCCCTGGAGTTTCAGAGAAAGACGTTGCAGCAGGGGCCCCGCAGGGCTCAGTGCACAGACTGAGGGGCCTGGGGCAGGAAACGCGACAGCGCCTCCACAACAGCATCGCCAGAGCACCCAGACTCAGCGGCTGGCCTCTCCGCCACCCATAGGTGTAGCTCATAAAACCCTGAGCAGCCTGTGTGGCAGGGGCTTCTAGGCTGGATGGCAGTGGACTCAAGCTGGAGATGCACCAGGGGGAAATTCTAGCAGGAGGTGTGCTCGCATTTCTTATATACACTCCAAGCTGCCACAGCATCTCTGCTCTAACAGAGCCCATGTGGAAACTCGCACAACATCCATGTGCCACTTGGCATGTTTGTACACCTGAATGCTATGCTGCACCGACAATCAGGAACTACTTTTATAGGCCACAGACATACTGCCAGCCAGAACAACACCTAAGATTCCATTGGAATGAAGCCTGAAAGCTCATGGGTAAACTGCAGACAGGGGTGAGGCCTTGGACCAGAATCATGGGGACTGGGGGGGCCATTCTGCTTCTGACCTGGGTATGATCTGTGTACTGTTCTGAAAGGATAAGTTAATAAGAAGCTTACTTAACCCATTTTTTTTGGAATGACACCATGTCTCTCACACTTGTGGGCAAGCAGCTTTGCAATTAATGGTGTTAATTCTCATGGCCATTTCAAACTGCAAGGACCATCGAGTATCACACACATCAAGCTCAGGGGCTTCACCCCTTTATCTCTCACAGCCCCGAAAAGCAGAGGCACCAGAAGCTCCACTTGTTCACAGGGAGGTCCTCTTACTGTCAAGTTAGGACACTAAAAAAAGTCTGTATTCCCAAGGCTCAAGGCCCACTTGCTTTTACCAGACAGGGACTGGGGCTGGGCAAAGGCCAGACAATTGGCTGTGTACACGGTTACTCCCACCAAGGGATTCTTTAAGAAGCAAACCAATGGAACGCAATACCTAACACGTCAGGCGGCCTGAGGAGCTGCTCGTCACCGCCGCTCTCTTCATCTGGCACATCCTGCACATCGTCACTGGGAAAAGCTGGGCTCAGAGAATTTTCTTGGAGACGCTGCTGCTTTCTCTCTTGCCGTTCTTTCAAAATAATCTTTAAAATTAAATAAATGACTAAAACACCTGAACACTCACATCTGAAAATAAGCTCTTCTGTGAAGTAAGCCACCCACATTCAGCTGGCTGGCACTGTACCTGTTTGTGCCCTTACTCCCCCCGCCGCCTGCCCCCTCCCTGTGAGCAGCCCGATCCTCTCACCCATGGCCCAGGAACAGCAGGCTCCCCTGGGGAAACAGACAGTGCATGTGAGACCTGGGCTCTGATGCAACTGTGCAGCTCAGTCTGACCCCAGGCAAAACACACCTTCCTCCATCTGAGACTCACCATACCCCACAGGCTGCTTTGAGAGTTAAATCAAAGACATGGCAGGAAGTGTCCAATATTTACCAAATCAGAGCATCAGACACAATGCCTCGGGGTAAGAAGAGGGTAAAAAAATGTAAAGGAGAACAGACTCCCCCCATTTCTGGATTTCTGTCCATGTCACTCCAAAGCATGGACATGAATATGTATGAAATGAATAAATAAATAAGGCCTCCCCCTCCAGCAGCTGAGGTGTTCTGCACACCATGAGGGGAGAGCAAGGGATCATCTTTCAGAGAATCATGCTTGCATCTTGATTAAGAGCAGGTTCAAATGAGAGTAAATGTTAAAAATCTAAAAACCTAAGAGTCGAAAGAAGCAGAATGGATACAGCAGTCTACAAGTTCACTGGCGCCCGATTTCAAACAAAACGCCACACACCTTCTTCAACGGGGTTGGCTTCTTGGCCTTGGGGACCTCCCTCTGCTTCCCTTTCTTCGTCATGGGGGAGGTGGAGTCTAACGGGTTGTGCGGGGTCTTCACCTGGGCAAGGCGGTGGCCCTTCTTCCCTGACATGGAGTCTTTGGAGAGGACAGGCACTGCCCCAACTGCAACACAGCAGGGACACATAGCTCAGGCTGCCAGCCACCACCTGCCAGGCTCCATAGGCAGGCTCACTGCAGATCTGTCTCAGGAGCTCCCTGTGCCACCCACCCATCCCCACAACCTTCCTCGTCCCCATCAAACTGTCCCTGAGGGAACCAGCTTCCTATACCCATAATCAAACCTCCTACATTTTTCAGCTAAGTCTGATGATGTGTTTGGGTCTCATTTTTTGATGAAGAGCTTTTCCGGGTAGCTTGCCCCTTTTACTCCATGATTTTCAGCTTACCTTGCCTTTGCAGAAGTTGGCCACTGGCTTCCTTCTACCTCATGTATATATATGTATACCTTCTCCTGACTATCTTAAAAGGCCCTTTAAGATCCTAGCAATATCTCGAGTTGATTCTCTTCAGTTTTCTAGACATACGTTCCTAAATTCCCTGCAGACAGTAAATACATGATCACGATCACTGCTCCAAACACTTCCATTGCACACTGTGGTTCTGCACTACTTCCCATCTTGTTCCTGTTCCAAGGGAAGAGTTAATTTGTGCCTACTTTCCCCCAACTTTTTAATTAGGAAAACCTCTAAACACACACCAAATAAAAGAGAATGTATAACAACAAACCCATGTACTCATTGTCCGGCTTCAACAACCGTCAGTTCTTCCAAATATATTTTACCCACCCTCCGTAATTTTGGTACATGTTTTTAAAGTACTGCGTAGACACAGAAGTGACTTCTGGAAAGGTGACCCAAAAACAAGAAAACAACAACTAGGCAGAGACATCAGCAACCACACACTGTGGGGAAGGCAGCCACCAGACTCAGACCAGGCAGTTCCTTACACAAGACAAAAAGCAGTCCGTCACAACCACTACTTTCAGAAGGAAAAAATAAAATACCCAGTTGCTACAATGTATTAACTAAAAGTCAGTATTCAATAAAAAATTGTGAAACTTTCCAAGAAAGTATAACCCACTCTAAAGAAAAAAGAAAGTTAACAGAAACTGTCTTTGAGTGAGTGCCCCCGCGTGACCAAGAAATGAAGGCAACTGTGAGACTAGATAATAAAACCAGAATTTTAGTAAATAGAAATAATAAAGGAGAAAGGCTCAACAGAAGATTGGAGATGGTAGGAAAATCAATGAACTTGAAGATGTATCAACAGAAACCATTCAATTTAAAGAAAAGATTTTAAAAGAGCCTCCAGAGACCTATGGGGCAACAAGTATACTAGTATATATATATGATGTGAGTGCCAGGAGAGGAAAGAGAAAAGAAAATATTTTGAAGAAATAATGACCCTGCTGCTGTTGCTAAGTCGCTTCAGTCGTGTCCGACTCTATGTGACCCCACAGACGGCAGCCCACCGGCTTCCCCATCCCTGGGATTCTCCAGGCAAGAACACTGGAGTGGGTTGCCATTCCCTTCTCCAGTGCATGAAAGTGAAGAGTGAAAGTGAAGTCGCTCAGTTGTGTCCGACTCTTTGCGACCCCATGGACCGCAGGCCACCAGGCTCCTCCATCTATGGGATTTTCCAGGCAAGAGGGATGCCATTGCCTTCTCCCTAAACTTCCCAAATTCAACGAATATTTCAATTGACAAACTCAAAATAGGATAAATATTACTCAACCAAACGTAGGATGTATACAGAGATTCTCACATACAAACATCATAGTCAAACTGCTGAAGGTCAAAACAAAAACAGCAAGGGAAAAACAACTCATCACAGAAAGTGCAACAAGACAAGTGATCTCACTGGCAACAATGCAAGCAGGAGGGCAATGGAATGACATTCAAAGAGGTGAGGGGGGAAAACCTGTCAATCAAGAATTCTATATCCAGTGAAACTATCTTTCAAAAAACGAATCTAAAATATAGACGTTTCTAGGTAAACAAGGCCTGAATTTGTTGCTTGATTTATTTATTTATAAGCAACTACTTAAAGAAATTTAATTTTTTAAAGGAAAAGAATCAAAGGAATCAAAATGGTACTATGTATTTATTTAACATAAAAGAAAACAGTTAAAGAGGAACATAGGAATAAGTTAAGACATGAAAGAATTAGAAAAAAAAAATAGTAACAGCAGTAAATCCAACTACTGTAAGTAACAGGCATTAAACGTGAATGAACAATGAACACAGCACAACACTCAACAAGGAAGAGATTTTTAGCCTGGATTAAACAGAAAGCTCCAACTATAAGCTGTCTACCATAAACATCTTAAAGACACTGGTAGGTGGCCAAGGTTACTCTTCCCTATGCTGCTGGTAAGAGCATTAATCTGATCAGCCAATTGGGAAGACCAAATCTGGGCTCCAAAATAGATATAAGTCACCAAAGGCCTTTAAGCTGTGTTCTGGCAAGAAAGCCCCTTGTAGGAGTATTTTGTACTGTAAAAGGTCAGTTTTCATTCCAATCCCAAAGAAAGGCAATGCCAAAGAATGCTCAAACTACCGCACAATTGCACTCATCTCACACGCTAGTAAAGTAATGCTCAAAATTCTCCAAGCCAGGCTTCAGCATTACGTGAACCGTGAACTTCCAGACTTTCAAGCTGGTTTTAGAAAGACAGACAAACCACAGATCAAATTGCCAACATCCGCTGGATCATGGAAAAAGCAAGAGAGTTCCAGAAAAACATCTATTTCTGCTTTATTGACTATGCCAAAGCCTTTGACTGTGTGGATCACAAGAAACTGTGGAAAATTCCGAAAGAGATAGAATACCAGACCACCTGACCTGCCTCTTGAGAAACCTATATGCAGGTCAGGAAACAACAGTTAGAACTGGACATGGAACAACAGACTGGTTCCAAATAGGAAAAGGAGTACGTCAAGGCTGTATATTGTCACCCTGCTTATTTCACTTCTATGCAGAGTACATCATGAGAAACGCTGGGCTGGAAGAAGCACAAGCTGGAATCATGAGATGTGTATAAGAGACAGCTGTATGCAGGTCAGGAAGCAACAGTTAGAACTGGACATGGAACAACAGACTGGTTCCAAATAGGAAAAGGAGTACGTCAAGGCTGTATATTGTCACCCTGCTTATTTAACTTCTATGCAGAGTACATCATGAGAAACGCTGGACTGGAAGAAACACAAGCTGGAATCAAGATTGCCGGGAGAAATATCAATAACCTCAGATATGCAGATAACACCACCCTTATGGCAGAAAGTGAAGAGGAACTAAAAAGCCTCTTGATGAAAGTGGAGAGTGAAAAACTTGGCTTAAAGCTCAACATTCATGGCATCTGGTCCCATCACTTCATGGGAAATAGATGGGGAAACAGTGTCAGACTTTATTTTTTGGGGTTCCAAAATCACTGCAGATGGTGACTGCAGCCATGAAATTAAAAGGCGCTACTCCTTGGAAGAAAAGTTATGACCAACTTCGATAATATACTGAAAAGCAGAGACATTAGTTAGCCAACAAAGGTCCATACAGTCAAGGCTATGGTTTTTCCTGTGGTCATGTATGGATGTGAGAGTTGGACTGTGAAAAAGGCTGAGTGCCGAAGAATTGATGCTTTTAAACTGTGGTGTTGGAGAAGACTCTTGAGAGTCCCTTGAACTGCAAGGAGATCCAACCAATCCATTCTGAAGGAGATCAGCCCTGGGATTTCTTTGGAGGGAATGATGCTAAAGCTGAAACTCTAGTACTTTGGCCACCTCATGTGAAGAGTTGACTCATTGGAAAAGACTCTGATGCTGGGAGGGATTGGGGGCAGGAGGAGAAGGGAATGACAGAGGATGAGATGGCTGGATGGCATCACTAACTCAATGGACGTGAGTCTGAGTGAACTCTGGGAGTCGGTGATGGAAAGGGAGGCCTGGCATGCTGTGATTCATGGGGTCGCAGAGAGTCGGACATGACTGAGCAACTGAACTGAACTGAACTGAATCTAAAAGTAAAGAGAAACTGAATTCCTCTTAGCTAATTTTTACTTTTTCTGGTAAGAATGGCTCCATTACTGATGTCAAAAAGAAAGATGATGGACATGTCAGTATCTGGGCATTACTGGGATCTGTGGCCAAAACATCCTTTCAATACTATCAAAATCCAACAACCCAATAACCAACCTTACAATCTAACAACCTCAAGCTACTTAAAAATATCATCTGACTGAGGGCCCCTACTTCTTGCCAAATTGTCTTGGACTTCATATACAATTCCATCTAAAAGGTCCAACTGGAATCTAGCTGCCAAACAGCCACCTTATATAGCCTCAGAGGCAATTCCCTCACTTTTCTTGCTTTTACCTTTGGCTGGAGGTCTAGAACATTCAGTTAGTAGCTCACATGCTTCCTGCAAGCTCCCCAAGAAAATACATTTTTCAGAATCAGAGGTTGGCCAAGCAGACTTTTCTGGAAAGGTCAACACTGCAGACCTTTCCCAAACAGATGCTGAGCAAAGTAAATCTGAAGAAGGAATACCTAAGAAGGCATTGATCCTAAGCTTTGATACATTCAAGAATTATTCATACATGTGATGTATGATCCTGAAATGAAAAAAATCACCAAAATCATTGAGAAAGAAATTTAAATACAGACTGGATACAAGATGCTAACAAAAAAATAATTTTTATTATTAGTAGAAGGGAGAATGGCAGAATGGATCAATTAAAAATAAAATCACCATCAGTTAGAGATACTGACTGATGTATTTACAGGTTAAACGACATGATGTCTACAAGTATTTCAGGGGAAAATAACAGTTCCAGATGCAACAGGACTGGCAAAATGTTGGTAACTGATGGAGCTGGGTAAAGGGCATATGGTGGCAGTCTTCATCACATTCTAGTTTTGACTATGTTTTAAATGTTCCACCACAAAAAGTGAAAAACAAGGACAAAACAAAACCAAAAGTCCCACTGTGTGCTTGTTAAAAACACCTATTGCCCATCCCGTACCAAGTGGTTCTAAGTGTACCACATCAGAGGTGTTCCCAGAACCTGCACTTTCAGCTGGCTCCCAAGTAGTGCCACTGCTGGCAGTCCTGGGGATACTGCATGAAAAAGAAATACTGGGTTCAGGGACACATTTTCAACTGGTGCCTCAGCCACTGTATACTTGGACTAAATTAACTACATTTACACATTTTAAATTTGTACTCTAGGCTTTTAACTAAGGTCACTATGAAACTCACTAAGACTTACTTCTGCTATACCTATGAGAAGGCTATTTAGGAAACTTTTGACTATACCATTCAGCAGCCCATATAAAATAATCCATATGAGAAACAGCATTTAGAATTTTAGAATTTTCGGCTTCAAAAAACTCCCACCTCCACCAACAAACTAAGATTTCGTTCATATTAAGTTCTACAGCGGAAAAAACAGTCTATGGCGGGAATGGCAGGAAAAAAAAATCAGAACCTTGGCTGCCTGCAAGTAGCAGCAGGGACTGACTGGCATGGGAAGGGGCTGCAATTTCAAAGGTGATGATGATGTTCTTCTACACAGCCAGAAGTTTGGGTTACAAAGTTATATATTTGCCAGAACTCTTAAAATGATTCATCTAAGATCTGTACGTGTAATTAAACGCGTATTTTGTCACCAAAGGAAAATAGGAGTCACAAATACTGAACTCTATTAATGATATGCATGCTTAGGGGTAAAATATACTGATGTCTGCAAGTTACTTTGAAATGCAGCAAAAATAATATACAAATAGATTGATATTGGATAAACTGATGGATAGATTGGGATCAGCAAACTTCCTTAAAGGGCCAGAGAGCAAATAGTTTAAGCTAATGAGCATACATGTATTCTAACACTCAAATGCCTTTCTAGTTCAAAAGCAGCCACAGATAATACTTAAATAAATGTGTGCTAGCTGTATTCTAATAAAACTTTACAAGTATCCAGGTTGCTTCCCAGGTGGTGTGGTGGTAAAGAATCCATCTGCTAATGCAGGGGACACAAGAGACATGGGTTTGACCCCTGGGTCGGGAAGATCTCCTGAAGTAGGAAATGGCAATCCAATCCAGTATACTTGCCTGGAAAATTCCATGGACAGAGGAGCCTGGTGAGCTTGCAGTGCACGCACACACACATTCTTTGTATGTGTGCAAAGAGTCAGACACAAATGAGCACACATACACACTCAAAGCCAGCAGGATACAGTTGGCTGACCTCTGGAAAAGTTATGTGACTGAAAAAAATTAGGAACAACTGTACAGTCTAGGTGGTGAATACATGGGTATTCACTGCATGATTTTATTAAGCTTTTCCAGATGCTTGAAAATTTTTGGAAAAAACAAAATTTTTCTATTTTCTTTCCCTTCCCTTGAGGAAACAAATCATGTTTATCCTTTCTAGGATTGATGCCATAATAAAATTGGCACCAGAAGTGAAAGTGAAGTTGCTCAGTCATGTCCTACTCTTTGCGACCCCATGGACTGTAGCCTACCAGGCTCCTCCGTCCGTGGGATTCTTCAGGCAAGAATACTGGAGTGGGCTGCCATTTCCCTCTCCAGAAGGAGGGGTTTATAAGTAAAATTACATGATTGCTTTAAAATGCTTCAGGGAAAAAAAAAAAGTAAGCTTCATCATTTCCTGGATCCTATTTTTCACATTTAAACCACCTCAGAGGGAAACATATCTATAAGCCTATGGTGGCAAATGAACATTATTTCTTTGTATGACATGTTATCAATTTTAACTGTCTTGGCTCTCAGGCATGATTCAGAGAACATGACTACATCACTAAGGAGTTAACACTGCCACCTGCTGTGTTCCCATGGACAGGCAGGTAATTCATTTCTACCAAATGCAGCTTTATAACCTGCACAGGGCACTTACAAGATTTTCACCAGGTCGTCACATCAAGTGGAAAACCCATCTTTTAATAAAACCTATTTCTTAAAACCATCACACTTAATTAACTTTAAAATTTTTGTGGTAAAAACATATAAAACCCACTATTTTAACCATTCTTCACTTCACAATTCAGTGGCATCAATTATGTTCAAAATATTGTTGCAACCATCGCCACTACCCATTTCCAAAGCTTTTTCATGCCCCCAAATAAAAATCTGTCCCCATTAAGCAGTAACTCCTCATTCCTTACTCCCCTCAACCCCTGGTAACCTCTAGTCTACATTCTTTCTACAATAGAATTTCCTGCCTTTTTAAGGTTGAGTATTCCATTATATGTCTATACCACCTTCTGTTTACCCATTCATTTGTTGATACACATTTGGGCAGCTTACACCTTTGGACTACTACAAATAATGCTGCTATGAACATTGGTGTACAAGTGACTGAGTTTTTGTTTTTAATTCTCTCGGATACATTCAGACCAGTGCACCTGCTAGGTCACGTGACAACTCTCTACTTGGTGTTCTAGAATCACCAAACTATTTTCCAAGGTGTACTTGGAATTTAATGTTTTCATCAGCAACAGTTCCAATTTCTCCAAACCCCCACTAACACTTGTTATTTTCCACATTTCTGATTAGTTATCATAGTAAGTTTGAAGAATTACCTCCATGTAGTTTTCACTTGTATTTCTCGACTAAGGTGTTGAGCATCTTGTCGTGTGTTACTGGCCATATGTATATCTTCTAATGGGGAAATGTCTTTCAAGAGCTTTGCCCATTTTGTAATAAGAGTTACTGAACTGTAGGAATTCTTATATATTTGTATATTAAATGCTTATAAGATATGTAATTTTTAAATATTTTCTCCCATGCTGCAAGTTGTTTTCTGTCTTAATAATATCATTTTGTACACAAGTTTTTAATTTTTATGAAATCCAATTTACCTATTTTTACTTTTGTTGTTTGTGCTTTTGGAGTCCTTTCTGAAACTGCATCATCTAATCCAAGGTCATGAAGATTTATCCTGTTTTATTTATTCTAACAGTTTCAAGGTTTTAGATCATATTTAAAATCTGATCCATTTAGAGTTAATTTTTGTATATAGTGTGAGGTTAACAGTACTACTTTATTGTTTTAGCATGTGGAAATGCTAAAACAGTTGTCCCAGTACCATTTTTTAAGTGACTGTTCTTTGTCCTTTTAAGAAACTCAACACTCCTAATCAAAAATTCACTGGCCATAGATATGTGTGTTTATTTCTGGATTCTCAATTCTATTCCACTGGTCTACATCTATCCTCATTCTAGCACTACACTATTTTGATTATATATCAATAACTTTTGATTGGGCTTCCCTAGTGGCTCAGATGGTAAAAAAATCCGCCTGCAATGAGGGAGACCTGTGTTCAAACTCCGGGTTGGGAAGATCCCCTGGAGAAGCGAACAGCTACCCACTCCAGTATTCTGGCCTGGAGAATTCCATGGACAGAAGAGCCTGGCAGGCTACAGTCCATGGGGCTGCAAAGAGTTGGACACAACTAAGTGACTTTCACTCATTCAACTTTTGATTACAGAGAAGACTGTCACAAGATAGTTATCTGAAAAAGACGTCAATTATTTGCCTGAAATGAACAAGCTCGTTTACCTGAGAACACCACTGGTCTGGAGGGCTGCTTTGCATTCGGGGAGTGCTGCTTCTTTTCCAGTGCAGTCAGCATTCCTCCCAAATCCAACTGTACTGGGAGCTGGCTTTTCTTTCTACTACTCTTAAAATTATTCTAGAAAGTTAAAAATCAGAAGTTTACTCATGATACTTTATTTTACAAACTGTACTTTTCATTTTATAACAAAAAGCCATATAACTAAGGATAAAAAAAGACAGATACAGAGATTATAAAAATCTTGATATTAAAAGTAATTAAAGAAAAGACCCATCAATTCCAAATTATCTGCCAATATTACCACCGGGGTTGCTTATTTCCTTCTCCTTTCTTAACACTGGTTTAATTAAACCACTGACATTTCTATTTGTACCTCCATCATGAATAAATAACAGCATACATCTACAGATAAGGAACAAAGGCTGGAATAAAGTCCCTGGCTACAAAGTCTGTGTGAGGCTAGCTGGTTAGTACTATTGCCTCATTAGCACCTTTTGCTCTCCAATCGCCTAAGTGAACAAAACTAACTACCATGGAATCATAGGGGCACAACAAAAAATGTACACAAGTCCAAAGTATTAAATTTAGGCACAAAGTCAGATATACTCTCAACAAGTGTTATTTCTGAAATAACTGTGACATGGGTTTTGAGACTATATAAAGGCTGTATGGGCATGTTGTCTCTTGTGCTTTAGTGCCTCCACTCCTGCCCTCCAGCCACTTTTCTCTTCCCTGATGCCAAAGTCACACTGGGTGAGTGCTCATAGCAAGAGCAGAGTGCTAAGCACAGCACCGGCACCTACAGAGACCTCTGCGGGGATGGAAGATGGCCAAACTACAACGTGGGAATGCAAAGCTACAGGGGTAAGAATCTTACTCTTCATAAATGTGAAAATAACCACCCCGCTTTGAGAGGCAAAAGGACAATGAAAAGCTCAAAGTACACAAGTTCCCCATCTGGATTATGAACTACAAACTCATTCCTGAATCCACAGTGGGGCTGAGGTACAAGGAGATTCATCTCTTTCTCTGATCCTGACTACTTGACTATGCTTCTGTCAGACAGAACTGCCTCACAAAAGGATTTTTCTATTTCCTGAATACACTAAGTTAATGTTTTTTCTTTAAATCAAACTTAGACAAGCAATATATGTTCCTTTCCTTTCTGATATAGCAGTAGCAGTTACCAATCATCTAACTTCAAAAGTGAGGCAGCAGTTCTGGCTTAAGAGCAAATTTGTTTCAACACAATGGATACGGTTCCCCAATGAAGAAATGAATCAAAACAAAACCACCTGTGCCCATAAGGAAGATGTCTGGAAAGGAGGCGTTCTTGAGAGTTTTAGTTTAGCAAGAAAAGTTAAGCCTAAACCAACTGTGGTTTCAATCTAAAAATTACCTGTGACTGCTGTTTAGACTGAAATTTCGGTGAGTCTACTTTGTCTCTTCTTTCAGATGCAACTGCCAGATTGGGGAATTCCTCGGCATCCTAAGTAAACCACATACCCTTTAGCTCTTCACACATCACAAGAATCAAATAAGCCCAACTACAATCTCTTCTTCGCTCGTATTTTCTTTCCATAAAAATCTCCTATAGAAGTGCTCAAAGGTATTATTAAAAAAAAAAAAAAAAAAAAACTAATGTAACTACTTTGGCTTTATTTCACTTTTAGAACAAACTTAAAGACCTCAGTTTGAATGCCCCTGCCCCCAGAGAGCGCGGGGCCTCAAGGATGGGTTCACCAAGCAGTCTACGAACTGCCTCTAACCATCTTGACACAAGAGTGTTCAAGCACCATCCTTCAACTATGTTTTCTTTAGGGAAACCATCAACTTGGACATAGGAGATTTAAGCATCCTGTCCTGTGTGCTTATCATAGGCTAGAAAAAAGAAATAAGTCTCTAAATAATGTTTAAATCATTTAAAAATGTTTTATGTACTTTTGTCAACATTTAGGCACCCTGGAGAAATGCTGTGAAAAATGAGGGGCGGAAACATGAATTATTTGTTGGCCCAAATAATAATGCTCTAATGCAGTCGCAGGTTTTCAAACAGGCAATCCTATTATTCTCAAGGAAACGTTTCAAAAGCCCTGGGAGCCCCTCAAGTTTGTGGGAACACCTCGGGCTTGACCCTAAGTTGGTGGCCTGGAGAGCACTGCTGAGACCCTTCCTGTCAGCACCAGGCTGTTGAGTCTGATAATTCCCGACCCAGGAGAAACATAATCAGAATCCAGGATGGCTCCTTGGAGAACAAGGACCTTCTTGGAGTATCACAGGACAACAATTTAAACAGACTTTTGGAAGCTCGTGATACTCTCTTCTTGACCAGGGCCCACAACAGATTTATGGTATTGTAAGTTTCTCTCTATAGTGGAGCACATTACAACAAGACATCTAGATAGAAAAGGAGGCCCTGCAGAAGTAAGCATGCCAAAGCAAAGGAAAAACAGGTCAGAAGACACTGAGGGGTATCGTATATATTAATAGTATGGCATATACACCACTAAACTTCAGTACAAGCAGTTCTGTCTCTAGACCATTCATTCATTCTTTTCAGATATTTACTGAGTGCCTGCTATGAGATGGGCACTGTGCTAGAGACACCAAATTGAAGGAGTGAAGAAAGTGGGTGATATCTATTTTTTTAGCACTAGGAAAACAATTATTTTAAAAAATGTTAGAGACTTTTTACTTGGGCAACAAGTATGAACCTGTATTTCTATTAAGGAAGACCCATTTATTATATCATACAAGGTGAGTAATAAATATAAATGTACTTCAATCCTTGGTGGCTCTTGAACTGTCAGTACTTCATATTTGGATTTAGACTTTTCTTTCTTTTTCTTATTCTTTCTTGAGGCTTCATTTTGCTCAGGATTGCCACCTTGTGATGCTTTGGACTAACAACAACAATAAAACACAAACAAACAAAAAAGCAAAAATTATGGTTTTTAGAGCATTCAATAAATATTTTATTCCATGGATCAGAATAAAATTAAAATACCAAGTTGTACAACCACATGGCAACTTTACTCAGACTTACTCCCTATTTTCCAAAGAGCCAGCTTGGTAGAATGATTCTGAAGGAAAAAATCCATTAAAGCAGATGCGACATCCAACTGCGCAGAAACAGGTGGATTTGGACCTAAGTTTTCAGCTTGAGGAGGTCATGATAATGACCCTACTGGTGTCAACCTGAAGCCCTTCCATGAGTCCAGGTGTGCCACTTCCATCACCACAGCCCAGTGGCTCCTAAACCTGACTGTACCTCAGGATCACCCATGTCACCTGCGACTCAGACCTCTGGGCTCATCCCAGACCTGCAGAATTTGACCTCACCACCTTCACTCTCCGCTGAGCCCCCTGCCTTTCCTCAGTCAGGTCAAGTGCGCTTTAGCTTCAGGCCCTTCGCACTTAACACTCACATAGCTGGATCTAGACTACCATTTACTTCCTCATTTTAGCTCAAGAGTCATCCCACCTCTATCTAACCTCTCACTCTCCATCTTCTTTGGAGCACTAATACCCATCTTAACTCTGTCTTGGTCTGCAGACGGCTAGTCTCTCTCCAATAAAATGGCGGCTCTAAGAGGATAGGACATTTTTAATGTCTGAGACCCTGCTTTGCCCCAATGAGACCTCACCCTACAGAGGTAAAAAGTCTCAATGGCTATTAAAAAGAATATTTATCTACTAACCCGGAAGGGCCATCCATGGTAGCCTGTTAAGTGAAAAAGGCAACTTTCATATGTAATATGTATAGAATTATCCCATTTCTGTTCTTAAAAAAAAAAATTTTAAACTAAATAAACTCTTTATTTATTTCTGTTTTCAGGAGCCCTAAAGTGGAACAAAGGGCTGCCTAGGTGATTCAGCAGTAAAGAATCTGCATGCACTGCAGGAGATGTAGGTTCAATCCCCGGATCAGGAAGATTCCCCAGAGGAGGAAATGGCTACCCACTCCAGTATTCTTGTTGGGAAAATCCCATGGACAGAGAGCATCGTGGGCTACAGTCTGCGGGTCGCGAAGAATCAGACGCAACTGAGAGACTAAGCACATCACAACAAAAGGTGGGACAGACAGCAGGCTGCTGATGAAGGCTCTTGGAGGGGTGGGGACCAAAGGGCTATAGGACAAGGACCTTTTCCATAATTAGATCTTTGTAATATTACAAGTGGTTTTTCAGTAATAAAAACTCACAACACAGAAAGTTTTAGAGGGAAGGGGAAAAAAAAAAACCAAAACATTATGACCACAATGCAAAGTGATCTGGGTCATAAGATTACCAGTGATCTTCATTTTTTAATCTTTATTTTGGAACTTAACAATAAACTTCCCTTACACCTTTAATTAAAAAATAATTTTTATTCAGGTCTAGCATAGTCTCTTACTTCTCTGTACCTTCATTCCATTAATTTCTGAGAGTTGATCCTGAAACTCTCAACTAAAAATCTTAATTTATCTACTTAAGCAATTGTAATATATAGTGGGAACTATATGTAACTTTGTTCTGTATTTTCCTAATCTCTTGTAAATGTGTTACCATAATCTCATAATTTAAAAAATAAAGAAAAGGAAATTAAAAAAAAAATTTTTAAGATGCTAGGAAAATAAAATCTGTTAACTCTTAAGAGTGTTAAATGCTGGTTTAGATGGTAACATGGTGGCCTGCTGTGTAACCTGTGCCCAGATGTCGATGGGGCCTTGGAGCTGGCCAGTCTCTGTGTCTACTTGGAGGGGGTCTCACTACCGCCTCCTGTGTTCCTGAAGTATGTGCACGAAGCTGCAGGGAACAGGCACATTGGTCTAACTTCACCATTAATTGTCACCAGCGCAGATTCCCTCAATCAACCAAGTATAAACACACAATTCTTTTTTGTGTGGGATGGTCTAAGATACTCTGGATACTGAAAAGTATCCCAATACTCAAAATGATAGGAAACCATACAAAACAAATACTACCCCATACTTCAATCTAAAATAATTTATCAGTATAGAAACAAAATCAAGAACAAAACTAGCCTCCCCTTACAAAACGCTCTTCAAGAAACAAATCTAGAGATTGAAAAATAACAGCTTAAAATTATTTGAATTGAAAAGAAAAAATGAATTCGGAAATGCTATCTTACAGTAAGTAGGCTGCAAGTAACCAAGAATCAATTAGCATACTAGATAATTGCAAAATGGGGCATACAATTATTTTGCTATCAGTACTTGTAGCAATGTAAATTCAACAGACAAAAGACTGCAGTATTTTAAATACCAGAGCATAAGTTTCTTCCAGCATCTCTCTTTTAAAGAATTCAAAATAGTCACTGACATTTTAAGACCACAGGTCTAAAACACACATCGTCACTCATGTTTAAAAGGGATCACCTGTGCCCTTCAAATACTTGTGTCCCTCTTGAAAAAAGAATAAGACCTCAAGTACAACCAACTCAGATTAGTGCCTATAGTACCGAATGAAACACCTTCAGTGAGGCTTTGAGAGAGAAAGACTATCCACGAGAGCAACATGAACAAAGTGTGACGCATACCTTTTCAGTAAGATGGACAACGTGTTTCTCTTTGTAGGGAGGCTCCAAAGATAAAACTTCAGAAGATGACATACTATCATTTTTAGGATCTGCTGCTGAAGCAACCATCTTTAGGTTTATCATGGAAGTAACATTTTTAGGGGCTGGTGACAGTTCTGTAGATAATGTCTGCCGAACAACATAACCCATTGGTGTCCAAGATAATTCTGCTCAAAGATAACCAAAATTGTTGAACAATCCCAACAGTAAAAAGGAAATTCCATAGAAATTCCAAGCATGCATTACATGAAGTACTCAAGAGCACAGTTAAACTAAGGTACTGTTCAGAACACTCTAGGAAACTACAGTTTCCATTAAATTTGCTTTTCTTCTTGGAACATGCAGGCTGAATTAACTTGAAAGGGGGACTGACTATCTTAGGATCTGCTCTTTTTAACTTGGGGGTGCAGGCAGTAAACAAATAATAGTTTCCATTAAAAAAATAATAATCCACAATACATCCCATGGCAAACACACACAGATACTGAGCTGAAGATCAAACTATGGCCCTACTAATGTGTACTTTTAAACATCAGAAGTCAAAGATCACTAGACTTCAGCTACCAAAGTAACTGGTAATTTATTTCTTTCTAGAACACAGGCGTAAGTACAGCAACACTACTCCTTAGGTGCTCATGAAACTCTATACACAGACAAAACAAAAGGACATCCATCAGGACACAGGCAGGTCATGTCAACAGCCTGTGGCCACCCCACAGTGGAAAGACAGACTGTTCTTGTCACCATAGAGCTACACATCTTCACAGCAGCTGCTGAAGTGAGGATCTTGTATTGAATCACATATGTACCAAACATGCTAACACCACAGGAAACACAGCTGTGCATAAATCAAGAATAACTGTGTAAAAAGATCTGTTAGGACAAGTTACCCACAAAAATTTCAAAAGCAGAATCTACTAAACTCATTCTGAATATCTCACTTCTGCACCAGGCTAGGACAGACCAGCAGTGCTCAAAGTTCTGAGACTCCCAGGACCCTTTCAGGGGTCCAGAGTCAAAACTGTTTTCCTGATAACAGGAACGTGTCATCTGCCTTCCCTACTCTCTTGTTCAGAGAGGTATAGTACAGTGGGGTTTAAGACAGTATGACAGAGAACAGTGCAACAGCTGAATGCCAAAACAGATCCCATGAGCTGGGTGTTAAAGAGTTGCTAAAATGTAAAGGCTGCTCTCCTCTCCTGACTTTAACTTTGGGAAATGGCTATCTTTTTAAATTAAAACATGCTATGGTAACCTGTAATAAGTTTGTTGTTACTTTTAAGTAAATTAATAAGTATTTTAGTATTTCTCAGTTTTAACCCTCAGATATTACAAACATTGACAATTATCCCAATAAACAGACACTCTTCGGGGTTTGGGGTCCTGAGAGCAAAAACTGTGAGAACTACTGGTATATGAAATGTTTAAGAAAGTGGTCATTCCTGAGTTCATAAAATGTCTCCCTTAGCCTGACAAACATTGCATGAGAATTCCTTACTTGTATGTAGTTTACATTCCTTGTGCAAGGAAGTGAGATCTTACCCACTTAACTTCAATCTTCTAACAACGATTCCAGTTTATCAACCCATCAACTCCCTTAAAGGCCTTAAAAACAAACATTTCAACAGCACTAGCCTGAAAATAAACTAAGAAAACAGACAACCGATTTTCTAAAATAGTATTTGGTAGCCACTCTTACCTCTTGTACATGAAGAGGGACTGGTAACAGCATTATCGGTTACAGACTCAGTCCGATTATTATTTTTCACCACTATTTCACCCTAAAAAGCAAACCAGTTGTTTTCTTACTAGTTCAAACTAAAAATAATCATTATTTTAAAAACATATAGCCTCCTTCACCATTCTGAAAATCTGAAAAATATAGGCTAATTAAAAATTCCAAACATGTAAGTACATAACGTGCAAAGTTAAATTACTTTCTTTTGCCAAATCTCATTCCCCAGAGGAAAAACCACCCATCTACAGCTTAGCTACTAGCAACTTAGCATTTCATTGCTTCAGAGATAAACATCTGTATATCATTTTAAATGGATCTCAATAATGGGATCACACCACATAGTATCACATTAACATAATAATTTCCAAGTCAGCAAAGATTCTTAAAAGCCAAAGTGCCTGTTGTGAAAGGAAAAGCTGTTTTCATCACACCCCCACACCAATACTCAAAAAAATATTCCTGAAAATGTCCACAAAAGCAAATCCAAGTCTTCGAATGTGTACTTCCTTTTATAGACAGAAAGCTGCATCATGCATGGAACAAGAGGAACCAAATGACACTCAGGGACAAGAGAGTACATTAAGAGAGACCGCAAAGTGACCAGCAGCACCAAGGCAAAGGAAACTGATGAACTCAAACTAAGTGGCTTTAAAGTAAATTCTGAAGTTCATATGCTTCAGAAATTTACCCATTTTACCATTTCTTCTAAGCTTACTTAAAAAAAAAAATTGTGCAGCAGCTAAAACTGCTGACTGCTGAATACGCCTTGGCCACTTCTCTACCTAGTAGAAACCTGGCAACCTCAAAGAGCTGCTTCAGAACCATGGAAAGAACATGCTCTGTAACTAGGGCAAAAAGCCACCATTTTCATTAAAAACAAAAATAGAGTAAAATCCTCCAAGGGACATCCGCTGATTCCTGGCCCCACGGCAGAGCTCACTAAGAGCCTGGAAATGCCTACATCGCCCTGGGCCCTCCTGCCTCAGGACTTCCCCAGGCAAGGACCCAGCACTTCCCTCCAGAGAACAAGCGTGGGTTCCTGGGTTGGCAGGTATCACTTGCTAACCTGCAAATTCCAAATCACTGCCTGACACAGCGTACAAATCTTGCAGGAGTCGCCTAGAGCGCTTGCCCCTTCGAGGGAGTCTGGAGCTGTTTGCTTCAATCTGCTGGGGGCCTGAGGCCCCATCTCTGAATAGGATCTTGATAATTTCAGCACGTTACCTCAAATAAATGCAAGACAAAGGCCACTAGGGAAGTAATTTTTACTTTCAAATGAAGCATTTCTGGAAACTCCAAAGGCATGGGGAGGTACGGAGTTAGGCAAAGAGAAAGACGCCATTCTCCCTTCTATTGGCACTTTTCTCAGCTTCCAAAACACTGGGCTAGTTCTGGAGGAGGTGATGTGGCATCAGCATAGCTCTGTGGAAGTGGCTACACTCTGAGAAACAAATTCTCTTCTGGCCCCATTCGTAGGCTGCTGTGTTCTCTAGGTGATTCTAGATTGACACAGTATATAAACATGTTAAGTAAGCAAGTAAAAAAATAAATCCATCAAATGAGAAAATAAAATGATTAAAACGCAGCCTGCTCTTTGAGTAAACATAACGTTTATGCTCACCAAACACTAGAAATGGCTTACCTATTCAAGAATGATTAAGTAAATTAGGTGTATCAGTATCAAAGATTCAATGCAAGTTATATGTCCAAAAACGATTTAATGATATGGGAAGATCACCATAAAAGTTTTAAAAAATTCAAACACAAACTTGTACATCAGTTCAGTTCAGT
>SJXQ01010573.1:0-59917 GCA_006408695.1 Aepyceros melampus
TTCTCCATCTTTGGCTGCAACGAATATAAACAATCTGATTTTGGTATTGACCATCTGGTGATGTCCATGTGTAGAGTCTTCTCTTGTGTCGTTGGAAGAGGGTGTTTGTTATGACCAATGTGTTCTCTTGGCAAAACTCTATTAGCCTTTGCCCTGCTTCATTCCGCATTCCAAGGCCAAATTTGCCTGTTACTCCAGGTGTTTCTTGACTTCCTACTTTTGCATTCCAGTCCCCTATAATGAAAAGGACATCTTTTTTGGGTGTTAGTTCTCAAAGGTCTTGTAGGTCTTCATAGAACCATTCAGCATCAACTTCTTCAGCGTTACTGGTTGGGGCATAGGCTTGTATAACCGTGGTATTGAATGGTTTGCCTTGGAAACAAATAGAGATCATTCTGTCGTTTTTGAGATTGCATCCAAGTATTGGATTTCAGACTGTTTTGTTGACCATGATGGCTACTCCATTTCTTCGAAGGGATTCCTGCCCACAGTAGTGGATATAATGGTCATATGAGTTAAATTCACCCATTCCAGTCCATTTTAGTTTGCTGATTCCTAGGATGTTGATGTTCAGTCTTGCCATCTCTTGTTCAACCACTTCCAATTTGCCTTGATTCGTGGACCTGACATTCCAGGTTCCTATGCAATATTGCTCTCTACAGCATCGGACCTTACTTCTATCACCAGTCACATCCACAACTGGGTATTGTTTTTGCTTTGGCTCCATCCCTTCATTCTTTCTGGAGTTATTTCTCCACTGATCTCCAGTAGCATGTTGGGCACCTAATGACCTGCGGAGTTCCTCTTTCAGTATCCGATCATTTTGCCTTTTCATACTGTTCATGGGGTTCTCAAGGCAAGAATACTGAAGTGGTTTGCCATTCCCTTCTCCAGTGGACCACATTCTGTCAGACCTCTCCACCATGACCCTCCCATCTTGGATGGCCCACACAGCATGGCTTAGTTTCTTTGAGTTAGACAAGGCTGTGGTCCATGTGATCAGATTGGCTAGTTTTCTGTGATTATGGTTTCAGTGTGTCTGCCCTCTGATGCCCTCTTGCAACACCTAAATAAAATTGGCATTTAGTGTTCTTATTATGGTCCAATCAATATTGCTGTTGTTGTTTAGTCACTAAGTCATGCCCAGTTCTTTGCAACCTCATGGACTGTAGCACACCAGAATCCTCTGTTCTCCACCATCTCCGCAAGTTTGCTCAGAATCATTTCCATTGAGTTGGAGATGATATCTAATCATCTCATCTCTGCTGCTTGCTTCTCCTTTTACCTTCAATCTTTCCCAGCATCAAGGTCTCTTCTAATGAGTTGGCTCTTTGCATCAGGTGGCTAAAGTATTGGAGTTTCAGCTTCAGCAACTGTCCTTCCAATTAATATTCAGGGTTGATCTCCTTTAGGATTGACTGGTTTGATCTCCTTGCAGTCCAAAGGACTCTCAAGAGTCTTCTCTAGCACCACAATTGGAAAGCATCAATTCTTTGGTGCTCAGCATTCTTTATGGACCAAAGCTCACATCCACAGTACATGACTATTGGAGAAACCATAACATTGACTATACAGACTTCTCTCAGCAAAGTAGTGTCTGTTTTTTAATAGGTTGTCTAGGTTTGTCATAGCTTTCCTTCCAAGCAGCAAGTGGCTTTTAATTTCATAGCCACAGTCCCATCCACCATGATTTTGGAGCCCAAGAAAATAAAATTGTCATTGCTTCCACTTTTCTCCTTCTATTTGGGACCAGATGCTACGATCTTAGTTTTTTATTTAATGTTGTGTTTTAAGCTCTCTCACATTCATCACGAGGCTCTTTAGTTCCTCTTTGCTTTCTGCCATTAGAGTGTCATCATCTACATACCTGAGGTTGTTGGTATTTCTCCTGACTATCTTGATTCCAGTTTGTGATTCATCCAGCCTGGCATTTTGCATGACATAGTCTGCATAGAAGTTAAATAAGTACGTGACAACATATAACCTTGACATACTCCTTTCCCAATTTGGAACCAGTCAGTTGTTCCATGTGCAGTTCTAAATGTTGCTTCTTGACTTGCATACAGGTTTTTCAAGAGACAGGTAAGGTGGTTGGTACTCACATTTCAGGAAGGATTTACCACAGTTTGTTGTGATCCACACAGTTAAAGGCTTTAGTGTAGTTAATAAAGCAGAAGTATTAATAGATGTTTTTCTGGAACCTCCTTGTTTTCTCCATGATCCAACGAATGTTAGCAATTTGATATCTGGTTCTTCCACCTCTTCAAAACTCAGCTTGTACCTCTGAATTTTGTTTCACCATACTGCTGAAGCCTAGCTTGAAGGATTTTGAGCATAACCTTACAGGCATGTGAAATGAGTACATTGTACAGTTTGAACATTCTTTGGCATTGCCCATCTTTGAGATCGAAATGAAAACTGAGCTTTTTCAGCCCTGTGGCCACTGCTGAGTTTTCCAAATTTGCTGACATATTGAGTGCAGCACTTTAACAGCATCATCTTTTAGGATTTTAAATAGCTCAGCTGGAATTTTGTCATCTCCACTAGCTTTGCTCATAGTAACTCTTTCTAAGGCCCGCTTGACTTCCCACTCCAGGATGCCTTGTTCTAGGTGAGTGACCACACCATCGTGGTTATCTGATTAAGACCTTTTTTGTATAGTTCTGTGTATTCCTGTCACTTCTTAATCTCTTACTTCTGTTATGTCCTTATCATTTCTTTCCTTTACCATGCCCACCCTTGCACGGAATGTTCCCCTGATATCTCCAATTTTCTTGAAGTTCTGTAGTCTTTCCCATTCTATTGTTTTCCTCTATTTCTTTGCACTGTTCATTTAAGAAGACCCTCTTGTCTCTCTTTGCTCTTCTCTGGAACTCTGCATTCAGCTGGGTATAGCTTTCCCTTTCTCCCTTGCCTTTCACTTCTCTTCTTTTCTCAGTTATTTGTAAAGTCTCCTCAGACAATCACTTTGCCTTCTTGCATTTCTTTTTCTTGAATGGTTTTGGTCACTGCCTCCTATACAGTGTTACAAATCTGCATCCATAGCTCTTCAGGCACTCTGTCTACCAGACCTAATCCCTTGTATCTGTCATTTCCACTATATAACCATAAGGGATTTGATTTAGGTCATACCTGAATGGGCTAGTGGTTTCCCCTGCTTTCTTCAATTTAAGCCTGAATTTTGCAATGAGGAGCTGATGGTCTGAGCCACAGTTAGCTCCAGGTCTTGTTTTTACTGACTGTGGCCTTCCCAGGTCATACTAGTGGTACAGAATCCACCTGCCAAAGCAGTAGACTAAAAAGACACAGGTTTGATCCCCACGATGGGAAGATACCCCTGGAGGAGGAAAAGGCACCCTACTGCAGTATTCTTGCTGGGAGAATATCTTGGACAGAGGAGACTGCAGGCTACAGTCCATGGTGTCACAAACAGTTGGACACAACTGAGCATACAGCGCCCACGCAGAGCTGCTTCATCTCTGGCTGCAAAGAATATAATAATCTGATTTCAGTATTGACCGTCTGGTGATGTCTATGTGTAGAGCTGTCTCTTGTATTGTTGAAAGAGAGTGTTTGCTATGTGTGCTCTCTTGACAAAACTCTGCTGGCCTTTGCCCTGCTTCATTGTGTACTCAAAGGTGAAAACTGCCTGTTATTCTGGATATCTCTTGACTTCCTACTTTTGCATTCCAATCCCCTATGATGAAAAGGACATCTTTTTTGGTTTTAGTTCTAAAAAGTATTGTAGGTCTTCATAGAACTAATCAGCTTCAACTTCTTCAGCATCAGTGGTTAGGGCCCAGACTTAGATTACTATGATGTTGAATGGTTTACCTTGGAAATGAACCGAGATCATTCTGTTGTTTTTGAGATTGCACATAAGTACTGCATTTCAGACTCTTGTTGACTATGAGGGCTACTCCATTTTCTCCCTTTCTTGCCCATAACAGTAGATATAATGGTAATCTGAATTAAATCTGAAATAAAATTTTCATACATTTTAGTTTACTGATCCTACAATGTCAGTGTTCAATCTGTCATCTCCTGCTTGACTAGCTACAATTTACCTTGATGCATGGACCTAACATTCCAGGTTCCTTTGCAATATTGTTCTTCACAGCACCAGATTTTACTTTCACCACCAGACATATCCACCGCTGAGCATCATTTCTGCTTTAGCCTAGTCACTTCATTTTTTCTGGGGCTGTTAGTAATTGCCCTCCACTCTTCCCTAGTAGCATGTTGGACACCTTTTGACCTGGGGGACCCATCTTCCAATGTCAAATCTTTTTTGCCTTTTCATAATGTTCATGGGGTTCTCCAGGCAAGAATACTGGAATGGGTTGCCATTTCCTTCTCCAGTGGATCACATTTTGTCAGAACTCTTCACTATGACCCATCTGTCTTGGGTGGCCCTGCATGGCATGGCTCATAGCTTCACTGAATTATGCAAGCCCCTTTGCCACAACAAGGCTCTGATCCATGAAGGGTATGTGCAAGTATATTCAATCAATTTACTTGCTTTATGTATATTAACTCATGTAACCCTCCCATTAACCTTATAAGGTAGGTATTATTACCCTGCAGATGGGGAGACTGAGCTTGGAAGTATTTAGGAACTCCTCAAATCTCAGCCTGTGGGGGTAGCTGAGACCTGGAACCTGGTCCATTGACTGTACTCTTCATCAAATTTTCAATCAGGGCCATGCAGAGATGTGTGACTGCTCCAGGCTGCTCGATAACTGATAATACTACATGCTTTCTCTGACTGTTGATTCAACTGTGTGCTTAGCAGAAAGGCTTAGCATAGCTTCCAGGAGGGCAGAGGAGGACAAGCCAGTAGCAGCCTTCAGCTTCACCTCTGCTCCCTCAAGCAATTCAGCAATGGCCCAGATTTGCATACCTGCTCAAGAAACAAAAGTAGCTGGGCACACACACCCCGCCAAGAACAACACCAACAAAAACTAAGCTTACATTTAATTAGTGCCACTTTCTTTAGAAGGGAGTAAAACTGTCTGTGGTCAGTCATGAGCACTTATTAAAGTGAATTTCCCACCCTTGAACAACATCCTTTGTGTGGAGTTTGGTAAGCCTAGAGTTACCAGATTCTGCAAATAAAAATACAGGACACCCACTTACATTTGAATTTCAAATAAACAATGAATACACTTTTAGTATGTCTTATTGCAATGATCAAAACATTTAAAAATGTGTTGTCCGTTATGTGAAATTCAAGTTTAACTGGGTATCTTGCATTTTATCAGGAAAATGTTGTGATTTGTGGTTGCCAAGGGGGTGGGAGTGGGGTTGGGATGAATTGAGAAGTTGCGATTAGCAGACACAAACGATTATATATAGTACGAATAAACAAGGTTCAGCTGTATACCACAGGAAAGGATATTCATTATCTTGTAATAAACCATAATGGAAAAGAATATATATGTATAACTGAACCACTTTGCTGTACAGCAGAAATTAACACAACTTGTAAATCAACTATACTTCAATAAAATTTTACACAAAGATTCGTCTACGTTACACACAGGAAATGGAAACAGTGACCCCAAGCCTGTGTCCCTCACTGCTGTGTTTGTGCTCCTCTGGACAGCGCTCATCATCCCAGGTGGCCTTCAATGCTATGTGAGGATGCACAGAGAGCTGCAGGACAAAGAGGATGCTTCTACCCTGAGCATCAATTTTACTGAAAGATTTCTGAGAAGAAAGGTTTTGCATTTTTGAAATTTTTTAAAGGACTTATCACATGAATATGTGGTAGATGTCTGGCTTATTGTCCTGGCCAATGTCAAGTTTTTTCTTGAAAACCAGTAGGCCATAAATATTTCTATGTGTGGCAAAAATACTGCACATTTGGTACTTTAGATTTAGATGGGAATTCCCCAGCATCAGCACCGCGGTGCAGGAACAGTGAGCAGCATCTCTGGCGGGACCTGATTATGCTAACGTCACCAGCTCGTACAGCTGGCATTCTTCCGCCTGAGTGTTCACGCCAGGAAGTGTGATTTCTTGATGAATCCATAGAAGCTTTTTATTTTTTTTCCTTCTGCTGCAAAAAAAAAAAAACTTACTGGCTCTCTCAAATCAATATAGCTTCCTACCAGAATTGCTCAAAAATGTGGTAAGTCAAATATTTCGTGTATAAACATGAGACAACAATAGCTCCATTTTCTGTTTAGTGAGTGTCCCAATAAGATAACTCCAATCAAGAGCTTTTAAAATGATATTTTTCTTTATATTTTAAATGCCGATACATATTTTGATAGGAACAACTGCCTGCTGGTGCATTTCATTCCTCCAATGACCTTGAGCTCCCTGACTTGAATAGCTCCCAAGTTTTACCCGGTAGGGAACTGGACCTATCTATGTACACAGAGTGTAAACATTTTGTCCTAGTCCATTAAAAACACATGCATCAGAAAAAAAAGGAATCACTGAAGACCGTGGCACCTCACTCACGTCACCCTATAACTTTCCATGATGAACTCAACAGTAAAGATGCCGGCAGAGCCGGACCACAGTTATTTTGTGCTACACACGAAAGTAGACCCAAAAAGCACAGAATATATTTATATGTTTGTTTCAGAGAAAGGATTTATCTTTGTGGAGATACAAACAAGCTCAAACCTTTTTATATCTTAGGTGGGAAAAATCCTGAGCTATAACTGTACAAAACTACGACTCTCATAATAACATCCCAAAGCCAATTAGGCACATTTTAAAGGAAAGTTGCCAAAATTGTTGCAGCTCAAGACAGCAGATTTGGCTAAAAGCAGGACAATCAAAAACCAAACCAAACACAAGAATGCAGAAATTGCTTGTAGCTTTCTTTGTGAATGGTTTCAAAATTATCTTCAAAAGTAAAATTCACAGGGTAGAAGAAAATGTGGTAAAAACACTGCATAACAGCTATGCCCAAATCTCTTTTTGGCCAAAAAAGAGGCAGACAAGGTGAAAAGATGTTCCTATCAAGCAATTCCATCAAACAACAAATTGTGCTCAAAAAACCCTGGCTGAAAGAAAGAGGTTAACATGATAAAGCAGCTGGATAAAAATAGGAACATAGTGATTTTTCCCAAATCCTTATATAAATTAAATCCGTACATAAACTAAACATATATTCACATGGACACTGACTGAGGGTTAAAAACAAACACATGAACAAACAAATAAAAGTTGGCTATGAATTGTCAACAACATACATCTTAACGAGAGACAACAGAACTACCAGAAGTCTGAAGATCAGCAGAGCTGGGCTGGAGATTCAGACTTGGGAGTCATCAGCAGGCACATATCAGCCAAATCCGTGAAGAAGATGAGATTGTTCAGAGAGAGAAAACTGTCTAATGAGATAAACAAGCTGAAAATGGAACTCCATGGAACACTTTTTTTTGCTTTCTTAGAAAACAAAGATCAGGTTGCCAACTTGTTTTTTTTTTCAGAAAAATTTTAACACCTTAGAGGCTTCCCTGGAGGCTCAGTGGTAAAGAATTTGCCTGCCAGTGCAGGGGACGTGGGTTTCATCCCTAGTCCAGGAAGAACCCCCATGCCATGGGACAGCTAAGCTGGTGCAGCGCAATGACTGAGCCACGCTCTAGGGCCCGTGAGTCACAATACTGAGCCCGTGAGCTGCGACTACTGAAGCCGCTGCGCCTGGTGCCAGCGCTCCACAAGAGGAGCTGCTGCAATGAGAAGCCAGTGCACCGCAGCTAGAGAAGAGCCCCCACCGATTCCACCTTCAGAAGGCCCACACCCAGCAAGGAAGACCAGTGCAACAAAAACTAGGTGTCTTAAAAAAATTTGTTTTCAACACCTTGGAAATAAAGTGTCTATAGACATGAATTTTAAAAATTTTGTCTCAAAGTCAGCTATCAATGAATTTCAAACACAAACTGAGAAAAAGAAAAAAGGAATACAATAATCAGTGAAAAGAAGTTTGAAACACTAAAGAAGGAAACTAAAAAAAATAAAGAGGAACATGCACGAGTAGGAACTATAATGAGACAGAGAATGAGTTAACACTGGCTAGGGAAGAGTTAGAAGAAAGAGAAGGATGGAAGCTGTGGGTGGAGGAGTCGGCAGGAAGAATGGTCAAGCAGTTTTATGCTGCTGCTGCTGCTGCTGCTAAGTCGCTGCAGTCGTGTCCGGCGCTGTGCGACCCCTATGCTACAGAAGTAATGTTAACATAAGGACCTAAAAATGTTACCTGGTTTTAGCAGTAACAAGCTCATAGGGAACCTTTGCCAGAGTAGCTTCCCTGGGAAAATAAGAATAGTTTCGGTTCTTTGATGTACATATTTTATTTTTACACCTCTCTGTTGTATTTTTCACATGAATGTTCATAGTAGTTTAACTTGTATCAGCCCCCAAACTGGAAATAATCCAAATGTCCATCAACAGATGTTTGGAGAAATCAATTCTGTATATCCATGCAATGGCGTACTACTCAAAAATGAAAAGATCTGAGTTATTGATACATACTGCAACACTGGTAAATCTCAAAACAATTATGCTGAGTGAAAAAAGCCATCCACAAAAGACTACTGATTAATTCCACTTAAATAAATCTCTAGAAAATGCAAACTAATCTGTAGTGATAAAAGCAAATTAGCTGTTGTTTGGGGTGAGGGATCTGGGGAGGGGTTGGAGGCAGAGAATATAAAGGGGCACGGGAGGATTTAGGGTGATGGGTTTATATTGAAGGTGATGATGGTTTCATGAGTGTATACATAAGCCACAATGTACAAGTTGTTTAATTTAGATATGTGTACTTTATTTTATGAACTTCTACCTCAACAAATCTGATTTTGATAAACATGTAATGAAACAAAAGTAAGAATTCAGTTCTTCAACTGAACTAAAAAATATTCTAGAATATAATAAATTTGTAAAATAACTTGTTTCATTAAAATGATAAGCCCACTGCAAAGGGATAAGAACTCTAATTCACATGGAGCACTGAAAAATAAAACAGCCTTCAGATCCCAGTCCAGGAAAATACCTTCCACAAGGCTGGCTATACCAGGGTTCAGAACTGACAGCTACTTCTTGTCCTCCCCTTAAGCTCACAACCTGAACCCAAGGTCTGAAGAAACAGGGAAAGTCCCTAACAATGTGCAGATTCCCTACAAACACCCACAGCTTGTTCAGCTGGCTCTTCCACTTCTACCTCCTAATAGTGGCAGCCAGAACAAAGAGACGGGAACCTGGTCCATGAACAGTAGGGATATCTGCTCATAGAATATGGAATATCTCCGGATTCTCTGGTCAACTGTGCTGGATGTGCCCACATCGGATGCTCCTCAAATCAAGAGAAGATAAGAGGGAGTCATTGGCTGTGGCTAGACCCAGACTCACACACATAGAACTTCAGCATCCAGCACTGAATACTCAACATGGGCTGAACATTTCCATCTCATGACCAGCCTCCCCAGTGCCATGTTGACCCACTGATCTGGATCCTCTGTTTCTGAGAGATGGCAAGGCACTGGGCACAAAAAGATCATCTCGGTTCTCCCTCTTCTTAGACGAGTGAAATAGAAGTTAAGTTTGCAGAATATTAAACAGAGGTCTTCAAAAACAGGTAAATTCTTTTCTGAATTTTTCTATTACTATCTATACCAGGTTGAATAGTGTCTCTCAAAAATTCATGTCCACCAGAACTCAGGATGTGACCTTTTTTGGAAATAGTATCTTTGGAGATATAATCAGTTAGGATGCTGCTGCTGCTAAGTCACTTCAGTCCTGTCCGACTCTGTGTGACCCCATAGACGGCAGCCCACCAGGCTCCCTCATCCCTGGGATTCTCCAGGCAAGAACACTGGAGGGGGTTGCTATTTCCTTCTCCAATGCATGAAAGTGAAAAGTGAAAGGGAAGTTGCTCAGTCATGTCTGACTCTTCACGACCCCATGGACTGCAGCCCACCAGGCTCCTCAGTCCATGGGATTTTCCAGGCAAGAGTACTGGAGTGGGGTGCCATTGCCTTCTCCAAATCAGATGAGGTGGTACTGAACTAGCGACTGCTGCTGCTGCTAAGTTGCTTCAGTCGTGTCCGACTCTGTGCGACCCCATAGACGGCAGCCCATCAGACTTCACCGTCCTTGGGATTCTCCAGGCAAGAACACTGGAAGGGTTGCCATTTCCTTCTCCAATGCATGAAAATGAAGTTGCTCAGTTGTGTCCGACTCTTCACGACCCCATGGACTGCAGCCTACCAGGCTCCTCCGTCCATGGGATTTTCCAGGCAAGAGTACTGGAGTGGGGTACCATTGCCTTCTCCAAATCAGATGAGGTGGTACTGAACTAGGGTGGGCCCTAAACCCAATATGATCGCTGTCCTTATAAGAGGAGAAGACGTGTAGAGACAGACACAGAGGAAAGAAGGCCATTTTCTGATGGAAGCAGAAGACTGCTGGGAACCGTCAGAAAGAAGCAAGGAACGAACCTCCCCCAGAAATTTTACAGAGGTCCCCCACCTCCGGGCTGCACACTGGTACCTCCCCTCCCATAAGACCAGCAGCAGCATTAGATTAGAAATAAAGTGCACAATAAGTGCTCTTGAATCATCCCAAAACCATCCTTGCCAACCCCATTTGTGGAAAAACTGTCTTCCACAAAACCAGTCTCTGGTGCCTAAAAGGTTTAGGACCGCTGCTTTAGAAGGGGCGTGGCCAGGCTGACACCTGATTTTGGACTACTAACCTTCAGAATTGTGAGAAGATAAATGCCTACTGTTTTAAGCCACCCAGTTTGTGGTAATTTGCTACAGCGGCTAGAGGAAACTAACACATGGTCACACAGAAATTCCCCACTCCAGCACAAATTCAATTCACAGGCCATCATCCAGCGCTGGCTCCAACTCTGCCTGGTGCCAATTTATTTCTTCATGAAACTAAAAACACTCTAGACAGGTCATAAGCCTTTTGTCAGCCTTCATGACCAAGGCGGAGAAGGCAATGGCACCCCACTCCAGTACTCTTGCCTGGAAAATCCCATGGGCGGAGGAGCCTGCTAGGCTGCAGTCCATGGGGTCGCTAAGAGTCGGACACGACTGAGCGACTTCACTTTTACTTCTCACTTTCATGCATTGGAGAAGGAAATGGCAACCCACTCCACTGTTCTTGCCTGGAGAATCTCAGGGACGGGGGAGCCGGTGGGCTACCGTCTATGGGGTCGCACAGAGTCGGACACGACTGAAGCGACTTAGCAGCAGCAGCAGCAGCATGACCAAGGAGGAAGTACCTTACACAGATGCTATGTCCAGCATAATTCTCCAAAAGGGTCCCCACAAAAAGGGCAGGTCAATGTATCCCTAAGTTCAGTCACTTCAGTCATGTCCAACTCTCTGCAGTCTCATGGATTGTAGCCCGCCAGGCTTCTCTGTCCATGGGATTCTCCAGGCAAGAATACTGGAGTGGGTTGCCATGCCCTCTTCCAGGGGATCTCCCCGACTGAGGGATTAAACCCACGCCTTCTATGTCTCCTGCATTGCAGCAGATTCTTTACCGTTGAGCCACCAGGGAAGCCCCGTTCAGCAATGCTCATAAATTAAGGTCCTCGCCATAGGCAGCCAAAATGAAGACTTGCTGCTGCATTTCACAGGATCTGCACTCACTCTTGTCCTTTTATTGGACAAATGAGATCACGTCTGCTCTTTGAGTTCCCAGCGAAAAACCAAACAAAATAAAAGTAGGGAATTCAACAACCTATGTAGGCCTGTAGGACTTGGGGGGTGGTATTTCTGTAGGTTCCATGTTTACTCAACCATCAAGTAAAGTTTTACTTGGCACCTACTTTGTGGAGTAAGTATGTAAGGAAAGAAAGTGACCTTAATGGAGAATTAGAAAGACTCGAATCATGTAATGGTAGTTACTATTGTTGAGTAGTATTTACATTATGTACAGAGTTTCCTTCTTAGCATGATCAAAACACATCCCCCAAAAGGAAATGTGAATGTATACACTTAAAATTTGGTAACATATATCATCAAAGATTTTTTGAATAGGACTAACTAGATAATATCTTTATTACTAGAGTTTCATTCATTAAAACTGGAGAAAAGTGAAAGTGAAGTCACTCAGTTGTGTCCGATTCTTTGTAACCCCATGGACTGTAGCCTGCCAGGATCCTCCATCCATGGGATTCTCCAGGAAAGAATACTGGAGTGGGTTGCCTTTCCTTCTCCAGGAGATCTTCCCGACCCAGGGATTGAACCCAGGTCTCTCACATTGTACGCAGACGCTTTACTGTCTGAGCCACCAGGGAAGTTAAAACTGGAGAAGTAGACATTAATTATTTATAAACAAATTCCTTCAAAATATCTGCTTGGGGAGTTCCCTGGTGGTTCAATGAGTAGGATTCTGTGCTTTCACTGCCAAGGATATAGGTTCAGTCCCTGCTTAGGAAACTAAGATCCTGCAAGTCAATCTGCCTGTATCATCTAGCCCTAAAAATTAATGGGTCCCTTTCTCTTAATCCATACCTTTCTGAGTCCAATCAATTCACAATTTATGTATACCTGGCCTCAGGAGCAGGGAATGTATCACCTGCATGAGATGATACTCAAATATGTTGAATATATGTGACCCTCTTATGTTTTCTCGTCTATTCCTGCTTCTGTTTACTGTTTCCAAACCACTTACTCTGGGGAATGTGGTCTGACTTCTCAGACTCAGGACCTGTGTTCATATTCTCAGAGCCTGATGAGTACTTCACACCACGTATGAACATATGTTATATACTCCTCTGGCTACGCGTTTGGTGTCTGGGTCCTGATGTTTTCTGTTCCTGTTGCATGAATGAGCCCCAAGTGTTAGGGTCACACATAGTGCATTGCTCCTAAGATGAACGGTTTCATATGCATAGCACAAAGGTTTTTACAAAGGATTCTTGCAAAATTTATTTCCTTCTTGTTGTGTGAGTCAAGATAAGGATTAAGTGGTTTTTACGGTGAATGGATGGTATGGCAGAGGATACCACTGAGGAAAAGTGGTATGGGGCAAAGAGCAGTTCTGGGATATGAGGCCTCCTTCTTCCCAGGGATTTCTCCTACAGATGGGGTCATCCAGTTAGAATACAGTTTACCTTGCCATCCACACACTCGTACCAGGCTCTTCTCTGGGAGATCTCAATTTCAAAAATAAAACCAAGTTAAAGCCTTTCTTTCTTTACTAACTAGAAGGCAACACCAACGCTCGTGCACTGGCCCCCACGGCTCCACAGGCATGCTGTTACCTCCCTGTATAGCCCATGGTCACTCAGAGCAGAGGCTTCCCAGGTGCAGAGCCAAGGTTTCGTCACTGGTCCACTTGCTCTTTCTCTGTCTGCACGTCAGCTAAGACAGGGGATCTACACACAGGCAGAGATGTCCACTGCCCAACTTACATCATGAGATTCCCACCTACAGTCTTGTGTTAGACAGTGATATGGTGCAAATACAAGGTGGGGACAATGGAGGCCTGAAGCCAGGGGGTAGATGGAGCTGTCACTCGCCCGCTGGGAGTATCTATGATTGCCCACCTTGTCTTCTTCTGTCCATGGTCTCTAATGCGGGACAAGTGGAGCCCAGCCCCAGACAGAAGGCGCCTTTCTACAGAAAAATTCAGACTCTGGGATTCCAAAAATCCCAGGTAATTAATAATTATCACCTGAAGTGGCTGAGTGAGAATGAAGGTTGAATGGAAGGGAGGCCCCTTGACCAAACAACATTTTTTAAACCACTTTTGGGACTCTGTAAGCGTGTGGTTGCTAGTGAAGGTGTAACCATCCTGACAGTATGGAAGAAGAAACAAGGGAAGCCAAGGTAAGGGTGGTCTCAGGATGTGAGCTTGCATGTGGAGAGGCTGGACTGCTAAGAGGGAAGATTGCTAGATATAAGATAAGGAACGGAAGAGGCTGTACACATTCACCATTTAACATCACTCATATACCCTAAGTGGTAGTGCAAGAGCATCTTTGGATGGCTTCTTTAAAAGATGAGATTCTTATCTTCCACATGTTCTTAAAAACAAAAACAAAAAAAACAGTGGAAACAGGAGGGCACTTGCATTGAGAGTTATCTTCCTAGTATCCACCAATCTCATGCATTTCTGTTTTTCGGTCATGCAACTTTAACTCAAATACTTTTCTCTTGGGCCTCATATTTTTACTCTTTCCGTTTTTTCCTTCTTCCTTCCTGATATTCCAAGATTCCTTTCTTTCTCAGCTTCCTTTAGGCACTCTTCAAAATAGGTCTACAATGACAATCCTACTTCTCCTTTATCAGAGAATGTCTTGATTTCCCCTTCATTCCTGAAGGTTATCTTCATGGGGTATAGCAATCTGGGTTGACAGTTCTTTCCTTTCAGCACCTGCAAAATATTATTCCACTTCATTCTGGGCTCCATGAGAAATCTGTTATCATTCTAATTGTTTTTGCCCTATAAGGTATCATTTCTGTATTGATGCTTTTTTTTCCCCTTTGTCTTTAGTTTTCAGAATTTTTATTAACTTGGCATGGATTTCTTTGGGTTTACCCTGGTTGAGGTTCACTCAGCTTCTGAAATTAGTAGGGTTATTTCTTTTGCCAAATTTGGTAAACATTCAGCCCTTATTTCTTCTAGTAATTTTTCAGCACCACTTTCTTTCTCTCCTTTCAGTCTAAGGGTCATAAATGTTAGAGCTTCTGTTACATTCCCACAGACCTCTGAGTCTCTGTTCCTTTTTTTCAGTCTATTTCCTCTCTGTTGTTCAAATTGGGTAATTTCTATTGTTCTGTCTCCAAGTTCACTAATTCTTCCCTCTGTCTTTGAGCTCATTGGTTGCCATGTCACTCTGTTATTGAACCATTCATTGAGTTTTTAATTTCAGTTAGTTTATCTTTCACTTCTCAAATTTCCACTTGGGTCTCCTGTATTTCTTTTATTTCATTGCTTAGGTTTTCTATTTCTTTGCTTAGACATTCTCTTTCCCCCTGTATGTTCATAATTGCTTACTGAAGCATTTTTATGATCACTACTTTAAAATCTAGGTGGGAAGGACTGCCTCATCACAGTTAGGCAAGAGTGAAAGTGTAGGCTGCACACTTGATCTTGCAGGTTTTTCTGTGGAGTTTGTTTAAAATGAAAAGTTATTATCTAAAAGTTTTCTGCCTTACTGGGCTCCCCCTTTCCTTGTCCTGGAGACAGCAGGCTTTTCTTGAGGAATTATTTTTGTCTGTATTAAGTGGCATTTCTGGAATATTGTCTCCTCCAGCACCCAGTTGGGATACATGAGGCAAAAAAGAAAACTCAAGGAACTCACCACTTCAGCTCAGTCTTCAGACAAAAAGGGCCCGTGTCAGTCTGCCTTCTCTCCTCCACACAGAGTCTTTTTTCTATTTGTTTTGCATATAATGTCCAGGGTTTAGAGTTGCAGTTAGTGGGAGAAATAAGGAGAATTGAGTCCATTTGTCCCAAACCAGAACTTTACAGCTGTCTTCTTAGCAGCATTTGTAACTGGGTAGTTACAATTTAACAACTGTCTTTTGTATTAAAAGCAAATGTGCACCAACCAGGAACTCATTTACAGAGGCACACTATCTCCAGAGACAAGACGTTTCCAGGGACACAGCAACCAATGAGCCATATGTTGTTTATTTGTTAATCACTTGCCAACTCTGGCTTTATTGATAATATCACTTCTGGGTTTCGCAGCAGCCCGCATGCCTCAGCTGTGATACTTTGCTTCCTTGCTGTTTAGTATTTATCGTGGTGATATTGACTCCCTGCTCTTCTCTCCATCTGTTACAGAGAAATAACGCCCTAGGTTTTCCTAATTGTACTCATGTTATCCTACCACTTGTCCTCTGCACCTCTATGCCTTGATTTTTCATCTTTCCTTACTTGGACATTGCCGTTTGCCTACATTTTAGGTGGATGATGTCACTCTAGTTTAAGCCACAGGCTAAGCATTTGCCCTGCACCTTGTGAGTGAGATATTTTATTTTTGTTTTCAGTCCTGCTGTCTTCCTAACAACAACATTCCATGAACCAGCACAGACTGCAACTCACCCAACTGTTAACCAGGCTGGAAAAGTAGGCCTATTAGCCGTGTCACTTGTAAAATATAAAACATCAAATGCAAACCCAGACTGTGGTCTTTCTTTTTCCCAATGTTCCGTCAAATTGATATGATCTGCATGATGAACATTTTGGAAACATCTCCACCTGCCTTTTGAGACACAGTCCATATTCTCTTGTTTTTCTCCCACCTGGTTAGTCATTCTTACACAGATTGTTTTGCTATTATACCTTTTCCCCTGAACCCTTGTAGGACGATAGTAGGACTTAATAATTGGTCCTCTTCTCTTTAACAGTCACTTTCTTGATGTTCTTCAATTTCTCAGCTTTAAGTACCATCTGTGTATTAAATGATTTCCAAATTTACACATCTCCAGCTCAGACCTTTCTTCCAGATTCCAAAGTCACACATCGAATTCTCTACTCAACATCTCCAACTGAATGTCTTAGGGGCTTCCCAAACTCAAAATGTTCAAAACTGCACTCCTCTTTCCCTTCAGACTTGCCCAACCTACAGCCTTCCCCATCACAACAGATGGCCCCATGATCCTTCCAGTTGCCCAAACCTTGGATTTATCATGGACTCCTTTCCCACATATTCCCACATGCGATTTATGAGCAAGTCCTATTGGTTCTCTCTTGTCATGATTTCTAGAGCTGTCACTCTGATCCAAACCACTATCATCTCTCACGTTCTGGTTAACATCTGGGTAACATCTGAGCTTCCTGGTTAACATCTCCCTTCTTCTACCACTGCCCCATCCCCCAGCATCTTTTTACCATCGCTATCACAGTGATCTTGTGAAAATGCAAAACAGGTTATGTTACTCCTCTTTTCTAAGCCCTTTGGTGGCTCCCTACTTGACTCAGAATAAAAGCCAAGCCCTTTACAACAGCTCTCAAGTCCCTACATGGTCTACCCTGATTCTCTCACTTCCTCCTCTACCCTTTCCCTCACTCACTTCACTTTACCCACAATAGTCTCCTTACTGTTCTTGGAGCAAGCCACGTGTGCACCCACACCAGGGCCTTTGCACTGGCTTCTCCCACTGCTAGAATGTTTTTACCCTAAACATATGCTTGGTTAATTCTCTTGCCTCTTTGCTAAAATCACACTTTCCCAGTAAATCACATTCTAACCAACCTATTTAATATTATAACCTATATATCTCCACTAGTTCACTTGCTCTCTTACTGGGCTTTGCTTGATTTTTGCTGGTTTTTTTTTTTTTTCCATAACATATTACTGTAAACATAGCATACAATTTATTTCATGTTTACAGGGTTTTTTTTTTTTAACCTATTTCCTCTGTTAGAATATAAGCTTTATGAGAGTAAGGATCTTTTGCTTTGCTCACTGAAAAAACTTAGGCACCTAGAAGGTGTTTCCTAAGGACTCCTAGGAAGGAAGAAAAGTTGTGACCAACCTAGACAGCATATTAAAAAGCAGAGACATTACTTTGTCAACAAAAGGTCCATCTACTCAAAGGTATAGTTTTTCCAGTGGTCATGTATGGATGTGAGAGTTGGACTGTGAAGAAAGCTGGGCACCGAAGAACTGATGCTTTTGAACTGTGGTGTTGGAGAAGACTTCGAGAGTCCCTTGGACTGCAAGGAGATCCAACCAGTCCATCCTAAAGGAGATCAGTCCTGGGCGTTCATTGGAAGAACTGATACTGAAGCAGAAACTCCAATACTTTGGCCACCTGATGCGAAGAGCTGACTCATTTGAAAAGACCCTGATGCTGGGAAAGATTGAAGGCAGGAGAAGAGGACGACAGAGGATGAGATGGTTGGATGGCATCACCGACTCAATGAACGTGATTTTGAGTGAACTCCGGGAGTTGGTGATGGACAGGGAGGCTTGGTGTGCTGCAGTCCATAGGGGTCGCAAAGAATGGGACATGACTGAGCAACTGAACTGAACTGAAGGACTCCTAAATATGTGTTGAATAAAGGAATTACTCTCATTGCCAGGATTCTTCAACTATTCAGAAGATATTTATCTGGGAATCTCAGTTATTAAAAAAATCATACTTCACTGAGCTGGTGAGCTGAGGAGGGTGAGTTCTGAGGGGACTGTGCTTCTGGTGCAAAGTGTCTGGCTGGCCAGGCGTGACTTGCTCCAGGGACAGTGCCCAGAGCGGGAGAAAAAACAATCATAAAAGTGAGATCACCTAAGTTTAAGAGGCTTTGTATAACCAAAATTGAGGCCTAAAATATACTAAAACTCTGAGATTCATATACATTTTTGGTGGGGGTAGGGGAAGAAGCCAATTTCCAAAATTAATAGGATTTGATTTATATGAAGAGTAGACTACTTTATTTTTTAATTAAAATTTTTTTTACTTAAAATTTTAATTTTGGCCCCACAAACCGGCACCTGGGATCTTATTAGTTCCCTGATCAGGGATCACACCAGAACTCTCTGCATTGGAAAAATGGAGTCTTAATGACTAGACTACCAGGGAAGTCGATATCATACATGCACACAGCTCCAATAAACTTGGTTAACTTGTATTCTAAATCCAAAAGGTCAGAAGCAGGATGGTATGGAGACAGGACAGACACCTAGAGAGCAGCAAGCAAGGAGTGACAGACAGCTTCTGGGTGGTCGGGAAGAGTCAGGCAAATAAAACAAAAACAGGCAGAACTTAAAAAAACACAAAAGCAAAACTGAGGCACTTGATGTTGAAACAGATAACACACATACTTCAAAAGCACCATATTATAATACAGGATACTAACATGTTCAATACACTGAGCCTCAATCATTAAATAAAAGGAAAATGATACCCAGCATACTTCAGGAAAGCAGTCTTATTAAATAGCACTTATAAATACCATTAAATGCCATTTCTATCATAATTACTAAATTATGCCAAGTTTGGAAGATTAATTGGGATAAACTTGATATTCATCCCAATTAAACTTGAAATTAACTTCTCTGTGATGCTGAATAACTGAAGACTCACTGTTAATAGCTATTCCATTTGGCTTTTGGCCATTTGTTTATTGCTGGGTATCCAGAAATAAATCTAGGGTTCTAAAGCAGAGTAGTCTGATCAACTTAAAGATTTCAGCAGGTTTGTAGAACTCTGGGTAATTTGAGGTTATCACAATTTACAAAACATGGACAGAAAATCCTTAATTGCCCAAAATATCTGGGGAATGATAAGTCTTGGGGAGGTATGCTAGGATTAGAAGGTTAGGTTAGGGAGGTAGGCTAGGTTAGAAGACACAAATAACATTTCCCACATTTTCTATCATAAGCCTTTTTTCCCTTGAGCTGCTACTAATATTAGAAGGGACATACTTGAAACATCAGTACAGAGAAGAGGGAATGGGATTTCATCCCATCTTGGTCCATGTGGCCCAGGATGAATAATTTAACTTTTCTAAACCACAGTTTCCTTATCTGTAAAATACAAATAATACCAGCTATATTACTGTCTTTATGAAAAGTAACTTGAAGATATGTATCAAAGCTCTTAAACTTCTTCACACACATACCTTATTTCTATGGGTATCTCATTCCTAAGGAAGTAATCTCAAACAAAGGAACAATTGCATATAAATGATAATGGCATCACTAATAACAGCAATAATCATCTTAAACGTCTTGATTGTCCAACAACAAGAAAAAATCAATGCCACAGGGTTCACTTGATTTGTGCCAATAAAAATTATATTTACAAAGATATTTTAATAATCTAGGAAAATGATCATCCTATAAGGTTAATTTAAGAGGCATGAAATCTTAGTCTATGAACTCAAACAGGTTAAAAAATACCCATACCAAAAATCCTGTAGGAAAGCACACTAAAATTTTATGACCATGTATTCCTGGTGATAGGATTTGTAGAAATAAATTAATAATTATAAGCCAGAAATGCTTTGATTTGGCCCCAATTCAAATGTACTTCAAATCACATTTCATTACCTTTCATAAGCTCCTGTCATTCCCTCTGGGAAGGAGAAAGACATGTCAATATACGTCAACTTGTAACACTCTCACAGAGAAGCAGGGTGTGTGTGCCTATTGTCAGCGCTCAGCTGCAAGCCAGCAACAGCTCTCGCAAACCAAGAGAGAAAGGGTGTAGTGGGAGCCACTGCTCACGTGTCACACGGAGGAGTGGTGCTGCTGTCTCAAATACCTGCTTCAGCATCTAAGCATCAGTGGGGCTTTTGGTTATTTGTTTTCTTTTCTCCTATAATTTCCTTATTACTCACTTTTCATTTTTTAAAATCCCTTTGAATTCATTCAATATAAACTCTGTAAGATAAAACTCCCATTGTTTAAGTTTCTACTTATATTTATAAGTAGAATTCAGCACACAAAACAATTTTAGGCCTGTGTTGCTTGTCTTCATTCAAAGGAAAGAAATTCAAAGCTATTCTATTTGTAGAGGCATTCTTCTTGCAGAATTTGACTGCAAAATTCTTTACAGGCAGGTAAAAATCAATAGTGGGTAAATAAATAGAAGAAAATCAAGGTTAGCCAAGCTAAAATGGAAAGAAGAGAGGCTCCCTTTTAGATAATTTTCCAGCATTGAAAAAATTATTCCATCCTCTTGTTTTACTTTATTATTGTTCACTCTCCCTAATATCTATACTCCTTCCCTAAAAGTGATGAAGAAAGTATACAAATTCTTTAATTATTTCAATTTTGCAATTTGACTGCTTTACAGTTCTCTTTCAGGTAAACCCAAACAATATCAAGCTTAAGTAACATCCACTTTTGATTTCTGTAAGCTTCTATGAGGGGCAGTGTCATTGCTTGCTTCTCCTGTGGATATTCTAGATTAGGACTTCTAATGATAGAGACCAAAGAAGAAAAAGTTAACTATCTAAATACAAAGGGTGTTTTTAAAATAAGATTTACTTTAATATCCATAATCTGTTGGATGTTGAATTCTAAAATGAACCTCTAAGGTTGTTAAGATAAATATCCTATGAAGTGCTGAAAAGGTAGAAGCAAAGCAATAGAGATAATGTAAAACTCAATTGAGCAAAAGATAAGGTGCATTCACAAGCTGATAACATACAGAAGATGAAAGAGCACAATAAAATTGTATTCTCTTCCCAGTCAACCACTTGGTCTCTAAGTTTGGCTATGCTTCGGAGATCTGCCTCAGAGGAAAGCTGCCTTTTTATATGATCCCATTGGTATTCTCTGTAATTGCACATTTTTGTATCAATAGGGGGCTCCCCAATTATGCTCTGATAACCTGGATAATTAAACAGGGATTCCTGGTCTAAGTATTTTCCACAAATAAAATATAAAACTTTGTTACTGATTAGACGGCTCTAACTCTCACAAATCAGATCTTCAATACCACCAAGGAAAATTTTACAATGAGGCTGCTGCATGCACGGTACCTCAACATCAGCAGACACTTTACTCTCAAGTTGTCTTTAATTTTTGACATGACAAAATGTACAAGCATATTGCTATATCATCTAATGAGTTGATGAGGAAAAATGTAAGAATCAATACAAAAACATTATCAAAAGGCAAGTGATAGACTAATGATAGAAAAGTTCCTTAGGATAGTGCACAAATCCTCAACATGAAAAAAATCACTGGAGTTTATAGGTACTAAGGACATTATCTTGCTCTGAGAGGTGCATTTTTCTGAAAGGCCTGCTGTCAGAGAACACAGACCCCACAGAGGTACCAAGTGAATTCACCACTGATTAAACTGGCTAAATATGAAACTCAAAAGTTCATGAGTAGGATGGGATGTTGACACCACTGTGAGTCAGCCATCAACATCCATGGTCAAAAGTACACCCACAGTTTTTTTAGAAATTCATTTAAATGAGAGTACATTTCCTGATTTGTATGCAACTCGTCAATTCTCTAGGGACAGCTTTCTTTTTTTTTCTCAACAATTATTATAATGAAGAACAAAAGTGAACAACATTTTAAACATCTTTAAGTAGTAATATATGAAGGATAAACCAAAATTTCAGGATTTATTCCTTCCACCATTCTCTGAAATAACCTTTGTCTATTACATCCACAAAAGCAATAATATGCTATGCTGCTGCTGCTGCTGCTGCTGCTAAGTCTCTTCAGTTGTGTCCGACTCTGTGTGACCCCATAGACGGCAGTACACCAGGCTCCCCGATCCCTGGGATTCTCCAAGCAAGAACACTGGAGTGGGTTGCCATTTCCTTCTCCAATGCATGAAAGTGAAAAGTGAAAGGGAAACCACTCAGTTGTATCCGACTCTTCGCGACCCCATGGCCTGCAGCCTACCAGGCTCCTCCATCCATGGGAGTCTCCAGGCAGGTTCTATAAATGAAAAACTCAGCTTTCATCCTTGTTCACGGCCATGTTTCTCTCTCTGTGGTTTTTCTTTAACGCACACATGGAATGCTTCACTTCTGACACTTCAGGTCACCCTGCGTGGTGGGGTGGGTGAGACAACAAGCCAGTCTCCAATAACAGCCGGATATCCTACAATTTAACTCAATTCTGACACTATCCACCTGGAGATAGGGTCAGATCTCACAGGTCAGGGTTCAGTCCCTCAAGCCTGGGCTCCCCGACCCCTCCTCCAGATGCCAGTGGCAAACGCAGGTTATCACTTTTGCTTTTGACCAATCAAGCTATAGGTCAGAGGTGCCAACTACCTTCTCCTTGGGTTCGATTAATTAGCTAAAGGAACTCACAGAACTCAGGGAAACACTTACTTACATTTACCAGCTTATTAAAGAATATGATGCAGGATATGGATGAACAGCCAGATAAAGAGATACATAGGGCACAGTCTGGAAGGTCCCCATGGAGGTGAGGTGTGTCAGGCTCCCGTGTGGATATGTTTGAATCCCCCACTGCTGGAACGTTATGAAGCTTCCTAACATTAGCCATGGTCAATTATTAAATCCATTTCCAGAGCCTCTCCCCTCCCTGGAGGATGGATGGGGTAGGGCTGGAAATTCTAAGCTTCTAATCATGGCTTGGTCTTTCTGGTGACCAGACACCATCTGGGAGCCCACCCAGAGTTGCCTCTCTAGGACAGAAGATGCTCTCAGTACTTTGATCACTCAGGAATTTAGAAGGGCTTTAGGAGCCCTATATCAGACACAGGGTCAGACAAATAATAAGACAATAGATGCTCCTAATGCTTTTATCACTCAGGAACTGACAAGAGTTTGAGGAGCTCAGTGCCAGGAACAGGGGCCAGAGATGATAGTGTATACATATCTTGCAGTTACTTTCACAAAATAATGCCTCATCACCAAACCAAACAGCACTGTCACATGTATTCAGCCTCTGCCCCCAGCACAGGCACTAGCCTGACTCATGTTCCCTACAATACCTCAGCCACCAACCACCTATTTAGTCAAGAATGGATTACACTGATTAAATTCATACATGACCTCTCGGTTCATTAAAGACCTTTGATCATATCTGACTTTTACAAAAACCTGCCCGCCCTCCCTAAAATACCAGCACCCTCAATTTCTTGCCCTGTTCTCTACCTTGTCTTCCTGCACGAGTCTAATCACTTTCTGACATTATAATATAGATTAGTCTGTCGCCCTGCTCCACCATTCCGTATCCTTTTACCTTTGGCCTAACAATTTTTTTTGCCACCTAACTTTTCCTGTTTTGTTCACCACTGTATTCCTGACTGCCTGGAACAGTATCCAGCACATAGCAAGCACTCAACAGATATCAAAAGCTTTTTGAAGGACTGGTTGAATTAATTAATGTCTTCCCGATGAATATTTAGATTCATGAGGTCAGAGTCCATGTCAGATTTTCTAACTTACCCCCAGTCAGAATGTCTGGCACATGGAAAGTGGAGAGTAAAATCCCTGAATGAATGAGTAGTAGGAAAGGAGAAGGCTAAAATCATATCTCTTTCCTGCAGACGAGGGTTGAGGAAGGCGGAAAGGAACGTTAACAGGGATGAAGAGAAAGCTGGAGGAGTGACAAGAGTGGCAAGGGACACTAGAGATAGAACTTTCCTATATTTCAAGGCTGTTTAAAGGGTTTATAAAGAGAACATCTAAAGTTTAAGGACTCAACTTGTTTCTGTAACAGGTTCAATAAGTAATCAATCAACGACTAGAAGAAAAAGGCTGTCAGAGCCTGAACACCAGGGAAGACATTAATGTCTTCATTTGAGGTTTAAACAGAATTGAAATGCCACATACAGTATCAAGAATCAAATTATCAAGTTCTAAGCAATGTCAACTTCCCATCAAAGGTCTTCTGTTTGTTTTTAACATGTCTAACAATTAACCCTTTTCTAAGGGCCTTTGCACTCATTTCACATGCCAGCAAAGTAATGCTCAAAATCCTTCAAGCTAGGCTTCAACAGTGTGTGAACCAAGAAATTCCAAATGTACAAGCTGGATTTAGCAAAGGCAGAGGAACAGAGGTCAAATTGCCAACACCCGCTGAATCATAGAAAAAGCAAGGGAATTTCAGAAAAACATCTACTTCTGCTTCATTGACTACACTAAAGCCTTTGATTGTGTGGATCACAACAAACAATAAAATTCCAAAAGAGATTTCTCACATCCCTCCTGAGAAGCCTGCATGCAGATCAAGAAGCAACAGTTAGAACCAGATATGGAACAACGGACTGGTTCCAAACTGGGAACGGAGTACATCAAGGTTGTATATTGTCACCCTGCTGATTTAACTTACATGCAGAGTACATCTGGAGAAGGTAATGGCACCCCACTCCAGCACTCTTGCCTTGGACAGAAGAGCCTGGTACGCTGCAGTCCATGGGGTCACTAGGAGTCGGACATGACTGAGCAACTTCACTTTCACTTTTCACTTTCCTGCATTGGAGAAGGAAATGGCAACTCACTCCAGTGTTCTTGCCTAGAGAATCCCAGGGATGGGGCAGCATGGTGGGCTGCCGTCTCTGGGATCGCACAGAGTCGGACACGACTGAAGCAACTTAGCAGCAGCAGCAGAGTACATCATGTGAAATGCTGGCCTGGATGAATCACAAGCTGGGATCAAGATTGCCAGGAAAAATAACAACAACCTCAGATACACAGATGATACAACTCTAATGGCAGAAAGTGAAGGGGAACTAAAGAGCTGCTTGATGAGAGTGAAAGAGGAGAGTGAAAAAGATGGCATAAAAGTCAACATTCAAAAAACTAATATCATGGGATCCAGTCCCATCACTTCATGGCAAATAGATGGGGAAAAAGTGGAAACAGTGGCAGATTTTATTTTCTTGGGCTCCAAAATCACTGCAGACAGGGACTACAGCCACAGAATTAAAAGATGCTTGCTCCTTAGAAGAAAAGCTATGACAAACCTGGACAGAGTATTAAAAAGCAGAGATGTCACTTTGCCAACAAAGGTCCATATCAAAGCTATGGTTTTTCCAGTAATCATGTATGGATGTGAGAGTTGGACCATAAATAAGCTGAGCACTGAAGAATTGATGTTTTTGAACTATGGAGCTAGAGAGGACTCTTGAAAGGCCCTTGGACAGCAACCAGATCAAACCAGTAAATCCTAAAAGAAATCAACCCTGAATATTCATTGGAAGGACTGATGCTGAAGCTGAAGCTTCAATACTTTGGCCACCTGATGCAGTGAGTCAATACATCATAAAAGACCCTGATGCTGGGAAAGATTGAGGGCAGGAGGAGAAGAGGGCGACAGAGGATTAGATGATTGGATGGCATCACCAATTCAATGGATATGAGTTTGAACAAACTCTGGGAAATGGTGATGGACAGGGAAGCCTGGCGTGCTGCAGTCCATGGGGTCACAAAGAGTCAGACATGACTTCGGGACTGAACAACAACAAGGGCTTTTAAAAGTACTTCTCCAAAATGCAAATCAAGACCACAATGAGGTACCATTTCACACCAGTCAGAATGGCTGCGATCCAAAAGTCTGCAAGCAATAAATGCTGGAAAGGGTGTGGAAAAAAGGGAACCCTCTTATGCTGTTGGTGGGAATGCAAACTAGTACAGCCACTATGGAAAACAGTGTGGAGATTCCTTAAAAAATTGCAAATAGAACTGCCATATGACCCAGCAATCCCACTGCTGGGCATACACACTGAGGAAACCAGAATTGAAAGAGACACATTTACACCAATGTTCATTGCAGCACTGTTTATAATAGCCAGGACATGGAAACAACCTAGATGTCCATCAGCAGATGAATGGATAAGAAAGTTGTGGTACATATACACAATGGAGTATTACTCAGCCATTAAAAAGAATACATTTGAATCAGTTCTAATGAGATGGATGAAACTGGAACCGATTATACAGAGTGAAGTAAGCCAGAAAGAAAAACACCAATACAGTATACTAACACATATATATATATATATATATAGAATTTAGAAACATGGTAATGATAACCCTGTATGCGAGACAGCAAAAGAGATACAGATGAATAGAACAGACTTTTGGACTCTGAGGGAGATGAATCAGTTCTAATGAAATGGATGAAACTGGAGCCGATTATGCAGAGTGAAGTAAACCAGAAAGAAAAACATCAATACCATATACTAACACATATATATGCAATTTAGAAAGATGGTAATGATAACCCTGTGTGCGAGACAGCAAAAGAGAGACAGATGTATAGAACGGACTTTTGGACTTTGAGGGAGAGGGTGGGATGATTTGGGAGAATGGCACTGAAACATGCATGCTATCATGTAAGAAACGAATCGCCAGTCTAGGTTCGATACAGGATACAGGATGCTTGGAGCTGGTGCACGGGGATGATCCAGAGAGATGATATGGGGTGGGAGGTGGGAGGGGGCTTCAGGATTGGGAACTCATGTACACCCATGGCAGATTCATGTCAACGTATGGCAAAACCAATACAGTATTGTAAAGTAAAATAAAGTAAAAATAAAAAATCTTAAAAAATGTTTGAATGGGATTTTTGCCAGTTGAACTGATTGTGGCTGTATTGGGTTACTTGACATGTGAGTCTGTACTAACATAAAGGGTAAAAGCCCTCCTCTTACTGTCAGATTTTGTCATTACACAGTGACCATGCAAAAGATGGTCTAGAGGAAATCCCAGGAGGAAACTGCTTGAACTGGCAAAATTGTGCAATCTTTTATGACACATCTTTCTGGGGCATGTTACATCTATCCTCATTTATCAAAAAGGTACAGAGAATTTTCTAGTATTAAAGGGAAAAAAATTTTACCTGAATTTATTTTCTAAGGAAAACAAGCAAAAATACCATTCAGTTGGTAATGGACAGGGAGGCCTGGCATGCTGCAGTCCATGCAGTCGCAAAGAGTCAGACAGGACTGAATGACTTAACTGATAAGAAATCTATTATATTTGGTCTTCATCCCCTTTCCTGGGCACAGAGTTCCTAAAACCCTTGGAATTTCCAAAGTGATAGGTGTCTTTTTGATGTTAATAAGGTGACATAATAAGACCTCTCTGATGGCTCAGACGGTAATCCACATGCCAACAAGCAGGATACCTAGGTTCAATCTCTGGGTCGGGAAGATCCTCTGGAGAAGGAAATGGCACCCCACTCCAGTACTCTTGCCTGGAAAATCCCATGGATGGAAGAGCCTGGTAGGCTACAGTCCGTGGGGTCGCAAAGAGTCGGACACAACTGAGCGACTTTGCTTTTGCTCTGCTTGGTGAACATGTAGCCATCCATCTGCAGTGGCACTGGGAAAGGGCACGGAAATTCCTTGCCCCTTCCCCATACCATCCCTTCCATCCAGCTCTTCCTATCGGCTTTTATAATAAACTGATAAATCTAAGTAAGTAAAATGTATCTCCGAGATCTGCAAGCCACTCTAGCAAATTAATCGAACCCAAGGAGTGGATCGTGGGAATCTCTGGTTTATAGAAACACAGGCACATGTGGGCAATACAGTGGGTTCAATAGCCAGGACATGGAAACAACCTAGATGTCCATCAGCAGATGAATGGATAAGAAAGCTATGGTACATATACACAATGGAGTATTACTCAGCCATTAAAAAGAATACATTTGAATCAGTTCTAATGAAATGGATGAAACTGGAGCCGATTATGCAGAGTGAAGTAAACCAGAAAGAAAAACATCAATACCCCAGACCACAAGCAATAAAGCGAGTCACATGAATTTTTAGTTTTCCAGTGCATATAAATGTTGTTTATATTCTACGATAGTCTATTAAGCATGCAATAGCATTGTCTTAAAAATCAGTGTATAAGCTTTAAGAATACTTTATTGCTAAAAAAAAAAAGTGCTAACCATTATCTGAGCCTTCAGCAAGTTGTAATTTTTTTCCTGGGAGAGGGTCTTGCCTCCATGTTGATGGTAGCTCACTGATCAAGGTGGCGTTTCCTAAAGCTGGGGGTCACTGTGGTGATTTCTTAAAATAAGACAGCACTGGAGTTTGCCACGTCATTGACTTCCTTCTCTTCCTTTCACAAATGACTTCTCTGTAGCATGCAATACTTTATAGTACTTTACCCATAGTTAGAGTTCTTTCAAATCAGTCCATTTTCTCTCAACTCTGCCACTGCTTTGTCAACCAAGTTTATGTAATATCTGAAATCTTTTGTTGTCATTTCAACAATCTTCCCAGCCTCTTCACCAGGAGTAGATTCCATCTCAAGAAATCACTTTCTTTGCTCATCCAAAAGAAGATACTCTCTTCATCCATTAAAAGTTTTATCATGTGATTACAGCAATTCAGTCATGTCTTCAGGCTCCGCCTTTAATTCTAGTTTCTTGCTCTTTGCACTACATGTGCAATTACTTCCTCCACTGAAGTCCTGAAGCCCTCAAAGTCACCTATGAGGGTTGGAACCAACTTCTTCCAAATTCCTATTAATGTTAGTATGTTGACCTCTTTCCATGTATCATCAATGTTCTTAATGGCATCTAAAATGGCATGTAAAATCACTGCAGATGGTGACTGCAGCCATGAAATTAAAAGACGCTCACTCCTTGGAAGAAAAGTTATGACCAACCTAGATAGTATATTCAAAAGCAGAGACATTACTTTGCCGACTAAGGTCCGTCTAGTCAAGGCTATAGTTTTTCCTGTGGTCATGTATGGATGTGAGAGTTGGACTGTGAAGAAGGCTGAGCGCGGAAGAATTGATGTTTTTGAACTGTGGTGTTGGAGAAGATTCTTGAGAGTCCCTTGGACTGCAAGGAGATCCAACCAGTCCATTCTGAGGGAGATCAACCCTGGGATTTCTTTGGAAGGAATGATGCTAAAACTGAAGCTCCACGACTTTGGCCACCTCATGCGAAGAGCTGACTCATTGGAAAAGACTCTGATGCTGGGAGGGATTGGGGGCAGGAGGAGAAGGGGACGACCGAGGATGAGATGGCTGGATGGCATCACGGACTCAATGGACGTTGAGTCTGAGTGAACTCTGGGAGTTGTTGATGGACAGGGAGGCCTGGCATGCTGTGATTCATGGGGTTGCAGAGTTGGACACGACTGAGCGACTGAACTGAACTGAACTGAACTGAAAATGGTGAATTCTAGCCAGAAGGTTTCAATTTACTTTGCCCAGATCCACCAAAGGAATTATAATGTATGGCAGCTATAATCTTATAAAATGTATTTCTTAAGAAATAATATTTGAAAGTTGAAATTATTCCTTCATTCATGGACTGCAGAATGAATTTGTTAGCAGGCATAAAAACGTTAATCTTGTTTTGTATCTCTATCTTGGGCAATGAAGTACACTGTCAGTGAGCAGTAACACCTTGAAAAGAATCTTTTTTTCTGAGCAGTAGGTCTCAACAGCGAGCTTAAAATATTCATTAAACCATGTTGTGAACACATGTGCTCTCATCCAGGTTTTGTGGTTCCACTTACAGAGCACAGGCAGAGTAGACTTAGCCTAACTCTTAAGGCCCCAGGATGTTCACCATGGTAAATAAGCACTGGCTTCAATTCAGTCACTATCTGCATTAGCCCCTAACAGGAGAGTAAGCCTGTCCTTTGAAACTTTGAAACCAGGCATTGACTTTGCCTCTCTACCTAGATGAAAAGTACTGGATGGCATTCTTTTCAAATGCTGTTCCATCAACACTGAAAATCTGTTATTTAGTGTAGCCACCTTCATTAATGATCTTAGATCTTCTGGACAACTTGCTGCAGCTTCTACATCAACACTTGCTGCTTCACCTTACACGAAAGTTATGAAGACAACTTCTTTCCTTAGCCTTCATGGACCAACCTCTGCCAGCTTCAAATATTTCTTCTGCAGCTTCTTCCTCTCTCTCAGCCTTGCTGTGGATTACGCTCTGGCTAAAGAGAATGCTCTGGTTGGTTTGAGCTTCTGTGTAGACTAAAACTTTTTCCATATCAGCAACAAGGCTGTTTCACTTTTTTCTCATTCTTCTAGTCATCAGGGGAGCATTTTTAATTTCCGTCACATACTTTTCCTTCACATTCACAGTTTGGCTGTTTGATGCAACAGGCCTAGCTTTCAGCCTACTCCAGCTTTCAACATGCCTTCCTCACTTAGCTTAATCATTTCCACCTTTCGATTTAAAGTGAGAGATGTGACCTAGTTCTTCCTTTCACTTGAATCCTGAAGAGGCCGCTATAAGGTTATTAACTGGCCTATTACTGTGTGTCAGGCAATGGGAAGGCCTGAAGAAAGGGAAAGAGACGGGGAATAATCGGTTCAAACCATCAGAACACACATTTCTCGATTAAGTTCACGCCTTACATGGCGTCACAGAACAGTTACAGCAGTAATGATGATTACTGACAAAGATCACCATGACAAGTAATAGTGAAAAACTCTGTATTTTGTAAGAATCACAAAAATGTGACAGAGACACAAAGTGAGGAAATGCTGTTGGAAAACTGTACTGATAGACTTACTCAATGCAGGGCTGCCACAAATCTCCAATTTGTTTAAAAAAAAAAAAAGAAGAACAGTATCTGCGAAGAACAAAACAAAGTGCAATAAAAAGAGGGACGCTCATACAGTGTACAACCTGGCCTTGTGACTGGCATCTTAGGCGCTGGCAGTTTTGTGGAAATAAGCCCTTAACCTGCAGAGTTCAATGCCAGTACCACTCAGGTGGTACTGGAGAATCCCTTGGTGTGGGGAAACACACAACACACACACCCTGCCACACACTGGTGACCAAAACTGTTAGGATTTCCTAACAGTTAGGAAGGAACTAACTCTCTAAACTGTTAGACGGCAATTTGTGCCTCTAGTTCTCCGCCTGCTATAAATGAAAAAAGAAGTGAATCATTCAATGTATACAACGTTTTGCTTATTCCATGCTGAGTTTACACCACACTTTCCTGAAAATTACACACAATGAACCTGTCTATAATCTAATCAAGTAACATTTTAAATCAGATTTTACATTATTAATAAAACATGCTGTGTTAAGTACACAGAAGCCTGAAAATAGTAATCTAGTACTTGGCTTAAATGATACAAGCACTTGCTGTAGTCTTTATCAATACTCAGCCTGCCTGTATCATGGTCCTTAAAAAACAAATTTTAAAAGTGCATGATTCCTTTGGGCCACTTTATTTAGGAAAGACTGGAGTAAAACAGTCTAGTAACAGATTAGTTTAGGTTCAATTAGAAAATATCAAGCACTAGAAAAAAATATATTCTAAATTAGCTCAATTCAAATATTAATTTTCATTTTTACATTTAATTTGAATCTTCAGTGTTTCACTTATTTTATGTGTTAATTACATTCTACCAGGTCTTAACTTTGGTAATTTCTCAAGTATCCCAGAGAAGATAAGAAAGGAATTCAATTTCTAACAATCAATTTCTATCAACTACACTGTATGTCTTCATATGACCAGGTTGAGAAACTTTTGCTCCCTGCATAGCAGTCATGACAGGAAAAGAATTCCCCCAGTCCACCAACAAGGAACCAATAATTCTATTGTCCTGCGTAAGGGCTGCACAGCTGGGGATATTCACATTCTGTTTCCTTCCAGAGCATTTTGTTTTAGCAAACAAGGACTGATTCCTTTCAAAATCCAACTTTGGTTGAAAAACACTGAGGTCACAAATACAGCCACAAATGCAGAGGTGACAGACAGGGATGAAGGTGCTCCCAAAAAGGCACTGGGACTTCTGGCGGGGCCTTTCCTTCAAGAACAAATGTGTTCAGGAGGCTTGGGAGCACAGCTCAGTCTTTCTCAACATGTCGTGACACCCTGCTGCATCTTCTTCAGCTAGGCCTGCTGAGACCAGAGAAACCGATCACATTTTTCGAGCATGCTTTGTATCAAGGCTCTGAAATCCCAAAGAAAAGAAACAAGCAAATTTAGTTGTCATTGTTCATTCTTTTCAGAAGTAAAGGATTCAAAAAGCTGACTGACTCTGCATCAAAAGATAAGACTAACAGAGTGAAAAGGCATCCTATGAATATGATACCTTGTCCTATACAATAGGGGAAAATATTTGCAAATCATATATCTCAGAGGTTAATATCCACAATATGTAAAGAACTCATATGACAAAAAACAAATAATGCAATTTAAAAATGGACAAAAAACTTGAACAGGTACTTTTCCAAAGATGACATTCAAATGGCCAACGAGCATATGAAAAGGGTTCAACACCACTAATCACTAGGAAAATGCAAATAAAAACCATAATGAGGCATTATCTCATGCCCCTTAGGATAGCTAACTATCAAAAAATAATAGTAATAACTAGTGTTGCTAGGGATGTGGAGTAACAGGAACCCTTGTGCACCACTGGTGGAAATGCAGAATGGGGCGGGATCCATAGAAATTAGCACAGGAGTGTCTCCAAAAATTAAAAACAGAAGTACCATCTGATCCAGCAATTCCACACCTGGGTATACACCCAAAAGAACTGAAAGCAGGGTCTCAAAGAGAGATTTGTATCCTCATGTTCACAGCAGCATTACTCAAAATAGCAAGAGGCAGAAGCAACCCAAGTGTCTATCAAGAGATGAGCAGATAAACAAAATGTAGTTATATACACACAACGAAATATTACTCAGTCCCAGAAAAAAAGGAAACTCTGACAAATGCTGCAACACAGTTAAGGACATTATGTTAAGTGAAATAAGCCAGCCACAAAAAGACACACACTATGGTCCCAGACAGAAAGAACAGTGCTTGCCAGGGAGGGGGCAGAGGGAGGAGGGGGAATCGCGGGGACAGAGTTTCAGTTCTGTGAGATGAAAAAGTTCTGGAAATTAACTGCACAATGACACAAATATATTAACACTACTGAACCAACTACTTAAAAACGGTTGACAGTAAATTTCATGTTATCTGTATTTTACCCCAATTTTTAAAACTAAAATTTTTTTTTAAAAAAACTGACTGAGATGATTAGGTGGGTGTGTGTGTGCCTCAGTCATGTCCGACTCTTTGCGAGCCCAAGGACTGTAGCCTGCCAGGCTCCTCCGCTCATGGGATTCCTCAGGCAAGAATACTGGAGTGGATTGCCATTCCCTTCTCCAGAGGATCTTCCCAACCCAGGGATCAAACCCTGGTCTCCTACATTGCAGGTATTAGGTATGTGGTACAAATAATATTCTTCAAGAATTGAGTATACATCATATTTGGGTATTCACGTTGACTTACAAGTGTCTTGGCACGACTACGAACAAAGTATTACTTTAGCCTCTTCTCTTAATCACCTAAGTCAACAGAGAAGTCTCTGTACCCCCATCTGTGAGGGGTTGGGACTATGTGATCAATACAGTCCTGTCCCCTCTGAAATCTGTGGGATTCTACACTCCCCAAGTGCTTGTGGACAGGGCAGGACAAGGGCAAGACAGACAGACATTAATTACCTCTGCCTTTTCTCGGCAATTCTCAGGATATCGCAGGTTCTGGTAAACTTCTCTGACAGCTCCAGGGTCAAACCACATTCCTGGAGCAGTGACCAGGCCCGGTCTGGGCCCATGGCCTTAGCCAACAGGAGGGCCACATTCTCCACAGTGATAGGGGAAGGCCCATCGTTGAAGTTCCCATCTGGTGACTGCTGGGGGGCTGGCTTTGTGCTTGTGTTCTGCACCAGATGTAGGAGGAGCTTCCATTCTTCCACAGTTTCTGGGATCCAACCTACTCAAACACACAGAAACAATGTGGGCTCTGAGCACTCTGCCTGCATACAGGAGAAGCCATTCAGAAAAATGTCTCATACTAAAACATAAAAATATGAAAAGAACATAATCTCACCATCCCAACACAAAGCTGGTTTCAGAATATTTGTTGGATAAATAGCTCAAGACCAGGAGAAGCCATGAAATTAGCCTCTACATTCTTTCCTTTGCTCACACGGTAATAACCCAGGGCCCACTCCATGCTAGGCACTGAATATGAACGTGAAACAGACATGATGAGCCCTGCACTGTTGTGGAGCTCATGGTCTAGCAAAGGAGAAAGAACTTAGTAAACACATAAACAAACCTACACTTATAAATTGTGGTAAGTGCTTGCTATAAAGGAAAAGATCAAAGAGCCATCCAAGAGACTGGCAAGTTTTGGACAGTTTTTTTTTCTTTTTTTTTCTTTTTGAGGATCAGAGGAGGGCTCTATGAGAGTGACATTTAAGCAAAGAGCTGAAAGATGAGAGAAGTTTACCACACGTGTGCATGTGACCCGTATGCATTGACGTGCAGGGAAGGTGTCAGGAAGGAGGGGCAAAAGAGCTTATGTTTCTGATCAAGGAAACATGGAAGATGACACAGGAAGACACTAGGTGATTTCAAGGAACTCAAAGGTGGCGGTGAGAATTGAGAATGAGATGACAGGGCCAGGCCATAAGGGACCAGCTTAAGAATCTAGACTTCGAGTCGAGTGTAAGGAGTTTCCAGGAGGAGAGCCACATAACCCAATTTTTCTTTAAAAGAACCATTCTGTGCGTCAGTAACACGGTGGAGTGAAAAGCTACCTTTGTCTCTCCCATCCATCCTACATGTTTCATGTTTCAACCAGTAAAACACTCATACCACAAAGGTGCCTGCGTCCATCACACCGAGACACTGGAGAATTTCCCACACAAATGCATGACTAAAGGTGGTGAACAGGAACACAGAGAGGCGGCAGAAACAAGGGAACAATAGAGACGGTGCCTGCAGTGCCCAAACCTCCAGCCCCAGAGAGTTGGTAGGAGCCGGGGAGGCGGCGCACACACTCCAGTCACCCCTCGAAGCCGCAGAGCCCAGGAATCTCACGACACTGGACACGGCTACTCCACCCTACTCCCGCCTCCTCCACAACAGCAGTGGGGCCTGCCACTCAAGGGACCCTGAGCAGGAGGTGCGCCAGGCGGCTATGCCAGCAACACTGGCAGAAGTAAGGCATCCATGGCCCCGCAGGTACAAGAAGTGATAATGAAGGCCACAGGGCAGTCAGAGGTGGTGGGCACCAAGTGCGGACTTTGAAGCATAAACAGAAGCAGCTGAGGCAAGACACCCAAAACGTGTGCTACAGCGCCATCTGCTGGAAGACAAAGGAAAGGCCTCTAGTTTCTAACCTATTGTGTTACCAGAATCAAGCAGAGAGGTTACTTGCCAGCAGAGGAACAATTTCATCAAACATCATGAAGAACCATAGTAACACTTTATCACAAAAGGACAATGACAATTCTCCAGTAACCAAACTTAGAGTTACAGAATATTGTGAGCTAACGATAAGAGAATTCAAAACAGCCTTCATGAAGAAAGTCAAAGAGCTACAAAAAAAGAGCAAAACAGAGAGGCAGTTCAATGAACTCAGGAATAAAAGTGAACAGAGGGGGAAAAATGAATGCACAGAGGAATACTTTACAAAGAGTTTAAAACTTAAAAAAGGAGGACTTCTTCAGTGATCCAGTGATTAAGATTCTGCATTTCCAATGCAAGGGGCACACACGTCATGGGACACAAGGAGGGTTGTGTCCACAAATCAATTCACATGAACACCACATTAAAAAAATCAAGGATGAAAACCATATGATCATTTCAATAGATGCAAAAAAAGCATATGACAAGATTCAATGCCCATTTATGATAAAAAAAATTCAATAAAGTGGGCATAGAAAGAACATAATGCAACATAAAAAGGTCATATAGGACAAATCCACAACTAATCATTTTCAATGATGAAAAGCTGAAAGCTAGTCCTCTAAAATCAGGAACAAGACAAGGATGCCCACTCCTACCATTCTTATTCAACATAGAACTGGAAGTCTTCCAGCAGAGCAATCAGGCAAGGAAAAGAAATCAAAGGCATCCAAGTTGGAAAGGAAGAAGTGAAACTCACTATTTGCGGATGACGTGATTTTATACACAGAAAACTCTGAAGACATGAACTATTAGAAATAAAAAATGAATAAAGTTGCAGGGTACAAATCAACATTCAAAAATCTGTTGCAGGGGCTTCCCTGGTGGCTCTGTGGTAAAGAATCTATCTGTCAATGAAGGAGTTGAGGGTTCGATTCCCGGGTCAGGAAGATCCCACATGCCACAGAGCAACTAAGTCTCTGCACCACAACTACTGAGCCTGTACTGTGTTCCAGAGTCCGGGAGATGCAACTACCGAGCCCACATGCTGCCAACTACTGAAGCCTGGGCACCTGGAGCCTGTGCTCCACAACAAAAGAAGCCCACAAGGAGAAACCCAGGCAGCAATGGAGACCTAGCACAGCTACTACTAAGTAGCTAAAGAAAAATTTTTTTAAATCTGTTGCACTTCTATTTGTTAACAATGAGGTAGCAGAAAAAGAAATTAAAAAAACAATTCAATTTACAATGAAAACAAAAAGAATAAAATATTTATGAATAGGTTTAACCAAGGAGGTGAAAAATCTGTACACTGAAAACTATAAGACAAAGTTGAAAGAAAGTGAAGAAGGCACAAATAGAATTAATACTGTTAAAATGTCCATATTTCCAAAGCATGCTATAGATTCAATGCAATCCTTACTGAAATCTCAGAAACATTTATTCACAGAAATAAGACAAAAAATTCTAAGATTTATATGTAACCATGAAAGACTCCAAAGAGCCAAAACAATCCTGAATGACAAGAACAAAGCTGGAGATATCACACACCTTGATTTCAAACTATATTACAAAACCATAGTAATCAAAACAACATGGTAGTGGCAGAAAAACAGATACATATATCAATGGAATAAAACTCAAGAGTCCAGAAATAAACCCATACATGTATGGACAATTAATACGAAACAAAGGAACAAGGCACAGCCAATGGAGAAAGGATAGTGTCTTAAATAAATGGTGTTGGGGACACTGTTGGGGACCTTTTTTTTGCATGAGGTGAAAAAAAGTAGACCACTACCTCACACCATACATAAGAACCAACTCCAAATGGATTAAAGACTTAAACAGACTCAAAACCATTAAACTAGAAGAAAACACAGACACAGCCCTCTTTGACATCAGTCTTAGCAATATCTTTCTAGATAGGTCTCCTCAGCAAGGGAAACGAGCAAAAATAAGCAAACAGGACTACATCAAACTAAAAAGCTTCTGCACAGCAAAAGAAACCATCCATAAAATGAAAAGATGATCCACCAAATGGGAGAAGATACTTAAAACGGTAAGGGGTTAATAACCAAAAATACACAACCAGATGAAAAACTGGCCAGAGGTGCTAAATAGACGTTTCCCCAAAGATGACATACACGTGGAAAGCACATGAAAAGATGTTATACATCACTGATTTTAGAAAATGCAAATCAAAACCACATGCGACACCACTTCACACATAAGCTATCATCAAAAAGCCTACAAACAGCAAATATTGGCCAGGATGCAGAGAAACAGGAACTCTGTATACTGTTGGGAATGTAAACCGACACAGCCACCGCCAAAAACAGGAAGGTCTCTCAAAAAACTGAAAACAGAACTACCATCTGATCCAGCAATCCCACTTCTAATATTTATCCAAAGAATATGAAAATTAGAAAAGATACATGCACCCCTGTGCTCACTGCAGCACTATTTACAATAGCCAAGATGTGGAATCGACCGAAGCGCCCCTCAGTAGGTGAATGGATAAAGAAGACGTGACTCACACACAGAGAACATGGAATACTCTCAGCCATAAAAAAGAAGAAATCTTGCCATTGGTGGAACACAGATGGACCTTGAGGCTATTATGCTAAGTGAAATAAGTCAGACAAAGACAAACACCACAAGATTTCACTCACAGGTGGAATACACACACACACACACACACAAACACACACACACACACAGAGAAAACAATAAAATAAATGAAAAAAAACAAACAAAAACAAACATGTAGATGCAAAGAATAGAGCAGTGGTTACCAGGGGGGACGGAGCCAGGGCAGGGCCAACCAGGTAAATGGAATAAACTTGATGACGGATGGAAAGTACATTTTTAGCAGTGGCCACTCTATAGACTACAAAATAATGAAAAGTGTTGTACACATAAAACTTATATAATGTTATAAACCAATGTTACCGCAATAAAAAAGTTTTAATTGGAAAAACTTATGAGATATATATTGGGCAGTAAGATCAACAAGCTTTAAAGTGATAAAATGAGTTAGGAGAGAGAAATGTCAAGAAAAGACCCTCATTTAATATACCAAGGGTGAGAATAGCTATATTATTATATTAACAAAACATTAAGAGTACTTTTATCTGGGTAGGAAGAATTTTAGGTGATATGTTCAGTTACTATTGCTATAGTGGGACATCTGAAGCTAACCCTTGCCAGTACCTGGTTTCTTGGCTCGGTTCTAACTTTCCTTCTTCTATACCAACAGCACTGAAATGAAAAAGCCAGTAGGTCACGTTGCTACATGAGGGATCCTGATGTCATGCTGTGGGTACCTCTGCATTGAGATGAATAAAGCAACACTACAAATCAGACCAAGACCACCTCTCTGAATGCAGGATAAACTCTCAGACTTCCATGTGTCAAAATCCTGGCCTCCTGTCATTTTATCTGTACTGAACTGATGAAAATTAAAAAAAAAAAAAACCTAAATACTTGTAAAGGCTTAGGAAAACCTGACTGCTACTCTAAGTTCATCTTAATGATCTCTAACTTTGGGCTATGTAAAAAGGCAACATGATGCAGAGAAAAAAACCTGAGCACGAGCTTTAGAGATGGTTGGACCTGACCTGAACACCAGTTCCAGCATTAACCAGTTGTATGACTGTAGGGAAACTAACTGTCCTTTTTCTGGGCCTCAATTATAGCTTCTGTAAAACAGAAGTAATAGTAACTATCCCACAGGTTTGTTATTTCATTTAAACTAGATGGAAAAGCATCTAGTAGAATCCCTCACACATTAGGCATTCATGAAATAGAAAAGTTGCCTGCAGTTTATTGCTAGTTAACGATTTCACGATATACCAAGTAGTAAGGATCAAAAAAACTCCACGAATTTGACAAGTAGCTAGAATAAAGAATATGATCACTTAATGTTTACCACATTTCTTTACCGGAAAGACTGTAGTGATTTCTAAAATACTATAACCAAGAGTAACCAATTGGAATTTACATACCATTGTCCCCTTCCATCAGGCTCATATCATTCAGATACACAATGTTGGTGAAGGCCTCTCTCCTTCTCTCCAGCTCCAAACAGAGAATAAGATATCCAGGCCAGAAACTTTAAAGAGACCAAAGTTGGTGAGAAGAATAAAAGGCAGTGAATTTACATGGCATTGTGCTGTCCAACATAGTAATATTAGCCACGTGTGACTATTTACATTTATTTATTTTTGGCTGGCCATGAGGCATGTGGGATCTTAATTTCCCAACTAGTTCCCACGCTCCCTGTACCTTGGAAGCACAGAGTCTCATCCACTGGACTGCCAGGGAAGTCCCTATTTACATTTAAATTAAATAAAATTTAAAAGCCTGTTCTTCAATTGACCAATACGTATTTTAAGGTCTTAATGGCCACATGTGACTAGTGACTACCATACTGGACAGCGTGCTAAAATATTTTTAGAATACTTTCATTCCCTCAGAAATTAGAGCACTTATGAAAAAACAAAAACTAAAGTTAGTGATAAATACTAACTCCCTGATGGCTCAGACAGTAAAGAATCTGCCTGCAATGCAGGAGACTTGTGTTTAATCCGTGGGTTGGGAAGAGCTCCCAGGGGAGAAAATCGCAACCCACTCCAGTATTATTGCCTGGGAAATCCCATGGACAGAGGAGCCTGGTGGGCTATGGTCCATGGGGTCACAAAGAGTCGGACACAACTGAGCGTAAGCATGCACTCAAGGCCAAGCCCCAACTATCAGACTTTTAAGCTTATATACTCTATAAATTTTAAGGTTTAATACAAAACGAGCATATTTTTTCCGCAAACATGAAAACTTGGGCAGCTCTCCTTGCCTCTCCCCTTCCGCATTTCCTACACCAGTACCTACAGCTCCCACTCTGTGTTCCTTTGACATATCCCACTGGCCATGCTCCTTCTGTTGCCCTGGAATCAATTCAGTCACACCTGAATTACTGCACCAGGTTCCTAGCTGGCCTTTATTTCTTGTCTCCAATCTTTCTCATGTATGAACCAGAAGCCTTCATTTGTCATGCCATTTTTGTACCAAAAAGTTTAAAAGGGTCTCCACTGATCATAAATTCTTTTAACCACCTTTCAAAGTCCTATATGATCTCATGACCCACCACCTGGCCAGTCTCACCCCTCGTTACCAATGAACAAATATGCATCAAGTGTCTACTACTTTATGAACTATGCACCGAGGGAAAAGGAAGACGCATGTCCCTGTCTCCAAAAACTGTAATCCCAGGGAGGCCAAAGATAACATGAGATAACGCCTTTGGGCTATAACTGACTAATACGTGATGCAGATGAAAAGCCATGTCAGTTTCCACGGCCTTGATCTTGCTGTTTGTCTCACCTGACCTGCCCTCTACCTGGCTCATTTTTAAATACAAACCCTCCCAATTCTTAGGGCTTACCTCCATGTCTCACCTCCTCCCTGAGTCCTTCACCAGAAGTTCTACTGAGCCCGTTCTGATCTCTCCCTTCCCAGAAACTGTATCAATTACAACGTGTATCACACAGCCTGGTACTTAGTCAAATACACCTGAGAACTGGAGTGACCAACTAAGCAGAAGGGGGAGAGAGGGACAAGCAAGGACCAGGCTCATGTACACACAAAATAAAATATGCTCAAAATTTAAAACACAAAAAGATGCTTATTAGCACTTAAAACAAAGAAGCACTTTAGCCAAAAAAAAAAAGACAAAGCATATATATACCTTCAGTCCCTTAGCTACAAAGTTATTAACTAAAATGACTCTAACCTTAACTTCAGCTTCTAGGAAAATTCTCACTTACCCATGAGACCTACAGATGTCAGTCATTTTCTCTTTTGTTGTAAAATCTGCAGGAAGTTTAATCAGATGAAGAATGAGCTGACTGTAACCCCAGGAAAACAAGTGGGAATGAGGCCTGAAAATTGAAAAAATATCAGTAAATTAGGAAATAAACTCTACAAAAATGCTTATTCGTCAGCTAATAGGTAAGAATAGAGTTTATTCATATTTTTTCCATCATTATATTTTTCAAACATTTCTACTTGACTTTCAAAACATTAAAATCACTGTCTTTCCTATGACAAATACCTGTTTATTTTTTTTAATTATACATTTTAAAAATCAAAAGAAAATTCAAAATTCTATCATTCACAGATAGCCATTTTATATCTTCAGATCTTTTTTCTAGGCATTTAAGACAGGCATTTTGGGAACTTTTAAGAAGTTTCTTCAGGAAGAAAACATAAGGAACATATCGATATATTATAAGCATCAATATGTATTTTTTATGAATTCTGGGTTTTTTAAATACCTTATTCAAGACTCTATATTGTATTTGGTTGTACTGAACAGCTTCAGCTAACATGCAACAAATTCTGATAAATTCTCTTTTCATTTCTGTTCTGTTACAAATGTTTTTTAATTTTCTTTGTTACAGATTCTTAGCTACACCTATCATTCCAAAGTGGACATTTAATTTCCAAATACATGGGGCTTTTAAAGTATCCTTGATATTAATTTCTCATTTTCATATTAATTTCTCATTAAATGCTTCTCCTCTGCAATCACCATCTATGTCTTTTCTGTCTTTTAACTTTATTAAGGCTTTCAATGGCTGAATCAAAAATCTCTCTTGATAAATGTCACATTGCACTTGAAAATACATGGGTTATTTTCAAATATCTTTTGATACTGTTTTCTAACATAATTTCACACTGGTAAAAGAACAGACTATGATTTCAATACTTTTAGACCATGACATTTTTGCACCTTGTTTTATGTCCCTGGATATGTTCCAGTGTCTCCTGGTTTATAATCTTTTGGAATTTGAACAGAATTTATAACCTGCTGTTGTGTGAAAATTGTATGAATCTTAACTATGTTGAATTGGTTCATAGTGCTTTTCAGGTCTACTAAATCCTTCTACTTTTCTATTCATTCTATTAATTATTCCGAGTTTGATATTGAAACTCCAACTCAAAAATAATTGTAACATACAGTGGAACTATATGTAACTTTGTTCTGTATTTTCCAAGTCTCCTATAAAGGTGTTATCTTACTTCCACAATTTAAAAAAGAAAAAAGAAAAAAAATTTCTAGATTACATATTGTCTAGAAATCCCTTGGCAAATTTCTAGGAGAAAAACACACAAACAAATACACACACACTTTTCCCTCCAACACAAGTTTAATCACCAAGTTCTTAATGTTGGCCCATGGAAGAGTTTCAAAGGCCAAGTTTAATTCTCTGAAATCATGTGCAAAATTCTCCATGAAAGGTATTTTTCTGACAGGAATCATCAGATTCTCAAAGGGTCTGTGATTCAAAACAAATGTTCAGAACTACTAGGCAGTACACGCAGTCTGATTACTAACATGACTTGGGTGACTCTCTTCCACAGCTGTTCCTAAAGTAAGCCCAGAATGCTCTATGTGAATAAACTAGTTCCATTCCAAAAGAGCAGCCAAGCTTAGAAATGACTCCTTCATACCTGGGGTTTCCTTCATCATCCATAGTGCTGGTGCTTGGGGGAGCATCATGGGACACAGCCAACAGCAGCCAATCCAGCCTTAAAGACTCTGGTTGTAGAAGGGACTCAAGGAAGGATGGCCTAAGAGAAAGTTGGAGAGAAAAATTACCAATATTCATGTTGAGAAAGGAAAGATAAAATGTGCAGATGTGACGAGAATGTTATTAAGGGATCAATATAGTGGATGAAACAACTAGAAAAACCTTCTGCTACAAAACGGATAGAAGTGCTGGTGAAAATCTAGTATCCTTTTAAATGAACAGCTGAGCTTCAAGATAAAAAGGAAAACATCAAAGAGCCAAAAAAAAAAGAAAGAAAGAAATACTAGTATATCAAGTGTGAACCAATCAGAAAAGGGAAGAGGGGAAGTTGCCATTTGCAATAATCTACGGACATGTGTGTTTACTGCCACGGAGAGATAGGAAAAGAGGCCTCAGCCCAAAGAAGCTGAGAGAGCTGGAACTGAGAGCCACCCACAGAAAGCTGGGATATCAACACAAAAAGGTGGCAGAAAATCCACTCACTGGCAGGGAAAGCAAGGAAGCTTATCAGTCTTAGCCTAGGCCCTGAAGCAGGAGTTTAACTTCACACGGTTGATCTGAGACTCTCTGAGAGGGAGACGGGCAAGACAGAGAAGTGTCGTTAGGCCCACATGTGTGATGCGTACTGTGATCTGTGAAAGAGTGGTACATGACTGCCAAAATCCTCCTCTTCTACAGCAGGTACCTCAATTCTGTGGCAGTTAACAGTGAACAGGTTTCAACTGATTAATGACAGAAACAATGCTCTATCAAGAGAAAGTGAAAGTCACTCAGTCCTGCCCGACTCTTTGTGAACCCATGGACTACACAGTCCATTGAGTTCTCCAGGCCAGAATGCTGGAGTGGGTAGCTGTTCCCTTCTCCAGGGGATCTTCCCAACCCAGGGATCAAACCCAGGTCCCCCACATTGCAGGTGGATTCTTTACCAGCTGAGCCACAAAGGAAAGGAAAGTCTTTATAAAAAAAGAGAGTCTGCAAATATTCTTTCCTTCTCACCGTTGATCTTCGGGCCTTGATTTCACCAGACTGTCTAAATAGGCCAAAAACTGAACAGGATTATGATGACAAAGTTGCATGACATCTGAAGGCAAAATGGATGGGTAAAACCTGATTAAGGATCGAAGGGCTGATTCTCCAAATTTCTCATACAATCTGTATTTAAAAACAAAACACGTTAAGTCTCCAACTTCAGTAAAATAACATAACTTGGTTACATTACCTACATATTTATTAGAAATGAAAATAAATATACTAACAAGAAGCTGCTCAACATGTGATAGAGGAAAACTTTGGAGACTAAGACCAAGAAAACGCCTGGGCTTTAATGCATATGAACAATATATAGGACCACTCACCGGGCAGCATACGCAATCAACAAAGGACTGTCAGAAGGAACCGAGTTTTCCAATAACTTTAATCTTGTTGGAAGGTCCCCTTCTTCCATCTTTATATGTGTAGGACTGGAACTCACCATTTCTAAAAGACAAAGCACATCCTTTCCCCTTCATCTCATAGCAGCTGAAAAAACTTAATTCACAAAAACATTAATTAACAGTCACTAGTCATCTACCTACTGTGTGCAAGTCCCGACAACATTTGTAAAGCATCACAGGAGAGACAAAAAACACGAGAGATAATCTCTGCTTTTAAGAACCTTAAAATCAAACTGGGAGACAAAGCATATTCAATAAGACAAAGGTACAGATAACCAATATGTAAGTGACTATTACTATTGAAAAAGCCTTTTTACAGTGTTATCCATATTACATATGTAAGCTATATAGTATATATACCTAGTACATATGTACCATTAATGCCAAATTCCTTAATTTTTTTTCTAGAACTGGTATCCCTAATCCATCTTTTGGAACGTCTGTCCTGGGTAAATATATTAGCAATAAATAAACTATTCTATCTTCATTACTATGAAGTATCACAGCACTTGAGTCTACTCAGCTGTTATGATCTCTCTGTGCCTGACTTTCCTCACCTACTAAAGAGAATGCCACCATCCACTCCAAGTGTCGGAAGGAAGAAATGAAATGATGCCAGAAAAGGGTTCAGCGTTAATAACTAGGACACGTAAGTACTTAATAAACAGGACATACGATCTCTCTATCAGTAAGCTATGTTAGGGATTTTCTGGTTTTCACATATCAGCATTTATGAAATTTTGCTTAAATCCAAATTCTCCAACACTGCTATACCATTTTCTCAATGACTGTGAGAAAAATAAAACCAATTTCTTATAACAGCTGCAAGAACTATTTAAAACTAAATTGAGTTGTAGATCAATTTCTTTAAAAAGGGAACAATCTCAACAGAAAACAAAATTAAATTGAGTAGAAAACTAAATGGATGGTTGACCAGAACAGAGGTGATTTCTACTTATATATTTTTCTTTAAACTTAAACATGTCAACATGCTACTGACCTCTATACAAATCTTTTATCTTTAGTAAGGCAATCTGATTATTACCTTTCAATCCTTCAATAAAAGTATCCCAAACACAAGGACTTTTAGGGTAACTCAGTTTGATGCTCTCCTTTGCTCTTTTCAAATCCAGAAGAAAAAAGTACTTCTTTAGGAACTGACAAGTCAGCATTTCAAGAGAGCATTGCTGCAGAGTGTGGTCATCATGTCCACTGGCACTTTTGATCTCAGAACTGAATACACTCAGTTCCAAACACAATGTTGTCAATTCAGCCAGATCCTTCTGAAGACTGTCTGCTATACTCCAAGGAGAACATATTTGGAAAATGTCATCATCCAAGGCTCCCTCAGACTATTTACAGATTCACATGCTGTTTGATCAACAGTTTCTTCATTGCCTAAAGAGTCCCTTTCTTCTTTTTCATATTCTTCATCTAATATTCCCTTTTTTGACTCATCAAGCAATAGCATATCCTGGTTTGATTCCAAGGATGAGCTGCCAGTATCTGAAATGCCTGAAAAGTCCTTCATGGCAAATGTCTTTTCTAACTGTGAAAGCCACTCCTGTAAAACCATTCTCAGAGACTTCGGTTCAAATAAAACCAGTGGGTCCTGTAGCTTGGTCCTATATAAGACAGACAAGTATTAAACTTACATTTTATGTGGTTTTTCAAAAACAAATTGTTTCATGTTAAATAAGCCTAACACAGACAACATTACTTATCTGAATAAATGTTACTTTTCAATATTTTTTTCAACTCTTTAAATAAAAATGATCTTAGTATAAACACAGAGAACATTAACTTAGTACTACTTCTTGAATTTCAATGCCCAGTGAAGCTATCTCTGCCCCATACTGTCCCAGGACCATTATTTATGATCTCAAAAAGTCATTCTTACTTACTATAAAACTTCATTCACAAATACTCACATTGCTTCTGCTGTTGCCATTGTGAGCTCTTGGAACTTGTCCTCTTCTGGAGGGCGACTAGTTATTTCTTCTTTTTCTCTAGAAAAGTATGAAAAAAGTTACAGGGGATTAGAACTTCCTTGGGTAAATACTTCTAAGTGCTCACTGCTGCTGCTGCTGCTGCTAAGTCACTTCAGTCGTGTCCGACTCTGTGCGACCCCAGAGATGGCAGCCCACCAGGCTCCCCCGTCCCTGGGATTCTCCAGGCAAGAACACTGGAGTGGGTTGCCATTTCCTTCTCCAAGTGCTCACTAAATGGTACCTATTGTACTTAATGTTTCATGAAGCAAACAGACAAGTATTTAAAAAAAAATGGTCCATGGCTTCAAGATGAGTAAGCTCAAGTCAGAAAGAAAGGCATGAAAAAAAAACTCTATTACCAAAGAGAACAAATAAATGCTTAAGAGCAGAATAAGCACTGTGCTCTGGACACAGAAAAAGGAATAATTACTCTGACTAGGCAATCAAGAGGGCTTTTCCAGGTGGGGCTAGTGGTAAAGAACCCGCCTGCCCCTGCAGAAGACATAAGAGACACGGGTTTAATCCCTGGGTCAGGAAGATCCCCTGGAGGAGGGCATGCAACCCACTCCAGTATTCTTGCCTGGAGAATCCCATGGACGGAGGATCCTGGCAGGCTACAGCCCATGGGGTCACAAAGAGTCAGATACAACTGAGCAACTCAGCACAGCACACAGGCAATCAAGATCCCCAAGGAGGTAGTATTTGCCTTAGGAAACAAAGGGAGAAAACACTGCAGGTGGGAGAAACGGTGTGAAGAAAAGCAGTGAGATGTCCACACCCAGTTCTCTGACGGGACTAGAATTCCAAGTGCTTAGAAGGATATGGCTAGAAATGAGGCTGGAAAGGTCGGCTCAGGTCAGACTGAGGGCTGCCTTAAATATAAATGCCACAGAACTATCTGTACTTTTTTCTGACATTTATATATATGGTTTCATAACTAAGCTACTCTAAAGGTAACACCCTTTTATCTCATCTGTCTGTCCAATACACACTCGCTCCATGGGTCTGTCTCAGTTCCTGGTGATGCTGAGCTTCCTGGGTACTTCCAATGCCCAGACCACCTGAACTATGAGAAAAGGCAGAGGAAAGATAAGATACACTGTGCCAGTCTAAGAGCTCTGCTGCAACTCCACAACTCAAGGACTACGCCACCAGCATATCACTGGAAGACACACAACACCAATGCCAAAGCTCTGGTCTTACGGCCAGAGAGCATTACTCACCAACATCACCGTGCTGGTCAGAAGCAGAATCAGAACAAGGCCTAGGTCCTTGGTCATCCTATTCTAATACACCTTTGTTAACACCCTAGACATTTGAAGAGATCTGGAGGTGAGGGAAGTTGTTCGGGGAAAGATAGAAGAGGTGCTCAATTAAAATTCTGTCTCAGGAATCTTTCCTAGCAGTCCAGTGGTTAGGACTCTGCTTCCACTGCAGGGGACAAGGGTTTGATATCTGATCAAGGAACTTAAGACCCTGCATGCTGCACAGCACGGCCACAAAAAAAATCTGTCTCAACAGACTTGCTATCGGTTGATGTAATTTTCCAATACTTACTTTGCAGTAGTTACGATTTTTATAAGCTACACAATCTACAATGAAGAGAGTTATTGTGTGCCTTCTTCTTTTAAAAAGATGTAGTTTATGGCTCTCTTTAAACTGACAACTATGTCCTCTAGAATTTACACAGACTTCTCAGCAACAACTTACTTAGTGTCTTCCTCCTTTGGGCAAGTGGCAGGACTCACATCCTCTTCACAGGACTGCTCATCACCCCTAGGTTCTTGTCTCACTTTCAGATCAGGGCTTGTATGAAGGGTGCCAATCTTCTCAGTAGTTTTACGCATGAAGCTAGAAACACTGGAGGTCAAATACCAATAAACTAACATGAAAAAGGTCTCATTACTGCCAAGAATGAAAATTTCAGTACACGAGTTCTCTATGTTCCTGTTAGTCTCTGAAGGGAACTGGGACTTACTAATAAGACTCTGTTTATTCCAACTTCCCTAACCAAACTACATATTTCACATAAGGCCCACATAAATTTTATAATACAAAAGGATGCACATCGTTTACTAAACTACTTTGATTCAGCCCTAAAGAAAAGGTCTTTAAATCCAGCTGTGCTTGCAATGTTTCTGCATGTGATCGTCCTAAGCCATAGAATTTCTTCATGAAACTCAGCTGCTAATTTGTCACATTTATCCTTCTTGGAAAGCAAATATGTAGCCAGCGGAACTCAGTTTAGCAGCCCTGGCACAAAGTCTTCTCTTTCATGGTCAATCCCAGGCCCACAGAGTAGTTAGAAAGATTTCTGAGGAGTCTCCAACCCTGAGCCCAAACTGAGAAATGATTAAGAAATGACGAATGCTATGTGGAAACTCTTCCTATCAGGGATGAGGGGAAGAAAAGATTTTAAACTTTTGCCCAGTCTGGGGGAGAAGGGGGGTTGGGAAGCACATTTGTAACAGCTCAAATATTCAGCTACTCAAACAATCTTGAGGGTAGTTACATTCCCCAAAATTGAAATGAGAAGTTAACAACTTCACATAACAGGCTATATGAGGGATAACCTAGTGACTTCCTTTTAAGTCATTTAAAATGTCTTTCTATACTCAGCACAGACATGCCTAATATGACAACAGAAGTAAAACCAGAAATGGGATTAAATGACAAGACTAATGAGCTTACCTCTCCTTGACAGCCTGAAGAGACACAAGAGGAGATGGAGAACGAAATGATAATGGGATGCCGAAGGGGAGAAAAGTTTCACTTTTATCCGTCTCAAACGTCACGGATGCTTGAGAAATGTTATCTGGAAGAATGGAATCAGGGAAAAGAAACAAAATCTAATCACACAAAGAGTTTTTTAATCTTTAAAGAAATTCTGAAATGAATAAACCAAAGGAAATAAAGATTCAATACCAAAATCACAACTGACCCAAATACAAATGAGTGGAACACAGGTTTACAAGATGCTCAGGATGGTCCACATATAAACACTCAGGCAGGTACCTTAGTTTTTCCTACTAACCCTGGATCCCCATAGTCATAAAGGGAGTTTAGAGTCTCTATTAATCTCTTCTCAAGAGTTCGGCCACAGGAATACTTGAACATCGAAAAGTGAAGGCAATGACCCCCAAAACTGTAGTAATTTTTCATTCCTAATGAAAAATAATTCGGTTAGTCAGGATAAGATTGTTCCACTCTTTTGGTTAATAACTTCCTCTCTTAACCTTTCCCGCTCTTTAATACAAGATCAATATTAGGAACTTTACCAAATTTAGCTTAAACATGAGAGGGAAAAATTCCAACTAAACAGAAACCCATTCCTCTAATGGTGAAGAGATCAATAAGTCTGGATGGAAACTCTATCAACTCAATAAAAATTATTAACACCTTGTAGAAGAGAAAAAAAAGAAGCCACAGAAAATAACGCTTCACATCAGCAATCAATAAAAACACTTTCCTCACCTTCACTTCCCTGGGAGCCACAGCAGTGATCTGGCTGGTCCTCTTCTTGATGTGAGGCGAACTCTTTAAGTCTCTCATCTTCTGAGAGTGTTTGGCTGTGAAGGGAACAAGAGTCTTCATCTGACTGACTGCCTCTTCTACTATTAATGATACGATAAATACCAGAGTCCAAGATGCTGAAACTTTCCTACAAAGAAAAAGAATTAAAGAAAAATTAAAATGTTTATAACATGATATAGCTCTTTTAAGGAAAAAAATCAACACTAAAAGCAATAACTCATTAATGACAATTATGGTTTATTAGAACAAAACAGTGAGCAAGGTCTCGCTGCCTGGCAGCCAGTCCCTCTCATGTGCCTGCGGCATCATGCGACCAGATTTCTCTAGCCAGTCTCCACAAAGCCTGGCAGTGAGAATGAGGATTAAACGAGACAATCCTGAGCTGCCCTGAGACTCAAGCTAACATGAAGCATCTGAAACCACATACTAGGGGCAATTTAACTTGTACCAGAGGCTACATAATGTACATTTTCAAACAAGATATAATAAATAATGACAAAACAAAATGCAAGTCTAAGACACACACACAGAAGTGCTTCAGAGAGCTGTCCAAGAGCTGAAAGAAAGCCCCCTCTTGACGGCCGCCGCCTCCCCTCCAGTATAAACACTGGAAAGAAGCTAAGTTTTGGGATCCTGGAAGTAAGTGAGGACAACCTCATGGAGAACATCTCACTGTAGAGCAAAACTCTTTGAAAAGTTCGAATACCTACATGTGATGAAATGGAGCTTCTTCTACTGCTACAGGCTGAATCCAAAGGTTCCAATTTTAAGATCAACTCTTCCAGTTGGGAAACGAGATCACCATAGGTTGTTAAGTCCAGCTGAGATTTCAAGTGTTCCAATTTATCTACAGTTAAAGTTTTTCTTCCCTAATAAAAACAAGTAGAAACCCAATAGGAGAGCTTTCCATTTGTAACTAATTCCATATTCAAATTGCTAATACATTGACAGAAGTCTAACATAGAACATAAAACCTCAAAGGTGCTTTAAAAAGGCTTTAAAAGCTAGTAAAAGACTTAATGAGAATTTTCTTAGAAATTAAGCATTTAATTAAGAGTTACTGCACACATAATAATTTCACTTAAAACAAAGCCTAAAACTAAAATAAATTTGTGGGTAAATTTTATTTTGGGGCTTCCCTGGTGGCACAGATAGTGAAGAATCTGCCTGTAATGTGAAAGACCCAGGTTTGATCCCTAGATCAGGAAGATCCCCTAGAGAAGGGAATGACTACCCACTCCAGTATTCTTGCCTGGAGAATTACATGGACAGAGGAGCCTGGAGAGCTACAGTCCATAGGGTCACAAAGAGTAGGACATGACTAAGTGACTAACAACACACATATGGTTTTTCTTGCCCCCACTTCCCACTCCAGACTTACAGGTCACGCTTCCTTTGGGGATTTATTACTGCTGATCTGCAAGCTAACGTGCTGTTCACAGCTGCTCAGTTGTCTCTGGCTCTTTGCAACCCTATGGACCATAGCCCAGCAGGCTCCTCTGTCCATGGGATTCTCCAGGCAAGAATACTGGAGTGGGCTGCCATGCCCTCCTCCAGGGGCTCTTCCCAACCCAAGGGTCAAACTCACGTCCCCTGCATTGGCAGACAGATTCTTTACCCCTCAGCCACCTGTGAAGGCCCCTGCAGGCTAATAAATATAAGCAATTGTGTAGCATAATCCCGCAAGCCACACTGATCTTAACAACCCAGATCAACATGTAAGCTGTCTGACTCACTCTGCTGGCAATGATAGAATTTTGGAAAAGACAGCAAGTTCGAGCAGCCAGGTTCCACAGGCCTCTCCTTATCACACGTTCCACACAGCGCTCCACAGACAACAGGGAGAGATGTGAGACCTTCCCATTCAGGTGTAGACAGAACAGCTCATTCTTGCAAACAGCGACATCCTGAATATCTACAAAAACCACAGGGGCGAACATGCAGGACGCTAACCAAGTATTTCTTTTCCATTTTCGTGACTGGACAAAATTCCTTTAATAAATTCATTTTATACAGTTTGGTTTGATCGAATTTCACTTCTATTTTTTATATTTTCATTTCAAAGAGAAAATCATATTTTAGACACTATTCTAAAAAGATCAAAAATAAGAGGAATATCTGTCTGATCTAAAATGCTATATTTAAAAATGCTATTTTTTTGTGAAAAGAAGGGCATTTTAAAAGAGGGTACTTTTGAGACCAGACTATATCACATTTCTGAAAATAACAAATTCGATGTCAATAAACAGACTTTAACACATATGTTAATCAACAAACTATTCCTAAAAAAATACCTGTCTTGGCAGAACATCATGAAAGAATCTAAAACACTAGTTTTCACAGGAGACCCTCAGGAACTTAATTCACAAGAAATCAATGTTGATCAGATCATGAGATAATGGTTCATTTATCTTTTTTATGTTTTTACAAAGTACAAAACGACTCGTAAGTCAAGATACAATCTCTGGGCAATCATACTAAAAATCTTTGATTTATTTCCTCCATTTCTGGTTTAAACCAGAAGAATATAGCAACTGATAGTCTTTGCCTCAGCCACATAAAATAGCTATTGTTCCCACAAGGACTTTTCAAACTCCCCCCTCTCCTGCCCTCCGCCCTGTTTTTTGCACACGAAGAGTGTTTATTAACTCAGGGCTTCCCCAATATGTCAACCCCAGATTATTAAGCCACAAAACAAGAGTTAAAGCAAGTTTTCTAACAGAGATAAAGATTAAGGGTAAGTAGAAGGGGAAAATTAACCCATTCAATCTTTAGCAGTGGTTGCTAATACTTAAGAATAAATGAAAATTTTATTTAAAATAACTAACTATAAATTCACAAATGTATACTTGCGAAGTACCTTATAGTGGAATACACCTATGATGTTAATCTTTAAAAGAAATGTCACCTCTTTCTACTTCTTACACTGCAAGAGAATCCTCCTACAATAATTAAATCTTTCACAAGCATGCAATTAAAAATTATATAAGAAAAAAAAACATAATTACCTTTGACTTCACTCCAAAGAAGAACTTGAACATTCTGAGGAATGAAAATATAAATTCCTCTTTCTGTCCAAGTCAGCACACAATGCTCACTGCAAGAAAACATGGAAGAGGTCAAGAGAATTCTAGTTTGCTCGGATTCAGAAGTTTATGATATAATTCCCTGAATTCAGACCCTCACATTAGCTATTAAAGCAAGATCTGCCTATACTGAGACAACCCAACAGTTAATTCAGCCAATCATGTCCTATCACCTCTTTTTTGTCTGTAACAAGAGCCCACTGGAAGATATTATAACATGATGCCAAAGTGGGAAAAATTCAGATACACTAAATACATTCTACAAAAAAAAAAAATGCTGACGTCTTACCTGAGTTGGTTAAAATAGCTAAACCTCCCATATCTGGTATGACAGGGCCCATTTAAAACAAAGACTAAACATAACATTTTACCATTCCTCTCTGCTCTGGTGAGCTACTTTTAGGGAGGGAAATACTTTGATGTCCTTAGTTTTATGTGGGCAATAAAAGGTTGAAAACTCTCAGTCAACTCTGGGAGGTTTTGTTTGTTTGTTTCTTTTTATTAAAGGTTATACCTATATTATCTAACCTTGCAGCAACTCATCAAGATAGAAGCATTATTCCTATTTTGTAAAAAAGAAAAACTGAAGCCCAGAAAGATAAATAACATGTCAAAGGCCATTCAGCATGAATATACAAGAGTCCAAATTTATCCCAAGGAGTCTGGGTCCAAAATCTGGACTTTTTTCTCCACACCTCATAGAATCTACTGCTACCCTCACTGATCCTCAATGACCCACCCACTGTTATCTGGAATCCTGAACATTCCACTTACCTATAGTCTTGAAAGGTCACAGATTTTCTAGCTGCCAAACCCAATAACCTCCTTCTTCATTTTCCTTCTTGAGCCCCCAGCAGGGGCCAACCCTGCATATTGTCCCTTCCTTCCTGAATCTCACTTCCTAGACTCTGGACACTGCTTCTTCATCCACCTCCCTTTCCAGTCCTCTGGCGCTCTCCATCTTGGCTCATTTCCTTCTACATTCCTTTGCTCATGTATCTCATTTACTCTCTCCAGGCTGCTATTGCTTTTTTATACACTACTGGTAATCCCCACTTCTTATTCCTGGTCAGAGCATTCTCCATATATAACATTCTCATCCTAACCACCTCTCAAGGATTAGCAGCAGCTTTACTCCCCTTTGAAATCCTCTGTGACAGCCCTCAGCCATCACTCACAACTATTACTTTTGATTGCTGTTAAACATTTTCTAGAAATAAACTATATCTCTCCAAAAATTATGATCTTGAGAACAGGAACTTTTATTTAGTTTATGCCTCCAAGTGCACTACAAATGGTAAGTACCAGGTGGTTAAAAACCAAGAGTGATATTTAACAGGAACTGGGTCATCACACAAATATTAAACATTTTGCCAATACATTTTGCCAATAGAAGATCAGATCACTGTCCCTTCAGAAAAGTAACCTTTGTCACAAAGAAGAAGAAATCATCAGAACCACAGTTAAAACTAAAATTGCAAGGTTGCCTTTAGGAGCCAGAGGGGAAAAAAATCAGACCAGAAGATCCTTGAATACAGAGATACTGGATCATGGTTTTGATACTGAACTTCATACTCAGGTTGGAAAAATTCCGTAAAAATAGGTATGGGCTGGGGCAGGGGAGGGGGACTTACATAAGAGCTGAGACTTTGTCATTTATACAGCCTTCATCCCCTTGTAATAAACAGAAAGTGACACAAGCCTAACAACATTGTTTAAAAAGTTAAAGAAGGGAGGGATTTCCCTGGTGGTCCTGTGACTTAGACTCCATGCTCCCAATGCAGGGGCTCCAGGTTCAATCCCTGGTCAGGGAGCTAGATCCCACATGTACAACTAAGGGTTCACATGGTGCAACAAAAGAGCTTGCAATGCAGATCAAAGATCCTGCCTGCCACAACGGAGACCCAGCACGGCCAACTTAAAAACAGGAAAGTGATATCAGTGTACGGAAAAGGAAATTAAGTATACAAATTTGCTTCCTTGTGGGATTCATGGGTATAACAGTGAAAGTTATCATGACACAAATAGGGGGATAAAAAATAACAAGCCCTCTTACTGATTTTTTAATTTGGTCATTATTTGAGAACTTTCTACGTGCCAAGCACTGTGCCAACGGTAAAGGAGCTAACGGTGTGGTGCTGGGGTGGATATGCACAGTACAATGAGACAGGATGGTGATGGAGGAACGAACAAAAGTGAGAGCAGTGGAAAGGGGGCAAGCATCTGACATAAGCCACCGGAGGAGCCAGGAAAGGCTTCAAAGTGGCACTAATTATTACTTAAGCTGAGGAGTAGGCAGAGCCAGATCACGCAGGGCTTTGTTAGCTAGGCAGGAACCTAACGGGAGCTTTAAATAGCTTAACTCAAGAAACTAACACCACCAGGAGAACCAAGCAGACTGTGGCCTTACCATTAAAAAACATACTCTTGGGTAAGGGACTTGCCTACACCCCACACCTCACACAGAGTCAACAAATGGTTAAGTGTCTATGATGTGCCAGGCATTATGCCAAACACTGAAAAAAAACACAGTGAATAAAACAGACACCAAGCCCTCATGGACCTTACTGTCTAGGAATAAGATAGGCACACATATGTTTGAATGTGTAATTATAAACTGTATAAGTGCCATAAAGAAAGAGTTTTTAATATGCTTCATCTATGGGCAAATAAATAGCTTTCTCCAGTAACTTTCAGGATGAATTATGGATTTATTAAAGAGTCACCCTCTTTACAATTTACTTCCAAATATTTCAGTGGAGGTACTGCAACATATACATACATTAGTGAGGGGCAGTTAGCTGACATTTCAAGTGTTTTGTTTTTTGTTTTTTTAATTACATTCAAAGAGAGGTTAGTTAGTCTTTGAAAAAACTCAGTCAGGAGCCAAACTCCAGACTACCCTATAAGAGCTCTACACAATGTTTCCTGAATCTGTATTAACGATCTTGTTAATTAGCCTAAGGGATATTAGAAATAATATCCTATTGCTGAAATAAGAGAAGTTCAAGACATACAGACTGATTGGAGACCACACACTGGGCACTCATTCCCGTGCCTGTAGAACAAGCTGTAAGAACTGGCAAGCCAAGCAGCTAAGAGCTCTAAGTGGCACTCTGTGCTACCACTTAATAATAGACTTTTTTGTACCTAACCCAAATAGAAAGCTAGCTAAACTATGACGTTAGAATATGGCTGGCTGGACCCAACTTGAGCAGATCTTTCAAGCAAAGCACCTAAACAACAGGGAGCTGAAATTTCAGATTTACAAGAATAAATTCTACAACTACTTCTGCACTTGCTTGCTAAGAAACAGACATATGCAGCAGATTTCAGTATGAGGCTGCTTTCTTTGTTGTTCCCACCAGGGAGGGGAGGTTATGAAAGAATGTGTACCTATAGCTCTCAGCTCTAACTGTCAGATGTACCCAACAACTGTAAAGTGTTCAAGTGGTTTAGGGCAGTTCAAAACAGAAAGGGAAGTGTATTTCGATGCTTTTTTACCATTCCTCTTATACACAGCACTTTACATAGTCATTTCCTGATTTTCTAAAAATGATTTAATACAAAAACAAACTTAAGAAGCTAACTGCCTCTGAACAAGAAACAGATGAAGTTTTCTTTTTTTTTTTTAAGGATCAAAGAGAGAAACTTACCTAACATGTAAGAGTTTGGGGAAAGACAAAGACTGGGAGGATCCAATCGTATGATCATACTGAGGTTCTGATCTAGGAAGTAAACATGATTCATGATTTAATCACAGTATAAAAGTATCTTTTTCAATACACAGGAAAATTTCTGCCTACAAAACAAATTCAAGAGCCAGTTCACTGCATTTGCTCTTGTTCAATTTGCTTTAACCATATAAAAAATAATTAATTAAAGTTTTAGGTTTCTCTGAATCTTTTAATAAAAATTCTACTTCAGTCTTAAAAGGTATGATAAAATCTTTGATGCATATAGAACATCAGAGGTTTCAACCCAACCCCCACCCCATGTAAGTTCCTCAAATACTTCCTGCTGAACATATAAGTCATTACCTTAGATTAATCACAGGAAGAGGTGGTGAGGAGAGGAGTTTCTTAAACTGATGTGTGCTTAAAACTTCTCCATCAAAGTTCACCTCCCACATCCTGGAGCCAGGGCGAGCACAGTATATTAGGGGCTGCTGGCCTGCAGAACACTTTCCCGGGAAGAAACAAGCTCCATATTCTCCATCTCTTTCCTTGTTTCCAATTTTCCAAAATTTTTCTCTAATACCCCCCACAAAAAAAAGAGAAATCATGTTTACTGACAGAAACGCCAAAAGCACTGGCACCGCAAATCCACATGGCCATAATAACCCCACCCACAGTGTCCTCCCTTTCTTCATATTAACAATTACTGGAACAAACAACAGAATGGAAAGATCAAAACAGGGCTACAACTCTCATTTGCCATTAACTATTTCTGTTACAGGAAACAAAACACTTCAGGTTAGTACTCAGTTTATTAGCCACAGTCAGAGTTAATGTGAAGGCTCCTTTTCAAAAAGATGAGTGCTACCAAATCATTTCCTACATCATTAAATCCTACTGATTGCTCATCTTGTTCTTCAGCTACCCTGTGGAGGCCACTGATCTACTCTCCAATCCTGCCTCCAGGCCACTCGTCTGTCACAAATACCCAATAAACGCCTCACTCTTTCCTCAAAACACTAAGTCCTTCTCAAAGTCTGCACCTTGGAACATTCTGTTCCCTTAGGATTACACGAACTGCTGCTGCTGCTGCTGCTAAGTCACTTCAGTCATGTCTGACTCTGTGTGACCCCAGAGATGGCAGCTCACCAGGCTCCCCCGTCCCTGGGATTCTCCAGGCAAGAACACTGGAGTGGGTTGCCATTTCCTTCTCCAATGCATGAAAGTGAAAAGTGAAAGTGAAGTCGTCAAGTCGTGTCGACCCTCAGCGACCGCATGGACTGCAGCCTACCAGGCTCCTCCATCCGTGGGATTTTCCAGGCAGGAGTAATGGAGTGGGGTGCCATTGCCTTCTCCCTAGGATTACACAAACTAGATATATAAAAGAACTGCACATACAAAACTGCCTGAGAACACGGAGGGTGACAGAGTGTGGCTCTTCCCAAACACTCCTTTATTTTTCATGAGCTAACTCCACCCTTCCTCCTCTGACAGTCTTCTCTGACTCCTACAAACAGAATTTCAGGCTTCCCAAGCCATGTTTTCAAAGCATTCACCGCATTACATGTGGCAGTGGTGTCTACTTGAAAGGTAGGTGCTAGTGGCAAAGAACCCACCTGTTTACACAAACTAGATATATAAAAGAACTGCACATACAAAACTGCCTGAGAACACGGAGGGTGACAGAGTGTGGCTCTTCCCAAACACTCCTTTATTTTTCATGAGCTAACTCCACCCTTCCTCCTCTGACAGTCTTCTCTGACTCCTACAAACAGAATTTCAGGCTTCCCAAGCCATGTTTTCAAAGCATTCACCGCATTACATGTGGCAGTGGTGTCTACTTGAAAGGTAGGTGCTAGTGGCAAAGAACCCACCTGGCAATGTAGGAGACATAAGAGACTCTGGTTCCATCCCTGGGTAGGGATTTTGATCCCTAGGTGGGGAAGATCCCTGAAGGAGGGCATGGTAACCCTCGCCAGTATTCTTACATAGAGAATCTCCATGGATGGAGGAGCCTGGCAGGCTACGGTCCATAGTGTCGCAAAAAATCAGACAAGACTGAAGCGACTTAGCACCAGTGCACGCACCCTGCACTAAACTTGCTTCATGAATAAAACAAAACATCCACTTTACTAGAAGAATAGTTTTAAGGATTAATAAAATAAGCCAGAAATGTATTTTATTTCCCAAATAAGGAACATAAGTAATGAAACCATAACTTTTTGTATTGCTCTGTATGCACTTCAAAGCACTTTCACATACATAATTCTTCTTGTAAAGCTCATTAACAACACTGACAAAAAGCTGCAGGAAAAGCAACCTCGTTATCTCACTTGGGTTAGTTATCGGGAGCTTTGGTTTGAACCAAAAAAAAAGTGTTTGTTTGGAAAGGAACATAGCTTGAAACAAACAAAACGTTAACATAAATAAAAAATTTTAATTATTGTACTATCCATGATCCCCCAAACTGAATTCTAGCTGATGAAGAAGGCATTTCTAAAACATGTTATTTTTGCAGTTGGCTATCCTTATAAACAACTCTAGTCACAATCCTGTGAAATGGGAATCAGCAACTATATTCACTTCAGTTGCTCAGTCATGTCCGACTCTTTTCGACCCCATGAATCGCAGCACGCCAGGCCTCCCTGTCCATCACCAACTCCCGGAGTTCACTCAGACTCATGTCCATCGAGTCTGTGATGCCATCCAGCCATCTCATCCTCTGTCATCCCCTTCTCCTCCTGCCCCCAATCCCTCCCAGCATCAGAGTTTTTTCCAATCAGTCAACTCTTCGCATGAGGGGGCCAAAGTACTGGAGTTTCAGCTTTAGCATCATTCCTTCCAAAGAACACCCAGGGCTGATTTCCTTGAGGATTGACTGGTTTGGTCTCCTTGCAGTCCAAGGGACTCTCAAGAGTCTTCTCCAACACCACAGTTCAAAAGCATCAATTCTTCGGCACTCAGCTTTCTTCACAGTCCAACTCTCACATCCATACATGACCACAGGAAAAACCATAGCCTTGACTAGACAGACCTTAGTCAGCAAAGTAATG
>SJXQ01010573.1:60115-221453 GCA_006408695.1 Aepyceros melampus
GTCATAAATTTCCTTCCAAGGAGTAAGCATCTTTTAATTTCATGGCTGCAGTCACCATCTGCAGTGATTTTGGAGCCCAAAAATATAAAGTCTGACACTGTTTCCACTGTTTCCCCATCTATTTCCCATGAAGTGATGGGACCAGATGCCATGATCTTCGTTTTCTGAATGTTGAGCTTTAAGCCAACTTTTTCACTCTCCTCTTTCACTTTCATCAAGAGGCTTTTTAGTTCCTCTTCACTTTCTGCCATAAGGGTGGTGTCATCTGCATATTTGAGGTTATTGATATTTCTCCCGGCAATCTTGGTTCCAGCTTGTGCATCCAACCCAGCACTTCTCATTTGCACAGAGATAAAAATAAACCTCCATTTATTTAGTTCTTTATACCATTTCACAGATGCTCAAAACAACCCCAGTAAGATGTTAATTCAGTCCAGTGGTCTGACCACTTGTCAGAATGTCAGTCAGATTTCTGAACTGGACTGTGTAGTAAACAGGAAAAACCACAAATGAAGAATATTTAAGAAATGTGTAAGATTAACTATTTTATCCAAATCTCAAGGGTAGATTTAATGGCCGAAAGGTCCAATGTCAAAGAATATACTAGAAGTGACTGAGGTACAGAAAAGGCACAAAATCGAGACAGAAAGATTCTAGTCTGCCTCCTCCAGCAGCATGATTTCAGGCAAGCTCTTATTACTCACTAGGTCTAGGCTAAAAGTGAACGGGTGACACTGGATGATGTCCAGTTCTGTAAGTCTAACTTCATCACTCATCCACAGTCTGAAATAAGCCAGAAACCAAGTACATTCCCCTTCCTACTAATTCCAGGTATACGGATGCTTTGCGTCTCAAAGCCTTGCTCCATAGCTGTATACCTAGGTTGTGATACCAGACACCTGCAACCTCCTATTAGTGGTCTCCTTTCCACAAGTCTTTCTCATCCCAAGAAAATAAAGTGCAACCTCTCCTCACCTTCTCATGAGATAGAAGAACCCCCAGAAAGACATAAAAAGCTTCTAATCCTGGATAGTTCTAAGAGGACCAATTTCCAAACCCTGATTTTCCACATGTACACTTCCTTAAAATGATCTGAGAGGCCATGTACTTAGTTAGAGTGACATTTACAGCTGTCACTCTCAGTATGGTGCAAACTTACCAACGGGATCCCCAGCAACTTCCATCTCAAGCCAGAAGGACACATCTTGGAATATGCCTAATTCTTTCTCGCTGCTCCCCAAGAGGCTGCACCTTCCTATAGAACAGCCTCTCCCCTACCTTTCTGCCTTCAAACTTCACCTACTAAACCTCTTCATCAAATTACTAAAGCTGGCTAGCAGACTCACAGGGGTTTATTAAGCAATTCTCTCTTCTTTTGTGTGTGCTCAAAATTCTCCATAATAAATTTCTGAAAGAGGGGATGGGTTCGGAGGAATATGGTAGCTGGCCAAGGCTACTGGAAGGGAAAAGGCGGGGTGGAGGGCAGTGAATATTTCTATGCAGTGAGAATGGCTGAGGAACTTAAGTACAGTGATACACAAGATTTATTCATTTCAAGCCATTTCCTCTTCTGGTATTTCACAGCCACTACCAATACACTCCTTTGCCATTCACTGGCCGTTTGGCTTGACCCTTGAGATTTCAGTAAATATTTGTCAGCTTCACAAAGTTCTTACTTAGTCTTCACCCAGTTTTACCTTTTAGTAAAATTCTATTAAATACACAGCAAAATTCCACATCACCATAAAATCTGAGACTCTGAGCCACGTGGGAGAGCAGTTCTCCTGGGTTCCATTATCCTTGCTCTCCACCTGGGCACCTTTCCCAAAAAGTCTCTTGCTTTTCCAGCAAAAAAAAAAAAAAAGACAGAAAAAAACTACATAGCCAATTTCAAAAACAACAAACTCAATCAAAGAAGACGCCCTGATTCCCCATATAGGAACAGGCCTTTGTTCAGCCTTCCTTCATGGCACTCAGACCGGGCTTCTTGGTAGAACTGAGTTTGTGCCTTTGTCACCCACTGGACTACAGTCACTCTCCTCGATATCCTCTCCGCTCTCTAACATCAACTTGCACAGAGCTGGTTCCTTATTAATATTTGTATAACTGAATTGAAGAAATTGGGCGAGATGACTTCTAAGTCCCTTCCAGCTCTGAAATTCTGTATTCCCAATGACTCATGGTTAGTAAATGTACCTCTCAGTGTCACACAAGAAGGATCTAGTAAGCGAAGATACAAGGAGTCTTCCATCCAAATAATCTAACTGGACGACACAGGAACAACTGTTGTGATTGTCTGAACAGGAAACATCACAAAGGCAGCGGCTGCCTATAGAGGATGTGACGAGAAAATAAAATTTATCTTTCTGTATACACATGACCCTCCTCTCTTTACCTTTTAAACAAAAACAGCTTAGAGAGCAAAACAAAAATTTTAAACGGGCCAAAATTAGTTTGCCTGTTACAGACTGTCAGTTTCATCCATTCAACGAATGGATCTACGTAACTGCAGAGGAGAATTCTTAAGGCTCTGTTTGTGATTATCTATTCTTAGAAGTTGGAATGAAAAAGACATAAAATAAGTTTTGGAAAAAGTGAGAGAACTGTTCACCTGTAGACAGTACTTCTCTACTTGGAAAAAAGAGACAAACTAGGGCTAAGAATCCCAAATGCATTTCGGATGAAAAAAAGGTTATGAATCAAGCAGTAACTGTGATGGGTCATTGTGAATATTTCATTAACACATCAAGAATACTCTGATGTGTTAACTCAAAGAATAATTAGGCAATTGTATTTAGATCTCCTCTAATCTGCCACGATCCTCCAAGAAAATAAGCCAATGAGAGACAAGTTCCCCACTTCTGATGTAACAGCTTTGGAAAAGGAGGACAGTGAAAAGCAGGTCCGCTGTCTTAATGACAAACTGGAGCATTCCAGGAAGCCTCAGGACCCACATTGCTGAGCCCAATCCAGGGAATGCCTTTAAGATTCCATTCACAAGTTACATCTATTCTGAAAGAAAGTATACCTGCACTCAAGAATTTCTTCAAAATGGGGACCAGGAGAATAGGAGCCTGGGCAACCGGTACTATTCCTCCAGGACTGCCATTTTATTCACATAACTAATAAACAGGCATCTGTTCTTTCTTGACAGCCAACTATTAAAGAACGCTTTATTTAAGAGGGCCATCCAGGTGAATTATGGAGTAATGTGACAGACAGCATGCAAATTATCAAAGTTAGCTCACAGCCATTCTGCAACATGACCAAGATAAACCAGGGTACCATACTACATGCAAACAGTTTTCTCAAAATTGATAGTCTAGGCTCTAGATAACCCTGAAAGACATACAGATCAAACTGTGTTCTTTAATTGAAATTCTCTAAGACAACACCTTATTATTTACCCACTTACACAAAGCACTGAACTGGTTCTCACCTTTGCTTGCTTAGAAGTGTTGAGTTTGATGGCAGAAACTTTCCCCAAATGATCGCCTACAAATACTCTAAGAATAGCTGTATCCCAACAGAGGGCTGTAACTTTTCGGCCTTTGTGTTCTGAAGACACATAAATTCGTTCTGGTTTCCCACGACGCTCTTGATTTAATTCCCAAACAACTACAAGACCTTGACTGCAAGAATGGAGACACAGAAGCAAATTTTTGGCAGTGGTGAAAAAGCTACAATTTCATTGTATCACAGTATCAACTATATTAAATATATAAGCATATTCTTATTCTTCAGAAAAGAGGAAGTAGAAAGCCAAGACATTAATCTCCTTGCTTTAGTCCACCAATCCAATACAATAGAGAACTTTGAGGTTCTAAATTATGTTACCTTTCTACTTTGAGGTCTCAGAAATGTTGCCTCATATTAGTGTTTTCCACAAATCCTATGGTGACCAACTCCCCATCTTGGTTTGCTTGGGTCTAAATGGTTTCCCAGGTCACAGGACATTCAGTGCTAAAACAGGGTGAGGCCCAGGCACACCAGGATGGTTGGTCACCCTAATAAACACACAACCACATTTTTCAATTTCAGATAGTTTCAAAATAGTTTCTCACCTGGTAGCCACAGCAACATAATCATCATCATGTAAACAGCAGGCAATCTGAGAAATTGCACCTTCCTAGAGCACAGAAGGAAAAGTATTAGGCAGCTCCTCAAAAATGGGTAATTTACTACTCAATCTCAAGTTTTACCTTCTTCTTTTATTCCAAATGATATTTACAATGGAGAACTCACATTTATGACAGATACTCCAGATGGTACATGACAGGGCAACCTTTAATCTTACCCTGTGAGAAAGAAAAAGCCTGTGCTTCAGCCTTCTTTCTGAATGAGGTTGAGTCCTCCTCCTGAACTGCCCAAAGCCAACCATTTTCGAGACACGGCTATGCTCGTGCACTAGAAACAGGAAAACAGACAATTGAGAGACTCTCAGTCACTTAGCAAATAACACTATCTACCGGAAATAAGATACTGAGGATCTGTGTCAGGCTCCTCCCCACCACCCTACCCACTGCCATCCAACGGGACTCAAGCTCTTATTCTAGAATAGTGAAAGGTACAGAGAAAAGGACATTTCGCTTTTAACTTTTTAACTGAATCTCAAAGTGGCTGAATAGGCTCCATTGTATAAATGAGTAATTTCCCCCTTGGCAGAAGCCAGTTACTAGCCGATTCATCTTTTGGGCAATTCAGCTAGGTCATTCCAGTGCTGACCGCAATGATGGAAGATCAAGTACCCAGAAGATAAAGCAACCACTTTAACTATCTGTTCAGATAAATCCTTTCTAGTCTGTATGATGAGCACAGAAAACCCACAGCTCTGAGAGCAAGTGAGACTGTAGACAACACAAATACAAGTCGCTGTACTATTACATCTCCCCACGCCTTCCTCTCCTTATCCAGAAAAAGCAGTGGCCATGCTGTGCCCAGTACACTATGGTAACAATTACTGATTGGCAAACAAACATATTCCCAATCCTCCCCAACCTTGTTTCTTTCTACTATAGGAGCTGGAAAATCCAAATCTTCACTTACCCAGTTTCTTTTGCAGCTAGGGGGAGCCCCGGGACTCAAGTCTAGCTAATAAGACTAAGCCCTGTGGGGGCATCCTGGAAAACTCTGCCCTCTCAGATAAAGGGTAGAATCTGAAGGGGGAAAAAAGCCTTTGTCTCAGGCAGCTCCATCTCACCTGAGCTGCTACTGGAGATAATCAAGACTTGAAGCCAGCCCGCTTATCTTGCAAATGTGACCAACAGTCAATATACAGAAGCTAGCAGAACAGGAAAGATGGAGAGCCTGGGTCCTAAGGAATATCAGTGGCCACCACACTAAACCAGAAACAACGACCTCCAACCAGGTTATAAACACCTTTATTGCTTGAGCCATTACTGAGAAGATTTTCTGTAACTTGCAGCTGAAAAAATGTCAGCTATCAACTCTCATAATTGTTGTTCATATTACTTTGCCTATTACTTTCTGTTCCTTTGCTCAGAGGCTAGAAGGGTGCTCTGGGGTGAGGAATTGGTTATGAGACTATTCTTTACCATGTCATTCCTGAGTTTATCAAATGAACTCAAGAGTCTGAGAGAAGCACATACTCCTTCCCACAGAACTAATTTTTGGCTAATTTTGTAATGCTAATTTTTAGCTCTGTTCCCTAAAACAGAGGGGGTACATCAAATTTGTTGTTTTGAAATGAACTTCATAGAACTGCAATGGTTCTTATTGTTCAAAAGGCAATGAGGTATACTCATTTAAACTATGTTATTTTCAATCAAATACATTACTTTCTGAGAGAAAGCAGTAAGATTTGGGGGAGGGGTGGATTCAGTAATCAATATCATGATCTTTAAGGATGGGAAAGAAGGATTCAATCAACTGCTTGAAAAAAAAATCAAGAAAGTGCTAAGAAAATACTACTTCTATGCAAACTATTACAGCACAGGTAAGAACACCCAGGAGTCTATAAAACATAAAAAATGTTTTGGACAGGGGTGGGGGCACACATGTAACATAGAACGAACCAAAATATGAATATGAAAATAAAACTGATATAAGGATCAAGAAAATCACCTTTAGACGAGTGGAGTCCAGCCTGAGGGCTGAAAGTAATGGATCCAGAGACTCAAATTCTGCAAGAACATGGCTGTAGGACTCTGGTATCACTGGCACAAAAGTCATTTACCCAGACAGATGAAACTATGTTGAGGGACAGGCACAGTGATCCTGAATAAAACCTGCAGAAATATAATTTAAGAAGCTCACCACTCTTTCAGCAAGCATTAAATGAACAGGTGTTACAGCGAAGAACAAAATCTGACTCCATGTTGAATCTGTTCCTTTTAACCTTTGCTCCCGTTGCTGTTGCGATCCACACATAATGGCCTGCCTCAAGGAACCCTGCACTTCTGCCTGGATCTTAAACCAAAATGCCTTTCTTCAAGACCCTCTCCACCTGTGGATGGCTACAGGAAGCAAGAAATTAACAGTCCCCCCCCTGACGTTGGCCATTCCAGGAGATATCTGCAAGATTAATAGCCTTTTTACTTTACTTCCTCACCGTCCTCCCCATCCCCCCCATCCCTATAAAACAATCTGGTATCCAGACCCCAATAAGATGGTTATTTTGAGACACGAGTCTGCCATTGTCTTAGTCAGCTGCCTTTTCAAATGAAGTTATTCTTTGCCTCAACACTTCTGTCTCTGATTTACTGGCCTGTCATGCAGTGAGCAGACCAAGCCTGGACTCAGGAACAAGTGGAGAAAACAAGGAAACATGAGAAAGGGACAAGGATTCCCTACTCTGGAGGTGCCTGGCATCTAGGTGGAAAGAAAACATGTAAAAGTAACATTATATGTGACAGTCAGCTTGTACTGTATCATTCCCTGACTCTAAAACTCCCAGAGAAAAAATCCGGATTCTCAAGGTTCTCCATAATCTTATCCTACTCTATTTATCTAACAGTATAGAACAGACACTGCAGAATATAAGGGGAAATTTTGTCAAGCTCCTCTGTGGTAAAATAGCAACTCCAGCTGCAATTCTTTGAGCTATAAATCATCTGTCTTTAAGTCTCTCACTGCATTCAGTGGTTATGAACCCACAATTCAACAGTGTTTAACAGGAAAGGGCCTCTGGATGGCTTCCTCCCGACTGTGGGAAGTTGGACGCCGAGAATTAGCACACCAAGGGGAATGAGAGCTTCAGTATCAGACCTGATAGGAAAAAACAGGAGTAAGAATTCACATCCCTGGGATCGCAAAAGTCAGACACAACTTAGTGACTAAACAAAAGAATACAAGGGAGCAAATGCCAACCACTCAGTGAAGACTTTGTAAACTAACACAAGCATTCTTACCTGTTCAACAACACCCAAGTTATGTTTCTGTCAAATTATACGAGTTTCCAGAAAAAAAGAAACAGAATTTAAGAAAATTCTACCCATTAATTTTAACTTTTCCTCAATCTTTTGTTACCTACCAAGTTGAGAATAAAAAGCAAATACCATGGAAAAATTCAGAAATAATTGTTTATACTTGTTTCTAATTATTTATACCTTGTGGTTTTGGTGGGGTTTTTTCCCCAAAAACACATGTATTCACTCACTCATTTATTCAACAAATATGTACTTAGCACCGACTATGTGCCAGGCATCCTTTTAGATCCCAGAGATACAACAGAGGACAAAACAAGTCCTAACATTCATGAAGCATACTTTCCAGGGGCAAAACTCATATCGAAGCTTACAGTACTTTTTACTGCATACACATACTATAGTTTTATTTTCTGCTATTAATGCTGTTTTTAATACAGCTTGATTTGTGCAAGAATGGTGTTCTGGAAAAAAAATCTTTAGTAGTAGTTCTCCTATACTCAAAATATTATTTAAAAATCTTCTCTCATTCTTTCACCCATTCACATTGTTAAGTATTACAGACACAGAAAAATGAGGATCACCAGACAAACAGCTCTGCTCACCATTCCAGTTCTACAAGGGTTAAGTCCCAACCTGCTGCAGTTGCTGACCACCAGGGCACTCTGAGAGCAAATTAAGACAACAGGATGAGGCCCGCTGCTGCCGACAACAGGCCCCTCAGATAGTTAGATGTATATCCCAGGAAGAATTTTAATCACCTCAGATTTTTATACATCTCCATACATATAAAAGCACTAAAATCTGTTCTTTGTGATTAGCAGTAGTCTTTTACCAAGATATAGGCTTGCCTGCACTTATTTCCTAGCTAAAATTCACATGTGAACTATCTTCTCTCCTACTTCTTCAGAGCAGTTTCCTCAGAGCTAACTGAGTGGCTATCGCCCAGGCTAAAGTCCTCAGCAAGCCCCTGAGTAAAGTGTAAACTCATAATTCTGGTGTGTTTTTCTCCAAATCAAAAGCTTCTGTAAAATATGAGGCACAGTGGTGCTAACAAGACAAAATAATTCCAGAAAGCAGCCACTTTATAATCAACTGAGGAGGAAAGACAAATCACACATACACACATACCTCATACACACACACATACCTCATACACACACACACCCCTCATACACACACCCCTCATACACACACACACCTCACACACACACACACACCCCACACACACACACCTCTCACACATACATACACACCTCATACACACACACACGCCTCATAAGGGGAACAAAAGCAAAGTAATATGTCAGAACAGAGGACAGAGGGATCACACTGAGTTAAAAGTAACCACAGAAACCTTTCTAAGGGAAGCAGCACTAGAGCTGAGGAAAGGGAAAGGGCAACGAGGCAGCAAGAAGCCAAGTATTTACTGTTGTTCAGTCGCTCAGTCGTGTCCTACTCTTTGCGACCCCATGGACTGCAGCCCACCAGGCTCCTCTGTCCATGGGATCTCCCAGGCAATACTGGAGTGTGTTGCCATTTCCTTCTCCAGGGGATCTTCCCAACTCAGGGATGGAATCCATGTCTCCTGCACTGGCAAGTCCAAGGATATATTTGGAGAATATAAGTCTTTGGTTGAAACACAGGATACAAGCAATGGAATAAAGATAAACCTGTATATTAATTCAGGTGCAAGTTACAAAGCACTATGAATCTCAAACCAAGAAACCTGAACAAATTATAATTCAGTAAGCAACAGAAAGATATTGAAGGATTTAGTACTGGTAGACAACATAATTTCTGTAAAGTGCTGTGGGCAGACACTAGAAACCAAGGACTTGAGAAAAGCGGTCAGAAGTGAGAAACTAAAGATAAGATCTTTTAGTTACTCAAGACATCTTGTGGAGAAGGAGAAAACTACTCTTGACCTTATGAACATGGGAGACTCAAACAGAATTTCAAATGATAGGGACTGAAGATACAAGAAAAAGAAGATGAATCACTGTGTAAGATCCTAAGGAAAATAGAAAGGAATGACATCAAGACCACGTGGCCATTTCTTCCACCTGCAAACTTAAATTCTGATACAGATAGACCATTTGGCATTGATCTCAGTGAAGAGAAAATGACCTGGAAATTATGACCTAATCAGGTAAAAAACCTAGTTTCTATTTCTCTGGAAAAGACGTTAATGGAGATGAAAACGAAAAGGGAACAGCATATACAATGTCAGTTCACAAGAGAAGTTGCTGAGTGTTAGTGAAAGTGAAAGTTGCTCAGTCGTGTCTGACTGTTTGAGACCGCACGGACTGTAGCCCGCCAGGCTCCTCTATCCATGGAATTTTCCAGGCCAGAATACTGGAGTGAGTAGCTGTTCCCTTCTTGTTGGTATCTTCCCAACCCAGGGATCAAACTTGGGTCTCCTGCATTGCACAGGGATTCTTTGCCATCTTGAGCTATCAGGGAAGCCCAGTGATAGTGCTGCTGCTGCTGCTGCAAAGTCACTTCAGTCGTGTCCGAATCTGTGCGACCCCATAGACGGCAGCCCACCAGGCTCCCCCATCCCTGGGATTCTCCAGGCAAGAACACTGGAGTGCGTTGCCATTTCCTTCTCCAATGCATAAAAGTGAAAAGTGAAAGTGAAGTCACTCAGTCGTGTCTGACTCTTAGCGACCCCATGGATGGCAGCCTACCAGGCTCCTCTGTCCATGGATTTTCCAGGCAAGAGTACTGGAGTGGGGTGCCATTGCCTTCTCCAGGTGATAGTGTTACACCATTCCAAATTTATACCTTCCCTTGTGCTTACGTTGGCATTGCCTTTCTTTGGGATTGGAATGAAAACTGATCTTTTCCAGTCCTGTGGCCACTGCTGAGTTTTCTAAATTTGCTGGCATATTAAGTGCAGAACTTTCACAGCATCATCTTTCAGGATTTGAAATAGCTCAACTGGAATCCCATCACCTCCACTAACTGTGTTCATAGTGATGCTTTCTAAGGCCCACTTGACTTCACATTCCAGGATGTCTGGCTCTAGGTGAGTGATACCATGTGATTATCTTGGTCGTGAAGATTTTTTTGTATAGTTCTTCTGTGTATTCTTGCCACCTCTTCTTAATATCTTCTGCTTGTTAGGTCCATACCATTTCTGTCCTTTATGAAGCCCATCCTTGCATAAAATGTTCCCTTGGTGTCTCTAATTTTCTTGAAGAGATCTCTAGTCTTTCCCATTCTGTTGTTTTCCTCCAATTCTTTGCATTGATAGCTGAGGAAAGCTTGCTATTCTTTGGAACTCTGAATTCAGATGCTTCTATCTTTCCTTTTCTCCTTTGCTTTTTGCTTCTCTTTTCACAGCTATTTGTAAGGCCTCCTCAGACAGCCATTTTGCTTTTTTACATTTCTTTTCGATGGGGATGGTCTTGATCCCTGTCTCCTGTACAATGTCACAAACCTCCACCCATAGTTCATCAGGCACTCTATCTATCAGATCTAGTCCCTTAAATCTATTTCTCACTTCCACTGTATAATCACAAGGGATTTAATTTAGGCCATACCTGAATGGCCTAGTGGTTTTCCCTACTATCTTCAATTTAAGTCTGTATTTGGCAATAAGGAGTTCATGATCTGAGCCACAGTCAGCTCCTGGTCTTGTTTTTGTTGACCGTATAGAGCTTCTCCAACATACTAGTAAAGTAATGCTCAAAATTCTCCAAGCCAGGATTCAGCAGTATGTGAACTGTGAACTTCCAGATGTTCAAGCTGGTTTTAGAAAAGGCAGAGGAACTAGAGATCAAATTGCCAACATCTGCTGGATCATGGAAAAAGCAAGAGACTTCCAGAAAAACATCTATTTCTGCTTTATTGACTATGCCAAAGCCTTTGACTGTGCGGATCACAATAAACTGTGGAAAATTCTGAAAAAGATGGGAATACCAGACCACCTGACCTGCCTCTTGAGAAACCTGTATGCAGGTCAGGAAGCTACAGTTAGAACTGGACCTGGAACAACAGACTGGCTCCAAATAGGAAAAGGAGTACGTCAAGGCTGTATATTGTCACCCTGCTTATTTAACTTATATGCAGAGTACATCATGAGAAACACTGGGCTGGAAGAAGCACAAGCTGGAATCAAGATTGCCGGGAGAAATATCAATAACCTCAGATATGGAGATAACACCACCCTTATGGCAGAAAGTGAAGAGGAACTAAAAAGCCTCTTGATGAAAGTGAAAGAGGAGAGTGAAAAAGTTGGCTTAAAGCTCAACATTCAGAAAACGAAGATCATGGCATCTGGTCCCATCACTTCATGGGAAATAGATGGGGAAACAGTGGAAACAGTGTCAGACTTTATTTTTGGGGGTTCCCAAATCACTGCAGATGGTGACTGCAGCCATGAAATTAAAAGATGCTTACTCCTTGGAAGGAAACTTATGACCAACCTATATAGCATATTCAAAAGCAGAGACATTACTTTGCCAACAAAGGTCCGTCTAGTCAAGGCTATGGTTTTTCCAGTGGTAATGTATGGATCTGAGAGTTGGACTGTGAAGAAAGCTGAGTGCTGAAGAATTGATGCCTTTGAACTGTGGTGTTGGAGAAGACTCTTGGGAGTCCCTTGGACTTCAAGGAGATCCAACCAGTCTATTCTAAAGGATCAGTCTTGGGTATTCTTTGGAAGGAATGATGGTAAAGCTGAAACTCCAGTACTTTGGCCACCTCATGTGAAGAGTTGACTCACTGGAAAAGACCCTGATGCTTGGAGGGATTGAGGGCAGGAGGAGAAGGGGACAACAGAGGATAAGATGGCTGGATGGCATCACCGACTCAATGGACATGAGTTTGCGTGAACTCCGGGAGTTGGTGATGGACAGGGAGGCCTGGCATGCTGCGATTCATGAGGTCGCAAAGAGTCAGACACGACTGAGCGACTGAACTGAACTGAACGGATGTATAAAATAGATAACTAATAAGAACATACTGTGTAGCACAAGGAGGAAAAAAAAGGAAATGCAATCTGTTTGTAGGACATGTATTAAGTTAACCTTAAAAATGTATTCCAGTATACATTAACTGCAGATAAATGTGATTTGATTCCTTCTATTATACACTCTTAAGGTGGTTTTTATTTTCCTGTTTAGACTGACTCATACAATCATTTCTGTTCTTCCTGTTGAGTTGGAGTCTGATTTAAGAAGGGGAGGATTTGTGGAGTACAGCTGGACTCATGAGTGAATGATTCCTCAGAACTGCCAGGGAGCACCTCAGATGACCCACCCCTTCTCCCTCATCCCCAGGTCAGATCTCATCTCAGAAGGGTTTTTCCCTTCATGTCTGCTCTTTCCAGGAACTTGAGGGTGACTTCATGTCTGCATCTTATTGAATTTCAGTTTGGCCTATGTATTGGGAAGAATTTAAATGAGGGAGATGGAACAAGAGCTAGGTTTTCCCCAGAGGCTAGAATGATAGCTCCTTAGCAGAATTTCCTAAAGGTGTTCTGGTACATTATGTGGGAGCTTTAGTAAGTATTATGTTAGAAAAAGGGGTTTCAGGGAGAAGGCAATGGCAACCCACTCCAGTACTCTTGCCTGGAAAATCCCGTGGATGGAGGAGCCTGGTAGGCTGCAGTCCATGGGGTCGCTAAGAGTCAGACATGACTGAGCGACTTCACTTTCACTTTTCACTTTCCTCTTCAGGCATTGGAGACAGCAGTGGCAACCCACTCCAGTGTTCTTGCCTGGAGAATCCCAGGGACGGAGGAGCCTGGTGGGCTGCTGTCTACGGGGTCGCACAGAGTCAGACACGACTGAAGTGACTTAGCAGCAGCAGCAGCGGGGCAAATGGTTTGGGGAGGCTTTGGGTTACACAGGACTGGGAGGCTTCTTTACTCCAGGACTTTTCAGGGACTTCAAGGTTCGAGGGTCCTTTGTGAGTCTCCAAGAGAGGAATGTTGTCTGGAGTTCCTGAGCTCATTTAACCCCAGAATCTCTGTTGCATGGAAACACATACAGTCAGACCCACTCTGTAAAACCTTTCTGATGGTGTACAATTGAGTTTTTGATGGTCCGTTTGCCCACAGGCTGAGTTGGAGCTTGGCACTCTTTGGGGAGGAGGGATACAGTCTTATGGGGGGGGACAGGAGTGACCATCCATCTGGGTGCCAGTCCTGCTTTACCTGGTTCATGAGTTAGACATCATTTTTTATTTCTGTGGTATTTCATCCATACACAGACCCAGGAGAAAGATGGTCTGCATCCTCCAGTTGTAATTGGGGTGCTTAAGCAGGACTCCCAGTAGGACTGAGTGGAGCGATGCATGGCCAGTCCTAGCCCTTGGGAAGGATTCCATGAATTCTAGGCTTCCGTGAGCTCTCAGGTGCATTGGGTCCTGTCTCTTTATGTGTCCTCACTCAAGTCAACGAGGGAGCTAGACTTTTTCCAGTCCATAGACATACCCCAGACTCCGTAGGTCCCACAACGCCTCCCCATGGATTCTGAGGTCTGGCTATTGCTTCAGGGGTCCAGGCTGTATGAGAGCCTCCAAAAGCCTCTTGGATGACAATTTCTGCACTTCCTCCCTGAGCTTATCCAGGCTCCATTCGCCCTCTCTCTGGGGAGTCTGGGTTGCTCTCCAGTCCTATCTTCTGGAGGGTCCCTTCCTCATCTATCCCCAGAGTGTTAGCTCTGTTTGCTTGGCCTAACCCATGCAGTTGGAAACCCCCAGAAACATTCCCCCAATTCCCACAAACATCTCCTGGCCCAGGCAGCTGGTCCCCTAACACCCAGCAGAAGTAAGAAGGTGGGAAGTGGCTACAGGAGCGTCTGGAAATGGGAACCAACAGCAGCTCTCTCGCCATGGACCAAAACCTCAGAATGATAAAAACAAAAGCGTGTTTATCCCAAAGGGCCAGTGACCACCTCCCGAACAGGGAGCAGTGAACTTTGCAGAGCGTTCCTGGCTCCAGCCTCCCCAGGGACAGGGCCCTCTTTGATGCCTGGGGAGCTGACTTTTCCAAGCAGGGGGTGGGGGGATGTGGGGCTGCAGTTGGGCCCCTAACTCCCTTCCTTCCTGACCTCCCCAGCTTGAGCCAGAGCCGGAAGGGCCACTTCCAACAGTGACTCAGCCCTCGTCCTGTGATGGCTTGGCCACACAGGGCCAGGCCAGACCTTTGCAGCTGGCTGAGTTGGCTTCTGAATCTCTGGACCCATTGTCTGTTTTTTTGCCCCTACTTCCAACATTTTGTTTTAGAAGTTTTCAAACTTAGAGACAAGTTAAAAGACTAGTCCAGTTACTACCCATAAATCTTCCATCTAGATCCAGCATTTGTTAACATTTGGCCATATTTCCTCTCTCTTTTTTGTGTAGTATTTGAAAATAAGTTGCATACATCATGACACCTCACCACTAAACGCTTCTCAGCCTTCTCCTGAGAATAAAGACATTCTTCTTCATATCCACTGTGCTGTCATCACATGTGAGAAGATCACAGTAATTCCATCACATCGGTCAATTTCCAGTCCATATTCATATTTCCAGTTATTCTAAAATGCTTTTTCTAGCTGTTAAAATTTTTTTGAACTAGAATCCAATCAAGGTGTGTATTTTGCTTTTGGTCTTTAAAATAATCTACAGTAGTCCTCTTATTTTCTTAAAAATTATTATTATTACATTAACTTTTTGAAAAGTGAATGCCAGTTTTCTTCACTTTCTTTCATTCTAGAATATCTAGAATATTCTAGATACTAAACTTTTTTTTTAGCTCAAGGTAATTTTTAATTTTATTTATCTAATTTTTATTAAAGTATAGCCGATATTCAATGTTGTGCCAATCTTTGCTGTACAGCAAAGTGACTCAGTTATACACAAATAGGCTGTCTGTTTTTGTATTCTTTTCCATATATTGGAGAAGGAAATGGCAACCCACTCCAGTATTCTTGCCTGGAATCCCAGGGATGGGAGAGCTGGGTGGGCTGCCATTTATGGGGTCGCACAGAGTCGGACACGACTGAAGCGAGTTTAGCAGCAGCAGCATTCCAGATGTTACATTTATCTGCTTGTCTCCTCCTGGTGTTGTTCAACATGTTCCTCCTTCCACTATGTATTCTGTGAACTGAAATTTAGTCCTAGGTGCTTAATTAGTTTCAAATTAGGTTCGCAAGAATATGTCCCAGGTACACTTCATATTGTAAAACTTCAGAAATGCATCCTGGTTTCTTTGAATTTTTCTTGAAGTTTACTTTTAAAGAATGGAATAACGTTTAGTGGTTGTATATTATATGCCAAGTACTTTGCAAAGCTATCTTACCTGAAGTCACAAAACAATTTTGAGGAGAGGAGATGGATATCCCTGTTTTATGCCAGGGCAAAGAAGAAATGAACATGTGCTAAGTAACTACTGAGGGCCAGGCACAGAGTTGAGTATTTTCCGTTTATGCTCTGTTGCTCACTTCATGCAGAGGGCAGTTCTGGAAAGTTAAGGACCTTGTCTAAGGTCACAAAAATCAATTAAATGACAGACTTAAGTTTTCACTTAGATTTTCTTGTTCCCAGGAAGTCCTGGGTTCTTCATGCTCAACTCCTCTCTATGAATCCCTCATCTTTAGGATTCTGTTTATTCAGTGGATGGATTGATCTGCTGCTCAGATTTAGCTGTGATGATCAGGGCCAGTGAGCCCAAGTCCCTAGAAGGCTTTGAGCAGTAACTCTGAGGGGCTGGTTGCTGGGATGGGCTTTTGAGGGAGATGCATATTGTCCATGGTCATCTCTTTCAGTTTCCCTGTGACATCACCAGGGCCAGGGTAGGCGCCAAGTCGGTGAGTGGGCACATCTGCCTCTCCAAGATTCCAAGCACAGGTGGAACAAAGTGGGCAGGGAAGCCCGAGGAGGCTCCTAATCATGGGAATCCGAAGCACCAGGTCACAAACCTGGAGTCTAAGTGGAAGGTCTTGGAAGAAACTGAGGTCCAGAGAGGGGCAGAGGCTTGCCTCAGGTCCCATGGCCAGCTGGAGGCACAGCTGGGAGCGCAGCACAGGGCAGAGGCTGGACTCCTTGTCCAGTGCTCTTGGCCATCTCCGCTCTCTTGCCTCTACTATTTGTAGATAATTCCTTCTTGGGGTGGAGAAGGAGCAGAGTAAGAGAGTAAGTGGAGGGATGAGGGGGTGAATGATGGTGGCGGGGGGATACACAGAGACAGTGTGGGGCCCCCAAGTAACCAAGGGTGTTGTGTATGTGTCTGTGTGTATGTGTGTAGGGAGTGGCCTCAAAACATATTTCCATGATGTCATTGTGTCTCCCAAGGGGACCCTGGGACAGCTCTCTATCCATCACTATTGTCTTGATTAAAGCTTCATCTTTTTACCCGAGACTCTGACACCTGCCTCCTTAAGGGTCCCAGCAGCAATTTCACCACTTTTAACCTATCCCCTGCATCATGGTCAGAGTTATCTTTTTAAACAACTTCCACTCAGGTCAGCCTTGTTTATAAACTCTTGTATCAGTTAGCTGTTGCTGCCTAACAAACTATCCCCAAACATAGTGGCTTAAGACAACCATGGTTTTATTTAGCTTGTTGTTTTTCAGTCACTCAGTCATGTCTGACCCTTTGCAACCCCATGGACTGCAACATGCTAGGCTTCCCTGTCCTTCACTATCTCCCAGAGTTTGCCTAAACTCATATCCACTGAGTCGGTGATGCCATCCAACCATCTCATCCTCTGTCACCCCCTTCTCCTCCTTCCTTCAATCTTTCCCAGCATCAGAGTCTTTTCCAATGAGTCAACTCTTCACATCAAGTGGCCAAAGTATTGGAGCTTCAGCTTTAGCATCAGTCCTTTCAATGAATATTCAGGGTTGATTTCCTTTAGGATGGACTGGTTGGATCTCCTTGCTATTCAAGGGACTCTCAAGAGTCTTCTCCAGCACCACAGTTTGAAAACATCAATTCTTTGATCCTCAGCCTTCTTTATGGTCCAATTCTCACATTCATACATGATTACTGGAAAAACCATAGCTTTGACTGTATGGATCTTTGCCAACAAAGTGATGTTTCTGCTTTTTTATACACTGTCTAGCTTAGGCTTCTCTTGTTCAATTGGGTGGTGGTTCTGGTCTGGGCCAGACTGGCTGATCTGAGCTTTCTCATGTGTCTGCTCCCCGGTTGGCTGGTGGCTGCACAATCCAAAATGGTCTCGCTAACCTGTCTGTTGTCAGCAGGCTGTCGGTTAGTTTGGCTTGGGCTCAGCTGGCATACCCTGTTTCTTCTCCATGTGGCCGCTCAGACTTGTTTCCATGGTGGACTCCGGGTTCTAAGAACAGCAAGAGGGCAAGTCCCAATACTCAAGCACTTTATAAACTTCTTGCATCTGGTTTACACACCCACTTGCATCACCCTTTCTAGATTCCCACTCATCAAACAAGTTCCTTGACTATGCCCAGAAGCAATGGGGAGATTGGGGTAGAGAAACAGACCTCACCTCTTTATGGAAAGGGCCAATGTGTCATCTTTTTGCAGACTACCACAACCTTGCTTGATTCCCACTGTCTTCAGGATAAAACCAAACATCTTTAGCTCGCACCCTATGCCCTCCATGCACCCTCTGTTCTCAAATTGCCTTCCCGTGACGTACCCTATGCAAATCTCATGTTGCAGTTATTCCAGAGTCTTACTCTTTTTAGAGCATCTTTCCTCCCCTCAGCCTTTGCCCATGCTCTTCCCTCTCTCTGCGTCTTTCCTGTTACCCACCTTCATGCATCCCTGCCTCTTGCCCAATCATTCTTCATGGTCCAGCTCCAAAGTTGCCTTTTCTAGAAGCTTTTTCTGCTTCATCTCTGTCTGAATTCTTCCTCTCTTGCAGATCTCAGAACCCTTGCCTGCATCTCTGTGGCAGCATGTCCTTCCTGTTGTCTGGAGTTTAACCTGTGCTCATGGTTGGTAGAGTGGGGGCCCTGGGGTCAGGCTGTCCAGGTTGGAATCCAGCTTCTTGACTTACTGTGTGACTTGTGCATGACACTTTACGTCTCTAAGTTTCAGTTTCCTCATTTATAAGAGAGGGGAAATGATAGTGGCCCTGACTTCAGAAGGCTATTTTACGGGTCCACTGAAGCTCACATGAAATGCTCAGCAGGGTGAGAGCATGAACATTTTGTGAACAGAGACTCTGTTGGTTAAATCTCTCCCCTACATCCAGCAGAGCAGGTTGAGGAGATCCTAGCAATCATATTCGTGAATTGATATCTCCTCCAAATAACAAAGGTCCCTGCAGATGCTGCAGACATAGAGCTTGCCTGCAGTTGGGCTTTTCTGAGGCACTCTTTAGTGTGGGACAAGGTTTAGCTGGGCCCACAGCCAGCCCTGAAGTGGATGCTAATAATATCATTATATGCTGAATAATTAACTGTCATTTAAATATTCATATGTTGTTGGGGGCAAGGCCTTTATCAGCATCTGGGGATGTGTCAGCAGAGGAAGGAGATGGATGTCAGCAAGGCTGACTTTGCCTGTGAAGGGCGACCCAGGTCCAGAGAGAGTTGTTGGAGTGGCCACTAGACAGTCAGCTAATATATAACTGCAATATCCCCATGTGATAAACTGCAATTTCATAAACGCTTGATGCATATGAGCAAGTCTGAAACAATATTGGAAGCATTAATTTCATTTGACTAATGCTTATCTATATTTTATTCTGTTCCATCTTTAAAGAAGTCCCTCTTCCTTTCCTGCTAAGGGAGTGGGGCCAGAGACTAGCAGATGGGCTAGAGTAGAGTAGAGGGGGCAGAGGTTCTTCCCTGTTCTGAGCCCGAAGCTGCAGGTACAGCCATGGGCCATGTGTGATGGCTGTCTCTGAGCCGTGGAGCCCTGCCTGGGGTCGGGCGTGGGGGGTGGTTCTGCTTCTGGCTGTTTGGAAGATGAGCTCAGGCTCTCTACTGGGGTCAGGGGAAAGGGTGTGGGCATCTAGGTCTTGGCCAGGTGGGCTGAAGCTGCTGTAGATTCCCCATTTGTTTCTTCTAGGGATGGTCCTAGAGGGTTCCCTATAGGGAGAGATTTGGGAAGGCAGGAACCATGACAAGGGAATTATCCCACTGTGGGTAAGGGAGAAGAAAGAGGAGAAAGGGGAGAAAGGAAGTTGAAGAAGATTAAAAGATTTGAGGATGATTAAGAGGAAAAGGAAGAAGAGGAAAGATAAGAAATAGATGAGGGACCCTGAAGAACCTGGTGATAGGATGAGCTGGCTACCCTGGAAGGAAGGAGACAGCTTGGAGTGGTGATTGAGAGCAGGGGTTCTGGAATAAGACAGTCCTGGGCTTGAATTCTCGCTGTGTCTCTAATTATATACATGACTTTGGGGAAGGTACTCACTGTTTACAAGTCGTAACCTCTAGTTTGTAAAAATGGGAAAAATACTAGTACTGAACTGGTATATCAGTTGTCTATTTCTGCACAAATTCTAGCAAATTCCCCAAATATTGTGTCTTTAAGTAACACATGTTTCTCAGTTTCTGTGGGTCAGAGGTTTTGGCATGGGTTAGTCGTAACATCTTCTGAGGGTCTCATAGGCTACAATCAATGTGTGAGTGAAATGTGCTCTCATCTGGAGGCTTGACTGGGGAAGAGTCTGCTTCCAAGCTCACTCACATTGTTGGCCAGAATTCACTTCCTTGCTGTTGTAGGACTGGAGGCCTTGACTCCTTGCTGGTTCTCTGCTGGAGGTGGCTGTCAGCTCTTGGATGTGGCCCCAGCTCCTTGTCACATGGTCACTTACTTCATCAAGCCTTCAGGGAGATGCTCTGTCTCCAGCCTACAAAAGTAGTCTTATACAGGTCTTCCTCAACTTATGGTGGGGTTATATCCTGATAAACCCATCATAAGTTAAAAATTCCTTAAGGTGAAAATGCATTTAATATACCTAACCTACTGAACATCATAGCTTAGCCTAGTCTACCTTAAACATGCTCAGAACATTTCTGTTAACCTACAGTTGGGCATCCAGTCCCATCACTTCATGGCAAATAGATGGGGAAATAATGGAAACAGTGACAAACTATTTTTTGGGCTTCAAAATCACTGCAGATGGTGACTGTAGCCATGAAATAAAAAGATGCTTGCTCCTTGGAAGCAAAGCTATGACCAACCTAGACAGCATATTAAAAAGCAGAAACATTACTTTACCAACAAAGGTCCATCTGGTCAAAACTATGGTTTTTCCAGTAGTCATGTATGGATGTGAGAGTTGGACTATAAAGAAAGTTGAGCACTGAAGAATTGATGCTTTTGAACTGTGGTGTTGGAGAAGACTCTTGAGAGTCCCTTGGACTGCAAGGAGATCCAATCAGTCAATCCTAAAGGAAATCACTCCTGAATATTCATTGGAAGGATTGATGCTGAAGCTGAAACTGACTGACAGTTGGGCAAAGGGCTTTCCTGGTGGAGCTGGTGGTGAAGAACCCTCCTGCCAAAGCAGGAGACATAAGAGATACAGGTTGATCCCTGGGTCAGGAAGATCCCCCTAGAGGAGTGCATGCCAACCAACTCCAGTATTCTTGCCTGGAGAATCCCATGGACAGAGGAACCTGACAGGCTACAGTCCATAGGATCTCAAAGAGTTGGACATGACTGAAGTGAATTAGCATGCATGCACAGTTGGGCAAAAGCATCTAACATAAAACCTATTTTACAGCAAAGTATTCAGTTCAGTTCAGTCACTCAGTTGTGTCCGACTTTGCCGCCGCATGAATCACAGCACACTAGGCCTCCCTGTCCATCACCAACTCCTGGAGTCTGCTCAAACTCATGTCCATAGAGTCGGTGATGCCATCCAGCCATCTCATCCTCTGTCATCCTCTTCTCCTCCTGCCCCCAATCCCTCCCAGCATCAGGGTCTTTTCCAATGAGTCAACTCTTCGCATCAGGTGGCCAAAGTACTGGAGTTTCAGCTTTAGCATCAGTCCTTCCAGTGAACACCCAGGACTGTTGTAATTTACTGAATACTTGGACTGCAAGGAGATCCAACCAGTCCATTCTGAGGGAGATCAACCCTGGGATTTCTTTGGAAGGAATGATGCTGAAGCTGAAACTCCAGTTTCAGCTGTACTGAAAATGAAAAAGAGAATTTCAGGGTACAGATGTAAGTGTATTAATTGTTTATCCTTCTGATTGTGTGGCTGACCAGAAGCTGCAGCTCACCGTCCCTGGCCAGCATCAAGAGAGAGTAACGTAGCACACATTGTCACCCTGGGGAAAGATCAGAATTCAAAATCTGAAGTAAAATTTCTACTGAATTTGTATTTCTTTCATGTCTTTGTAAAGTCAGACAATCATGAGTCTAATCATCGTGAGATGGGGACTGTCTGTATAATGTGATGTAACCGTAGGAGCGACATTGCAGCATCTTTGCCATGTTCTGTCAGTTAGAAGCAAGTCACAGCTGCTCACACATATGGGAAGGGCAGTCCCTAGGAGGTGGGGATCACCTTTGAGTCTGTCCACCGTAGCTGACAATGACTGTCTGTGCCAGGCACTGTTCTAAGTGCTCTTACTCTTTTGGCTTCCTGAACAATCCCGTGACGTGCGTGATCATCTTTATAATTATGATGAAGAAATGGCAGCACAAGAGGTTAAGCTGCAGCTATATATTTAGTAGCGGGTAGAGTGGGCATGCGAGTCATGTACTCAGGATTCAGGTCCCAGACTCTTAGCTGCTGAGATCCAGTCTTGCAGGGCTGCTTGTGAAGATGTTGAGTACAAGGCCTAGTAAATTTTACCTCAAAATAACTCATGGCTGGGTCGGCTTCCTTTGGCAGCCTCTGCTTATACTCTGTACCACATGTAGGTCAGATCCACAGACACTTCATGTTCCCAGGATAACTCAACCCAAGTTCCAGAGCACGGGCACAAAACGGGGAGATGGAGAGATGTCATCTCTTTGTGTGTGTTTCCTTCACCGGAAACACTCCTAGCCCAAAGCTATTGATCTCTTGGGCTTCGGCTTCAAAGTTACTAATTTCCTCTTGCTGCTGTACTAAGTTACCGCAAATTTAGTAGCTTCAACAACACGGATTTATTATTTTACACTCCCAGGGGTCAGAAGTTTGGGATGGTTCTCACTGTTTCATAATCAAGGTGTCGGAAAGGCTGTTTCCTTCTAGAGGATCTAGGGAGAACCTTTTTTTATGTTTACATTTTCCAGTTTCTAGAGGCCGCCTGCATTCCTTGGCTTGTGGTCCCTCCATCTTCAAAGCCAGTCTAGTCTTTCTCATATCCCATCACTGTGACATTGACTCTTCTTCTGCCTCTTGATTCCACTTTTAAGGATCCTTGTGAATATACCAGGCTCTCCCAGATAATATATAATAATATCCTTACTTTAAAGTCAGCTGACTTACAAAATTATTTCCATCTGTAACCAAAGTTCCCAATTTACCGTATAACATATCCACAGTTTGAGGGGTAACAGCATTGTGATAGACTGAGCATTTGTGTCACCAGCCCCTCCACTTTGGGCACCTTATGCGAAGAGTTGACTCATTGAAAAGACCCTGATGCTGGGAGGGATTGGGGGCAGGAGGAGAAGGGGACGACCGAGGATGAGATGGCTGGATGGCATCACAGACTCAATGGACGTGAGTCTGAGTGAACTCCGGGAGTTGGTGATGGACAGGGAGGCCTGGCGTGCTGCGATTCATGGGGTCACAAAGAGTCGGACACGACTGCGCAACTGAACTGAACTGAACCCCCTCCACTTTGCATGTTAGCTTCCATTTCCCTGCACCTCTGTGTGAGGGTATTCAGAGCAGATTCAGAGGTAGGGCCTTTTAAAATTTTTATTTATCTATTTATTTGTGGCTGTACTGTGGCTTTGCTGCTGGGTGCAAGCAAGCTTTCTCTGGCTGTGCTGAGAAAGGCTACTCTCTAGTTGCAGTGCACGGCCTTCTCATTGTGGTAGCTTCTCTTGTTGCAGAGCATGGGCACCGGTGAGTGGACTCAGTAGTTGTGGCGCAGGGGCTCAGATGCCCCATACCAGGGGTCGAATCCATGTCCCCTGCTTTGGCAAGTGGATTCTTAACCATTGGGCCAACAGGAAAGTTGAAGTTGGAGCCTTTGAGAGGTAGTTACTATTAGATAAGGTCAGGAGGGTGGAGCCCTCATGAATGGGATTAGTACCCTTACAGAAAAGACCCTGGGGAACTCTCTCGGCCCTTCTGCCAAGTGAAGACACCGTGACATCACAGCCGTCTACAAAGCAGGAAGTGGGTTCTCACCAGACCATGACTCTGCCAGACCTTGATCTTAGACTTTCTAGCCTCTGGAACTGAGAAATATATTTTTGTTGTATAAGCCACTCAGTTTATGATAATTTGTTATAGCAGTCCTCTTCTGCCCACTACACTTCCATGGGGATCTGGGTTTGGGTGCTGTGTCTGGTGCTCCTGTGACATCCTTTACTTCTCCATCACCTCCCATAGCCTTCTTCCAAGTGTCTCAAATGCACTTGCCCTTAGGGGCCAGGAGATAATGTAAAGGAATTCTCTGAGTGTAAGATAATTAGGTGGATGGCAAAGTAAAACTGGTTTCTAGTTGAAGAAAAATATTTTTTTAAGTCTACTGAATTTGTTACAAGGCTGCTTCTGTTTTATGTTCTCAGAGCAGAGTTTGAACCCACACCCCCTGTACTGGAAGGTGAAGTCTCAACCACTGAACCACCAGGGAAGTCCCCAGTTGAGAAACTTTAAAACACTGTGCTGACCACATAAAACCTTCAGCCTGCAGACTGCCAGTGTGCTCTTTGGGGTCCTGTTTGACAGTGAACACCCTGTGATCAGACCTGGGTTGCAAGGAGACTAGCACTGCAGTGAAAGGAGAGGAATGGCTCTGGGCAGCTCCATCAGGAAAGGCTCTCCTTCCTCTGTGCTGAAGCAACCTCTCCTGGCTGGTGTACGGCACCCACCCTGGGCTCCCAGGTGAGGGCACAGGAGGCAACTCGCACGCTGTCCATGGTCCTGTCCCCAGGGCTTCATAGAGTGCGTGACCCATAGTACAAATGTAGGCTAGATATTTGTTAAATCTGTAATTGAATGAAATCCACTGCCTTCTCACTTACTCTATACCTCATTCCGGGATGTGTGACCTCGTTCCAAAGAGCTCAGCTTCTCTTGACAGGCACCGGCCGTGGCCAGAGGCACCATGCTTGTGTCTGTGCGCTCATGCATCAATTATATGCATCCATGACTTGGAACCTAAGGTCTTTTCACCTTTGTGGGAAATCACCATGGCCTGTGACCAAAAGGCTGGGGCCAGGGGCTGGCACACAGAGGGGGCTCCAGCCTGCCCTTGCTGCTGTCCCAGCTGCTCCCTTCTTGCTCTCTCCCCCCATCCCCTCACGTTCGAGATTCCCCGGAGGTCGGGCCTGGTGTAATTACAGGGTATCTGCTGCCTCCCTATAAATCTAATAGACTTTTTGGCCTTGTCAGATTAAAACTTACCTATCAACCCGCCGCAGTCCTCTACATCTCCCTAAATCTGTACTTGGGAGAGAATTTATGGCCAGGAATTGCATTTTGCAAAATGATTAAATTGCCAAACAGCCATAAAAAGTTGCAGGAGGAGATATGGTTTTTTTGAAAGTCTGCTTAATTTATAAGGGGTGGAAGGTTTATTGTCATTTAGAGTCCACAGCGAGGCAGCGATGGAGCGTTCCACGGCAGCTGTGCACAGCTGCTCTCGCTTTATGCCTTTTACATGTTTTTAAATTGCCCTGTTTGAATCTGGCCTTCTGCAGCAGCAGAAACGCCCCGGTGGCCCTGTTTGCAGGAGGGAGGCTGGCCCCCCTGCCCTCTGATACTTAGCTCCACTCATCCCCACTCCCCATTACCCCATCCTGGCTCACTTTCCAGAAGCATTGCTAGCTGATCTTGCTTGATCCCATCGCACAGTCCTCCACTGCCCTCCTCCCCACCAAACATTAACAAATACTCACGTGTGTAAAGGCTTTTAAGTTTATAGGCGAATTCACGTGTAGTATCTTAGTACTTATCACTCCAGGTTAAATGATTAAACGAGATAAAGCACATAAAGCTTTAAACACATTGCTGCTACCTAGAGAGCTAATAAATAGAATTAGGGCTTCCATTTACTGACCACTTACCACTTGCCAGGACCTCTGCTCCGAGTTTCACATGCATTAATTCATATAATCTCTCCTGCCACCTCATGAGGTAGCTGTGAGTTGTGTCTATGTTTAGGAAGCTTAAAGAACTGACGCCAAGGTCATGCAGTGAGTGCTGAATGAATCTTCACTATTATCTTTAATTTTGTTCGGGCAGGACACTTACCTATTTTTGCTCCCCGCTTGGCACAGAGTAGGTCCTCAATAAAAACAGCAGAGTATAAGCATACATGTGTCAGAGTGTTCTTATTGCCAGTCTGCTCCTGCTGGCCATGAACACGAAGATCAGAGTCTGTTCACAGTATGTCTTACCTTAGCACCAAGCCCAGTGCTAGGCACACGTAGGTGTTCTTCACATATTTGAAAAATGATGGGATAAATCTAATCCTTACCACAGCCCTGTCAGGAAGGTAATAGGAGTTCCATCTCGGGAGGAAGATTGGAAGCTGAGAAGGAGTTTGACACCTACTCAAATCACACTGATAGTAGCAGAGCCAGAGTTTCAGATTCCAAGTCTGGCAGTTTTTTGTTTTGTTTTGTTTTTAACCACAGCCCAGCTGCCCACCTACTAGGCATCTGGGGTAGATTCAGAAAATTTTCTTCTTCCTCATTATCATATCTAGTATTTATTAAAAACCCATGACTCACCAGCTATAGATACCATGCCAAATAATCCTCCCAACATGCTAGTAAAATGTAGCTTGTTTCTCCAGTTTTATAAATGTGGAAACTGAGGCTCAAAGAGATTGATCAGCAGTTGGCTGAGCTGAAACTTCAGCCCGGGTGTGTGTGTCTGTGTTTGTGTATGTGTGTGATTCCGGAGGTGGATGATGACAACATAGGATGATCATGACTCTGCTGAGGGAAGATCTTCAAATCTAGTCTGGTAGGGGGCAGGGGAGGCTTCCTAGAGGAGGGGACTTCTAAGATGACATTTGGACAATGAATGGGGATTTGCCAGGCAGGCCGTGGAGAGTTGTGTTTCAGGCAGAGGGACAGCAGGGAGGCAGGAAAGGGCAAGGCTGGAGGGAGGACATGAAGTTTCAGATGGGCCAGTCCTGAATTCCTCCCGGCCTCAGACACTGTCCGCCCGTTGTTCCACTTCCCTGGTTTGCAGAGATGCCCATGGTGCAGAAGGGGCTGGTAGGCTGTGAGCTGGGTGCTCGCCAAGATCGCCATCAGCTTTACCTACATCCCCTCCTCTCTGCCTCAGGGTCAAGCCCACTTCCCTCCTCTGAGAACCAGGGGAGTGGGGATCTGCCTACTGGCCTGTGGTGGGTACTAGGGTCCCACTTGGGTCTGGTCCAGTTTCTCTCAAACTTACCTCTGTCACTCCATCCACCCTCACAGTTTCTTCCCTTCCTTCCCACAGCTTGAGCAGGGAGGTGAAGGAATCTCCTCTTCTGCTTTCCTTGCCTGTCAAATGTCCCCAGATTTGGAGCCCAGAGACTTTCCAGGCTTTTCACTCATTCATTTAACAGATAACTTTGAGTACCTAGTGTGGTTTGGGTACTGTTCTAGGGACTAGGAACATAGCAATGAACACAGAAGAACAGGCCTTCATCTTCCTGGAAGGTACCATGATCCAATGGATAAATAGAAGGTGACGTGTGCCTTGATGGGCTCCCCAGGTGATGCTAGTGGTAGAGAACCTGCCTGCCAGTGCAGGAGACATAAAAGGCATGGGTTTGATCCCTGGGGTGGGAAGATTCCCTGGAGGAGGGCACAACAACCCACTCCAGTATTCTTGCCTGGAGAATTCCATGGACTGAGGAGCCTGGCAGGGTACAGCCCATAGGGTCAAGAAGAGCCGGACTTGACTGACGTGACTTAGCACACACGTATGCATGCATATGCCTTGATATGCACATAGAAGCAAGTTGATATGACTGGAAGTGAGTGAGGGCGTGCGGTGTATATGTGTGTGTACTGCTTTGTCAGCATATAGGGACTTTTGAACCAAGACGTGAATGAGAAGAAGCCAGCTGAAGGAAGATCTGAAGGAAGAATACCACACACCAAGGGAAGAGGAAGTGGCAAGGCCCAGCTTAGGAATACCCAACTCAGGGAACAGAAGTGAGGCTGGGGCTTAGAGAGTGAGGGTGGAACGGTGGATGACCTAGGGAGAGGTGGGCAAGGATCGGACCATGAGAAGGCTTGTAGGCCACGGCTAGACTTTAGATTCTTACCCAAAGTGCAATGGGAAGCTCTTAGAGGGTTGGGTCGAGGGACAGCACGATCCCATTTCTATCTGCCAAGGTTCACTCTCCCTTCAGTGTTGAGAACAGAAAGTAGATGCTCAAGACAGCCTGGAATCTAGCCCACACCAAACTCTTCTCCAGATACATTGCACACTGTTGTGCTTCTAGGTCTTTGCACCTGCCAGTCCGTCAGCCAAGAATGCCTTTCCCTTTACTCCTACAGCATTCTGATTCACTTTTTGGGATTAAGCTCCCATACTCTCTCCCTAGGATCCATCTCCCTTCCAGGCAAGGTGAGTTCAGGTTCTCTTTGCCTTCCCCCGGTTCCTGCCATGAGCAAACACACTGAAGTCTGCTTCTGGGTCCCTCCCCTGTCTGGACAAGGAGATCCTCAAGTGCCAGGACTATGGCTTTTAGCTCTGAGAGCCGGGGCCCTGCACCTAGCCAGCCCAGGATGGGTGCCTGACAGATGCTTTCTGAGTGAGAAGAACTCCTCAAGCATCCCCATCATTGACAAAAGCACTAGATGAGCAAGCACCCTTTGTTTAAACAGATAATAAGAAGACAAGTGTGGCAACGTACTATTTACCATAACATTCATGTTAAATCTATACTTACTAGAATTTTTGACATTTGGAGGTTAAGTCTCTAAGTATTTACTAAAAGCAGCGATAGTCTGTGATCATCAACCTGTGAATAGCTCTTTCTCTCAAGGACTGTTCCTTTACTACCTTGAGACCATGAATGTCTGTTAAAGAAGAATACATTAAAAAAAATACTTGCAAATACTTGTGACTGAAAGAAGACATTTGTTAGAATATCACCAGTAAATACTTGCTTGTAAACCCGTGTTTGTCACGCAACATGGTATAGACTGCCTGATTTGGTTCTAATTAACCTATGTATGTAGAAGAACTGTGTGTTTCCTTATTAAGCTAAGAATGTATTAAAGGCTGTTTCCTTTGAACACCCTCCACCAAACTCAGCCTCATCTTCCCGCACCATGTGGAGAGTGCAGGCTGGGCTGATCCTGTGGGTTCCCAGCAGGGGGCAGCTAGCTCCCCTCCCCTCCCCCAGTCCACCCGGGCACTGAAGTCCTGCACACTCACAATCTCCAGGAAGTGCCCACAGAGGGTGGTCCCGTGGGCATGGTGCATTGGGTAATGGGCACAAGGCCTGGCAGCTTCTGGGTAAATGCTAAAAACCATGACTCACATCTGCGTACTTGGTAACCCTGAGGCCCAGCTTTGTGAGATGTGGGGAAGCAGTTGGATAACTGAAACATGCAGTTGTCATCAACTAATGGGTAAAGATTCTAAGCCCCTGGACAAGTTATTTAGCTGCTTGAGCATCAGTTTTCTCATCTGTGAAATGGGGACCACGATATATGTAGGACGGCTTGCCAAAATGCCCTGTGGCCCTATTGGATTGCCGGCTGCCTTCATCCTACCTTGACTTTGTTCCTTGTTTCACTCCTCCAGGTAGAAGGCATCTTGGCAGGTGGTTCCATGTGATGGGGTCTCAGATGGTGACCTGTCTTAGAGGATGATGTTAAATTTTACCACTCTTGTAATAGTCACTAGGCACCTACTATGTGCAAGTACTATGCTGGACACTGAGAATAGATACAGCAGAAAAAGACACATAAATCCCCACTTTCATGGAGCCTGCATTCTAGAGGGAAAAACATGGAAGTTTCTGAGCAGCTGGTGTTTGTGAGGTGGTGGAAGTCCACTTCTAGACCGATAGGCTTTAGATGCTATTCCTGAAAGTCGCTACCCATTTTTAAGTCTGATCCTGCAATACCCACCTTCTGAGTCTGTGGGAGAATTAATGCAGATAATGTCTGGTGTAGTACCAGGTACATTCTGGATGCTCTGTAGGTTGGAGACACCTTTCTTTCTCCAGACACAGATCTATCTGTGGGCCCCTTCCTGTGTCTCCCTCTTTGCACGGATTTTTAGGCAAAACAAGATATGAGGGATGCTTTTTGTGTTCAAGGCTGAAGATGAGCCATTAAAAGAAAACACAACCTTTTTGGAGTGGTTTTAGGTTCAGAGCAAAATTAAGAGGAAGGTACAGAGATTTCCCACACATCTCACTCCCACTCAAGCATGGCTTCTCCCACTGTCAACATAGGTCTGCTCCTCGAGTGACACCTTTTCATTTAACAACTGATGAACCTGCCCGGACACATCATAGTCACTGAAGGCCCGTAATTCTCATGAGGTTTCATTCTTGCTCTTTACATTCTAAAAAGTGAAAGTGAAGTTGCTCAGTCGTGTCCAACTCTTTGCGACCCTACAGACTATAGCCTCCAGACTCTTCTGTCCATGGGATTGTCCAGGCAAGAATACTGGAGTGGGTTGCCATTTCCTTCTCCAGGGGATCTTCCTGACCTGGAGATTGAACTCAGGTCTCCTGCATTGCAGGCAGTCTCTTAGCCACTGGGGTTTGGACGAATGTATGATGACCAACCTAGATAGCATATTGAAAAGTAGAGACATTACTTTGCCAACAAAGGTCCATCTAGTCAAGGCTATGGTTTTTCCAGTGGTGATGTATGGATCTGAGAGTTGGACTATGAAGAAAGCTTAGCGCTGAAGAATTGATGCTTTTGAACTGTGGTGTTGGAGAAGACTCTTGAGAGTCCCTTGGGCTGCAAGGACATCCAACCAGTCCATTCTGAAGGAGATCAGCCCTGGGATTTCTTTGGAAGGAATGATGCTAAAGCTGAAGCTCCAGTACTTTGGCCACCTCAAGCAAAGAGCTGACTCATTGGAAAAGACTCTGATGCTGGGAGGGATTGGGGGCAGGAGGAGAAGGGGACGACCGAGGATGAGATGGCTGGATGGCATCACAGACTCAATGGACGTGAGTCTGAGTGAACTCCGGGAGATGGTGATAGACAGGGAGGTCTGGCGTGCTGCAATTCATGGGGTCACAAAGAGTCGGACGTGACTGAGCGACTGAACTGAACGGAACTGATGATGACCTATGGTTTTCCCATGTGGCGCTGACGGTAATGAACCCGCCTGTCAGTGCAGGAGATATGAGACTCAGGTTTGATTCCTGGCTCAGGAAGATCACCTGGATGAGGGCATGGCAATATTAGAGTGGGCTCTAACATTCTTGCCTGGAGAATCCCATGGACACAGGAGGAGCCTGGTGAGCTATGACCCATACGGTCGCAAAGAATTAGACATGACTGCAGCGACTTGGCATGCATGCATGCGTGATGACCTATATCCATCATTATAGGATCATACAGAGCATTGTCCTGCCTTAAAACTCCCCTGTAGGTGAGCTACTTCTTTAGCTTCAGGGAGGCGGTGTAGGGGAGGATGGGAAATACACGGAGCCCTTGGAGTCAGGGGACAGCAAGCCTATACCTCCATCCTGGCTGCCAACCCTGAAGTGGAGGGAGGCAGGGCCAGTTTGGAGTCGTCTTAAACACTTGCGCCAGGAGGAGGATACATAAAGACCAGAGTGAGGGAACACAACCAGACAGCAAGAAATAGCAAAATCATTGATACTCATTTCACAAAGTCCCACCAAAGAGCCACGGCATCTCGTGTGGTCCAGCCAAGCGGTTGTCCTGGAACCCACGAGACCCTAGCTGGAAGCCCCCAGCCAGCCAAGTGGAGGATAGCATTGTTGTCCATCGTAAAAATCAATGGTTCCTTTGCTAAGTGGTCAATATTTATTTGGCTTTAGCATTGTTTAATTCAATGCATCAATTAAAGATAGTGTAATGTCTGCTCTGGTCTGCAGCCCCGGCTTCTGTGTGTCGTTACCTCATCTGTTTGAGATCACTCACGTCCTTACGTCTCTGGTCCTTTGTCCTCTTGCATAACTCAAGGACAGGAGTAATTGACGTGAAACTTTTAAAAATTAATTTCGCTGCATATGCCACTGAGGGGGAGTGCGCGTCCTCCCAGCCATTTATAACGTCACGGTGATTGGTCCTGACAAAACAATACCTTAAAAACTCACCAAAGTAAATTATGGCCCCAGCAAATGGCTGCTCCGCGGCAGGGCCGGAGGCTTGGAGGGGAGCCAGGCAAAAACAAAGTAATGTGCTTTTGATATTAATAACAGAGATGATATTGATCTGCAAGCTAGTGTCACTTTTCCACTCTGGCGAGGAGATTGCTCCCGGCATTTAGTCCACTGAAAGCCACTTTCCATGCAGGCCATTTAATTTTGTGAGTCTTTAATTATGTGAAATGGAGTCTAGTTAAAGGGCCAGGTCCCAGTTTTGCCAGGCGGAGACGTGGGCTGTGATTCAGGAAGCTGTCAGAAATGAATATAACTCAATTCTTAGATCTGCAAATGCAGTTGTCTTTCTAAATGTTTATTCATCCTGCACTTCTCTGGCCTGGTGCCACCGTGCATCAGGACAGACACAGCCTCTGATTACAGGACCACATTTTTCAAAGGACCTGAAGTTAATGGGCCTGTTTTCTGCATAATAAAAGTCATAACTCACAGGGGCCGCCAACGCCTCTCTCCTGAAAGAGGGCCTTTACGGACTGCGTGGAAGGGCTGCACAGCCCTGCCCAGCAAGCCCCAAGTCCTGTACCTGGCCCGATTTTGAACGTTTGGTCTCCGGGTGGAGCTGCGACAGACTACAGGCCAGTGTGTGGGTCAGATTATGTATCAGATCGTGCATAGGTTCGTGAGACATGTTGAGCAGAAATCCACCTATCAGATCAGAGAAGGCCATGACGGCTGCTTTAGGATTTAGGAACTGTCACCACAGCTCTGTGCCTTGTGTTTATATGTTACCCTTCCTCTGGTTAAGTTAGGTCAAGTCTCTTTCTGTGTTTCTTTTACATACACATAGTCTTCTCTTTGTATGGCCATCTGCTCCTCCAAAGCCACCCTTTCATATATGCATATACGTCAGGCATGCTTGCAACACACACACACACACACACACACACACAGTCTCTCCCAGAGCTTCAGAATCTCTCCTGGATTCTGCTTTACAATCGAGAGGGACCAGTGGAGAAGAGCGGTCTCATACCCAGAACTTGGCTCCCCAACAGCCCCATCTTTCCTGAACATAGTCAAGGATCAGGGGCTCAGAGAAGCAGAACCACAGAGATAAAACACCACACTTGACTCCCAGGAGGATGCATCAGGGCCTTGCTCACAGCTCCTTTCCCTTACTTTACAAGTAGTTTTGATGATCCTTATGCTTATTTGTCCAGCCTACATGGGATTTAGAAGTAGGAAAAGGAGGGAGAGAAGCTTCTAGAAGCAAAAGCACCCAGAGCAATAGAAAATCACAGCTGAAAGCCAGGGAGGACAGAAAAACCTGAAAAGCAGACAAAAAACAACTCAACACAGTGAGATATTTAAAAGTGAATTCTGCGCATAAATGAGGGGAAGGGGTGGATGCTCATATATATTTAGGAAATGCTGGGTTAAATGAAACCAGACAGGTTCCTTGGTTGTAGATTTCAGTGGCCTTAATATGCTAATATGCATTGTGCATCCCTAGAGGCTACGGGGATAGAATCCAATTTTTCCCAAACTTATTTACCCCTGAATATCTTTTTCTCCCCTAATCCCTATCTCAGAGAATTTTGAGTGGTTAGTATTCAACACACCAGGGTGTATTGACACACCAAGATTAATTGTCCTGTGACCAGAGTGGATGCCATCTGGGTCTTTTTTGGTGCTTAGTAGCCACTGATTCTCCTTGCAGAACTGGCCACTTGAAAATCCCTCTCTCCCTCATTTTTCAGTCCATGTGGCTTTGTTGGAGTCTATTCCTGAAGCCCAGAGATGGGCCTGTAACCCATTCTAAGCCACTCGTGACATTGCATCTTCCTGGCCACCACGACTGGTTTGAGGACAGGCACACGGCCTGATCAGAGCTATTGAGACATTATGGGACTTTGCAGGGAATTCTGGACAAGAGACAACTGGACTCAAAGGCAGAGCATGTGAGCTTTAGAGCTGTGACAGCCCTTTTTTTATACCATCACCACCTGGAGCCCAGAAAGGAGTCAACGCAGAAGAGATCAGGGCCAAGAGGTGGATAAAAACAGCTTGTCTTTTGAAAAGATTGGGGGCTTCCGTCACGGCTCAGCTGGTGAAGAATCCACCTGCAATGTGGGAGACCTGGGTTCGATCCCTGGATTGGGAAGATCCCCTGGAGAAGGGAAAGGCTACTCACTCCAGTATTCTGGCCTGGAGAATTCCATGGACTATATGGGGTCGCAAAGAGTCAGACACAACTGAGCGACTTTCACTTTCACTTTTTGAAAAGATCAATCTAGGTGCTGTGCAGAAGGTAGATTAGAAGAACAGTCCAGCCTGAAGACCCGTGAGTAAGCAGACATCGGAAAGAGATGAGAGTTGCTCGAGTTAGACTGAAGGTTGAGTTGATAAGGCTATTGAGGAGGTAATATTGACTGGAGAGTGATTGCTGGGGATGAAGAAGAGATGGTTCCCAGACTTCTGGCTTGTAAAACTGGATGAGTTGCAGGAAAGGGAACTCCTTCCAGGGCCGAAGAGCAGGCTCTTGTCTAACACCTGGAAATGAATTATCTGAGGAGACACACGTGCTGACAAAGCAAGAGACTTTACTGAGAAGAGGTGCCCAGGTGGAGAGCAGCAGGGTAAGGGAACCCAGGAGAACTGCTCTGCCACTTGGCTTGCAGTCTTGGGTTTTATGGTGATGGGATTAGTTTCCGGATTGTCTCTGGCTCTGGGTCCTTCCTGGTGGCACACACATCTCTCAGGCAAAATTGATTCCAGCAAGAAGGATTCCAGGAGAACATATGGACTGGTGTCTCCTGTCTCCTTTTGACCTTTCCCTAATTCTTCTGGTTGGTGGTAGCTTATTAGTTCCTCATTCCTTACCAGGACTTCCTATTGTAAGATAACTCATGCAAGTGGTTATCTTCGGGTCTGGCCAGGGTGGGCGATTTTGGTCAGTGATTCACCTAACAGATGGATGATTGTGATCTCTGAAAGAGGACCAATTTGTTTAGGTGGAATAGGGTGAGAGGAAGATCATGGGTTCATTTTGGTTATATTGGATCTCATGGGTGGTTGAGAAATCTAAGTGGAAATGTTGAGTAGGAAACTGCCTGTAAGGTCAGAGGGTGGTCTTAGGTTGAAGATATATAACAGGGAGACATTGGCTTGGAGGGTAGTAAGTGACCTGTAGCAATGTCACCCAAACCTATGTCTGGGATAGGAGGATAAAATGTCAATGGAAACTGGAAAGGCATCCTCAGAGAGGTCAAAGGAAAAGAATGTTTAAGGAAGGAAGGAATGGTCAATTTGCTAAGATGTCAAGTAAATGGGAAGTTGCCCTGTGGATTTAGAGAGGAGACCCTTAGTATCTTTAGCCAGAGCTGTTTGGGTGGAGTAAAGCGAAAAGAGGATGAGATGGTTGGATGCATCACTGACTCAATGGGCATGAATTTGAGTAAACTCAGGGAGTTGGTGATGGACAGGGAGGCCTGGCGTGCTGCAGTCCATGGGGTTGCAAAGAGTCGGACATGAATGAGTGACTGAACTGAACTGAAGGCAAAGAGATCAGATTAGTGGGTGGAGGAATGAATGGAGGTGAGGAAATAATCAGCATAGCAAGAACAATAATAAAGGCTAATAGGATATAAACACCTACCAAGGGCAGGCTCTTTCTAAATGCTCTACATTTAATCCTCACAACAACGCTTTGAAGTGTGCAGTTATTTCCATTTTATAGAAGAGAAAACTGAGGCTCAGAGAGGTTAGGTAGTTTTCCTGAGGTCATACAGCTGGCAAGGAGTGGAATGAAGTTGCTTAATTGTGTCAGACTCTTTGTGACCCCTTGGACTGTATCCTGCCAGGCTCTTCTGTCCATGGGATTTTCCAGGCAAGAATACTGGAGCAGGTTGCCATTTCCTTCTCCAGGGGATCTTCCTGACCCAGGGATTGAACCTGGGTTTCCTACACTGCACACAGACTCTTTTCCGTCTGAGCCACTAGGGAAGCCCTGGCTTGGAGTAGAACCAGAATTCAAACCTAAGTCTGGCTCTAGTGTCCATATTCCTAACCATTAACTTACACTGAGGAAATACATAAAGACAACTCTTTCAAGCAGTTCGGCTTTGAAGGCAGGGAGCGATATAGACCTGTAACTAGAGGGAGACATGTAGCCAAGAATTAATGCTTTTGAACTATGGTTCTGGAGAAGACTCTTGAGAGTTCCTTGGACAGCAAGGAGATAAAACCAGTCAATCCTAAAGGAAATCAACCCCGAATATTCACTGGAAGCACTGATGCTAAAGCTCCAATACTTTGGCCCTCTGATGCAAAGAGCTGACTCATTGCATAAAGGCCTTGATGCTGGGAAGGATTGAGGGCAGGAGGAGAAGGAGGCAACAGAAGATAAGACGATTGGATGGCATCACCAACTCCACAAACATGAGTTCGACAAACTCTGGGGCATAGTGAAGGACAGGGAAGACTGGCGTGCTACAGTCCATGGGCTCACAAAGAGTTGGACACCACCGAGCAACTGACCAAAAATGTAGCCAATGAAGGGTTTATCCAATGGAGAGATTTAAACTTTAAATGTCATAAGAAACATTCTTTTCATTCTCTTAAGAAGAAGTACCTGGGGACTTCCCTGTGGCCCAGTGTTTAAGAATCTGTCTTCCAATGCAAGAGATGTAGGTTTGATCCCTGGTCTGGGAACTAAGATCCCACATGAGTGTGTGTGTGTAGTCACTAAGTTGTGTCCAACTCTTTTGCGATCCTATGGACTGTAGCCCACCAGACTCCTCTGTCCATGGGATTTTCTAGGAAGAATACTGGAGTGGGTTGCCATTTCCTTCTCCAGGGGATCTTTCCAACCCAAGCATTGAACTCACAACTCCTGTTTTGCAGCAGATTCTTTACTGTGAAGCCAGCAGGGAAGATACTAAGATCCCACATGCCTTGGGGCAACTAAACCCACGGGCCACAACTAGAAAAACCAGCACATTGCAACTAGAGAAAGCTGCAATGAAGACCCAGTACAGCCAAAGCGGGGAAAAAGAGAGGAAGTATATGCATACAGAAGAGGGAGGAGGAATAACAAAGTGGGACTCCTGAGAAGGGAGAGAGGAGGGGCTCCAGAACACAGGAGGAGGTAGGAGGAAAGACCCCTCCTCTAGCCTCTGAGAGGGGGAGAGAGTGGGTACCATGAAGATAGGTTTGTACGTGAGGTTTGTTTTTGATGACTTCCATTCCCTCGGTGAAAGGAGAGATGAGGTCATCTGACGGGAGTGGGAAAGAGGAAAGTAACTCAGAGCTTTGAGGAGACTGGGAAAAGCCTGAATAGTCATGGAAAGCAGAAGAGGAAGTTGATGGAGAAAGGCTGACGAGGCATGGAAAGTGGGTGATGGTGAATTTGTAGGTTTGTGTGTGGCACAGAGAGAGCAGAGAGTTGAGTTCATCCGAGACTGGGGTTTTATGAACAGGTACAGAAAAGGTAATGGGGAGGAGAGTTTCAGGGTACTGGCAAGAGTGTCCAAAAATGATGAAGTGTATGGACTCTGTGGGCTTCCCTGGTGGCTCAGTGGTAAAGAATCCACCTGCCATTGCAGAAGAAGCAGGTACGATCCTTTGGTTAGGAAGATGCTCTGGGGAAGAAATGGCAACCCGCTTCAGTATTCTTGTCTGGGAAATCCCACGGACAGAGGAGCCTGGCAGGTTACAGTCCATGGGGTTGCAAAAGAGTTGGGCACAACCTAGTGACTAAACAGCAACAATAACAACATGGGGTCCACGCCAGATAAAGGAGGAAGTGCAGAAAGAGAGTGCTGGCAGATGGGGAGAGAGTTAAAGAGGTTGATGGACTTGAGGTCTTGGTAAAGTTAAACAAAGACCTTAGTGAAACTGGCAAAGAAGGAGAAGAGATTATAATCAGAGAATGGGTGCTTGAATCAGTGATGCTGGAGGGGGAATAATTTGGGATAACAACTCTATGAAGTAGCAACCATTATTTTCCACTATACCATCATCCCCATTTTACAGATGAGAAAACTGAGGCACAGAGAAGTGAAGCTCTTGTCTTGGCTGTGCTGGGTCTTTGTTGCTGTGAGGGCTTTCTCTAGTTGTGGCAAGTGGGGGCTACTCTAGCTGCAGACCACGGGCTTCTCCCTGGGGTGGCTTCTCTTACTGTGAAGCGTGGCCTCTAGGGGCACGGGCATCAGTAGTTGTAGCTCTTGAGCTCAGTAGTTGTGGTGTGTGGGCTTAGTTGCTCCATGCCATGTGGGATCTTCCTGGCCCAGGGATCGAACAGGTGTCCCCTGCATTGGTTGGCGGGGGGGGGGGGGGGGGGGTTTTTAACCACTGAGCAAAGAATTTCATAATACACTAGCAAATACTTTGGAGAAGGCAAATGATGGGCTGCCGTCTATAGGATCGCACAGTATCGGCACGACTGAAGCCACTTAGCAGCAGCAGTAGCAGCAGCAGTAGCAGCAGCAGCACAGCAGCTAATACTTACATGGTATTTACTGTGTGCTGCGAATTGTTCTAAGTGTTGTACACAAATTCATTCACTGACTCCTCACAACAATCCTGGAAGGTGGACACCAGTATCACCCCAATTTTACAGATGTGGAAATTGACCACCATGAAGTTGGGACACTGCTAATGAGTGGCAGAGCTGAAATCTGAACCCCAGCGGTCTGGCTTCAGATCAAGGCTGTTGACCATAACACATGCTTACACACTGTTTCTGAACCTCGTTGCCAGGGACAGAAAGCCAAATCCAACAGCTTCAGCTAAAAGGGATTTATTGGCTCAGTGACCTGGTGGTTCAGTGTGGGGTCTGGTCAGATTTCAGAAATTCTGAGTGATGTCAATAGGATGGCGATTCATTCATTCTCTCGCCCCCTCTGTTCAGCTTCCACCTGTAAGTCAGCTGTGCCTACTTTCTGGGCCAAGCAGACCAAGTCTCAGAATTGGCCACCCCATCAGACCCATGTGTCATGGAGAAGGGCCAGTTCAGAGTAGGAAGGGGATGCTGGGACTAGAAGAAGAGATGCTGAGCAGACAAATAGGGCAGGTATCACTACAAGCTTTTTCCTATGCCAGGGGCTTTATACTTTTTAATTTATTTATCTCTCACTACAACCTGTAAAGTCTTCCCCGACGGCTCATCTGTAAAGAACCTGCCTGCAATGCAGGAATCGCAGGAGATGCTGGTTTGATCCCTGTGTTGGGAAGATCCCCTGGAGGAGGAAATGGTAACCCACTCCAGTATTCTTACCTGGAAAATCCCATGGACAGAGGAGCCTGATGTACTGCAGTCCATGGGGTCACAAAGAGTTGGACACGACTGAGCAACTGAGCATGTCCAACCTGTGAGCTGGGGATTACTGTGCTCATTTATAAATAGGAAATTGAGGCACAGAGTGATTTATCTAAGTTCATGCAACTTGAAAATTTGCCCAATATTGAAACCCCATGCTGCCCAGAGCTTCTCAGGCAGATGCTCTGAGGGAGCCACTGACCATGACTCATCTTGGGTTCCCAAGGTCCTCTGGGCAGCTCTGTGGCCAGGAGACAGGAGCTAAAGAGCACTTAGTGGGAGAAAGGCCAAGCCCCTCCAGGGTCAGCTTCTGGGCTGGAGGGAACCACTGCTTAGATGGTGCTCAGGGTCCTGGGGCTGGCCCTGGCTCCCTGCCCTTGCCCGAGCCTGCGTGGGCCCCTGGGCTGTGAGCCGGGGAGTGGGCACCTCCTCTGGGCCCCTGGCAGGGAGCGAGCAGTTCCTGAGGCAGGAGGCAGGCAGGCATGGTGCAGTCCCTGCCCATCTGGGGAGCACTTGGTGGCTGGCTGGAACTGAGCAGTGGACGGCTTTTGGACTCGGCAGCGCAAGCCCAGCTCGGAGGCTGCGAGGCAGAGCCGTGAACGCCAACAGTCTGGAGGCAGGCTCCGGAGGGAGACAGGCTCGGGCCCATTCGCTGAGCTCGGTTCCCACAACAGCTCAGCAGACAGATGGACTTGGGGATCCTCACTGCCTGGCCAGGAGGGTGTACACGCGCATGGGAAGGCAGGCGCCCCCGGGGGAGGGAAAGGCTGCAGGCTCCCGGACACGGCCAGGGAGGTGAGCCAAGGGGCCAACGCTGTGGCCTGGGCTGGACTGTTAGATAAACCAGATGGGCGTGAGGCGCTTTGTGGTTAGACTGACCCCTGGATCTTGCCTCTGTACAGACCTGCTGCTGACTCCAAGCTTTTCCCGAGTTCTGTTCAGACTGAGCAGGAACCCAGACTGAGTACCAGCTTGGGCTGTTCCCCTGCTGGCCCTGGTTTTAGGCTGAGCAGACTGAACCCGGATCGCAGCCTCCACTGAGCCCCAGTTATCCTGGCCAAACACAGTTGTTTGTGTCCTTTTCAGGAAGGACCCAGAGCTGACTGCCCAGAATACTCCCCAGCAAGGATGGGGTCCAGTCGGAACTGACAGCCCCTGAAACGGACAACAGAGGAAAGGCAGAAGGACCACAATGGGGGAGGCTGGAGGTGGGAAGACTGATCAGGGAGAAAGCAGGAGTTGCTCAGATGGAGACCAGATGACAGTCCTTCCAGGGTTGGTCCAAAACTCAGACCCGAGGACAGACCCTGAGAGCGTGGGCTTACAAGGTCTGGGGGCGGGGGTGCAGAATCACAGTTGGCCTTGGAAGAGAGCCAGAGAGGCAGGCTTTCCTGAGGGGTTGGTGCTGGAGCCATTCTGACCAGACAGGTAGAGCTGGGCCTGGAGAAGAGCTCTCTCTGCAGGACCAGGGATGCGGGGCTCAGAAAAGAGCAATGCCCAAGGCAGGGAGGGAGGCAGAGGCTGAGCGAGGCGGGAAAGGCAGCACATTTTGGAATGAGCCAGGAATGATGGGTTAGGGGCGGACGGTGATGATCACGGTTGCTAATGTTGGGGAGCACTCCCTATTCTCAGTACTTAATACTTAGTACCCAGTACTTAGTACTTGAAGTGCAACCTCATCTAGTCCTCCCCACAGCTCAGTGAAGTGTTGGGGCAGAAGCCCTTAGCTCCTGGTCCCCCGTCTCCTCCCCATCCTTGACTCTCCTGAGAGGTCTGTCTGGTGGAGAATGTGTCGTCCCAGAACTGAGTGCGTGTGTTGGGGTGGGTAGTTGTGAGGGTCCCTAGGAGCAGCCAACTAGGGACTGGAGTTGGTGGAAAAACAGCCCAGCTTTCCCTCTTTAGGGCGGACAGCTCTGAGCTGGGTTCTGCACTCTGTCCTGGATCAGGGGCTGGCACACCTTTTCTGCAAAGGGCCAGATAGTTTTAGGGCACGTGGTCTCTATTTCAACTATTCAATTCTGTCATTGAGACAGAAAAGCAGTCACAGATGGCACATAAATGAATGGACCTGGTGGTGTGGATGCCACTACAACTTTATTTATAAAATCAGGGGACTTCCTTGCTGGTCCCAGTGGTGAAGAATTCACCTTGCAATGCAGGGGACTCAGGTGTGATCCCCGGTCAGGGAACTAAGACTCCACATGTCCAGGGGCAACTAAGCCTGCATGCCACAAACTAAGAGTCCATGTGCCGCCAGCTAGAGAGAAGCCCATCTGCAACAATGAAACATACCACTGCTGCAACTAAGACCGGATGCAGCCAGATAAACAAATAAAAATCAGGAGGCTGGAGGTTTGCAGTTTGTAGACAAACAGGTTTGCAAACATCTCTGACCCTTGAGATGTCACCAGCAGGTCTGAGCCCTGGTGGCGCACAGTGGTCACCAGCTCATTGGACTCACCCTTGGTTGGCCTCCAGCCCTTTCCTGGCTCAGTTCCCGACTGCCTGTTGGAGAATCTGGATCTCATCCCAAAGGAGCGACTGTCTCTTGGATCCTTCTCTGGGCCACCTCCTGGGGCCTCCCTCTGAGGCCTCCCATCTCAGACAGGTCACCTATTTTATAGATGAAGAGACTGAGGCATCTGGAGGCCAAGTAGTGTGTCCACGGCCCCACAAGGTGAGGCTGAGTTGCCTTTGTGGACTGCTGTAGTCTTTCCTAGAGTTGCCAGACTCTGCTGTTACCTGGGGGAGAATGTGTCTGCCTGCATGGGTCAAATGACCTCCAGACAGGTCCCCGGCATTGGCAGGACAGGTAGCTTGCTTATTCACTACCTGGGGAGTGGGGGCATCCAGCCAGAGGAGGGACAGCCCTGAGTGCTCCCCAGCCCAGGTGAATCAGAGCAGAATGGGGCCAGTGTCTCCAGAGGGTGAGCCTTGCCCCACCCTGGCTTGCATCCTCCCTGCAGGGTATGAATGATCACTCCTGCTCTTCAGATGGGTCAGCTCAGAGAGGGAAAGGGATTTGCTTCTGGCTACACAGCTCAGGTGCGACAGAACCGAATCTTGTTCCCAGGGCTCTGTGAGTAGCTGGGGGACGCCGAGGAGTCTGCAGGAGGCTTCATGGCCTCGTGGGCTCTCCAGCTCATTCTCTTAACTGCTTCTATATTTGCTGCCTCATTGGATCATGGCTTCTTGAACAAAAGAGCCCTTGCGGGTGTGTGTGCTAACTCCCTTCAGTCGTGTCCGACTGTTTGCAACCCTGGACTGTAGCCCATCAGCCTCCTCTGCTCATGGGATTCTCCAGGCAAAAATACTGGAGTGGGCTGCCATGCCCTCCTCCAGGGGGTCTTCCCCACCCAGAGACTGACCTTGCATTTCTTCCATCTCCTGCATTGGCAGGGGAGTTCTTTACCACTAGTGCCACCTGGGAAGCACAAAGGACGCTTACGGACCAGCTAGTCTAACTCCTATTTTATAGACGGGAAAATTAAGACCTAGAGAGAAGGAACTTCTCAGGAGATCGGCCGGTGAATCAGATCAGAGAGGAGCAGGAGCCTCAGGTTCTTAGGAAACGTGGGTCGGCGGGTCCCTGCCAAAGCCAAGCAGCACCTCTGCTGCCCTGGCTCCCAGAGGCCAGTGCTGGAGTGGACAATGGGCTCTGAGTCAGCCCGTCCCTCTCCCCTCTGCCAAAGCTCAGTTCTTGGGGCCCTGGCACCGTCTGAAAACTTCTCTGCCAGTCTGCTCTCAGCAGAACACAGATTATTGCTCTTGTGCTAATTATTTTTATGATTAAAAGATGATAAATTATTAAACAAAGTCTGAAAAATGTGCCAAGATCTGCTCTGAGGCTGGGCCTGGGAAGTTACCCCCTTGGCGTCCACGTTAATTAATAAATGAGCCCCTCCATGGAGAGGAGCCACAGCTGGCACATCTGGCAACCAGGCGGGGGCTGGCGGAGGACAGATGCTGGGCAGGCGGGGAGGAAGGGAACTCCCTGGGAGCACTCAGCCTGGGCTTTGGTAATGGAGAGCTCTCCCTCTCTGCTCCCAGCCTAGGGCTCAGCGGAGGGCCCTATGGCACCAGCCTGACATCTGGTCCTTGGAAGAGGTGTAGGAATTCAAGCTGAGAAGCCACTGTTAATCCCTCAGTCCTGTTTCCTTCTCCAACGCAGACTTGGGGGAACCCCAAGTGTCCAAGCAAGACAGGAGACCAACATTCAAATCCCTGCCAGTCATTTCCTCCTTGGGTAATTTTGAGTAGGTTACTCAATGAAACTCTAAGCCCAGTTTCCACATCTATAAAATGGATGGAAATGACCTCTTCTTTGCAGCATGAGGGCATTGAGAGCATTAAATAAAATAATGTCTAGAAACAGCACCCATTTCTCAGGAATAAAAAAGAAATTTTAGTTGAGCCAAGCTGAAGGTTGGGTTTATTGCTGCTGTGTAATCATCAGCCATGAAATCTTGGTCAGTTTAAGCTTTCTGAGACTCAGTTTCCTTATCTCTAAAATGAGAATTCCGGATGAACTGTCAGGATTCAGTTCAGTTCAGTTGCTCAGTTGTGTCCGACTCTTTGCGACCCCATGAATTGCAGCTCGCCAAGCCTCCCTGTCCATCACCAACTCCCAGAGTTCACTCAAACTCACGTTCATCGAGTCAGTGATGCCATTCAGCCATCTCTTCCTCTGTTGTCCCCCTTTCCTCCTGCCCCCAATCCTTCCCAGCATCAGAGTCTTTTCCAATGAGTCTCTTTTCCACTCTTGGCATGAGGTGGCCAAAGTACTGGAGTTTCAGCTTTAGCATCATTCCTTCCAAAGAAATCCCAGGGCTGATCTCCTTCAGAATGGACTGGTTGGATCTCCTTGCAGTCCAAGAGAATCTCAGGAGTTTTCTCCAATACCACAGTTCAAAAGCATCAATTCCTCAGTTCTCAGCTTTGTGGATGTGACTGGTAATAGAAGCAAGGTCCAATGCTGTAAAGAGCAATATTGCATAGGAACCTGGAATGTTAGGTCCATGAATCAAGGCAAATTGGAAGTGGTCAAACAGGAGATGGCAAGAGTGAACATTGACATTCTAGGAATCAGTGAACTAAAATGGACTGGAATGGCTGAATTTAACTCAGATGACCATTATATCTACTACTGTGGGCAGGAATCCCTTAGAAGAAATGGAGTAGCCATCGTGGTCAACAAGAGTCCAAAATGTAGTACTTGGATGCAATCTCAAAAATGACAGAATGATCTCTGTTTGTTTCCAAGGCAAACCATTCAATTTCACAGTAATCCAAGCCTATGCCCCAACAGTAATGCTGAAGAAGCTGAAGTTGAACGGTTCTATGAAGACCTACAAGACCTTTTAGAACTAACACCCAAAAAAGATGTCCTTTTCATTATAGGGGACTGGAATGCATAAGTAGGAAGTCAAGAAACACCTGGAGTTTGGTCTTGGAATGTGGAATGAAGCAGGACAAAGGCTAATAGAGTTTTGCCAAGAAAATGCACTGGTCATAGCAAACACCCTCTTCCAACAACACAAGAGAAGACTCTACACATGGACATCACCAGATGGTCAACACCAAAATCGGATTGATTATATTCTTTGCAGCCAAAGATGGAGAAGCCCTATACAGTCAGCAAAAACAAGACTGGGAGCTGACTGTGGCTCAGATCATGAGCTCCTTATTGCCAAATTCAGACTTAAATGAAGAAAGTAGGGAAAACCACTAGACCGTTCAGGTATGACCTAAATAAAATTCCTTATGATTATACAGTGGAAGTGAGAAATAGATTTAAGGGACTAGATCAGATAGATAGAGTGCCTGAATAACTATGGATGGAGGTTTGCGACATTGTATAGGAAACAAGTATCAAGACCATCCCCATGGAAAAGAAATGCAAAAAAGCAAAATGGCTGTCTGGGGAGGCCTTACAAATAGCTGTGAAAAGAAGAGAAGTGAAAAGCAAAGGAGAAAAGGAAAGATATAAGCATCTGAATGCAGAGTTCCAAAGAATAGCAAGAAGAGAGAAGAAAGCCTTCTTCAGCGATCAATGCAAAGAAATAGAGGAAAACAACAGAATGGGGATCTCTTCAAGAAAATTGTCAGGATTAAGGGAGAAATTATATGTGATATGTCTAACAGTGAATGTTCGATTAATGGTAGCTATTTGATTATAATTATTTATTGCACTCCAATGCAGTGACCTTTCAACAAATAAATTTTCCTCCTACCCCATAGGCTGCTTCTTCACTGTCTCCCTTGCTGGTTCTCTTTCCTCCACTTCCTCTGCTCATAGCAGTGTCTGTGTTTCTCTTTACACTCTCCCCATGTGACCTCATCCATCCGATAACTCATATTTATAAGTCTTGCTTGGGCCTCTCACTTAGAAATCTAGACTCGAGGGCCCATGTGCCCATTTCAGCCCTCCCTGAGACATCTTATAGACACCCCAAATCTAGTATGTCTAAGGACACAACCCAAACAGAATTCCTGATCTTTTCCCCATAAACCTGTCCCACCCACCACTGTCTCCACCTTGGTCAATGGCAACTCTATCCTTCCAGTCAGTGATGATGCCTGGACTTGTCCTTGATTCTGCTCTTTCTTTTACATCAGGTGTTCAAACATTTGATCAGCTCCACCTTCCACCTCTGTTAGAACCCAAGCATCTGGCTCTCTCTCACCACCACCTCCCACCCCCCATCCCACCCCATCCTAGGACCAGGCATCATTTTGTCTTACCTGAATTTTTATAATCTCTTAATGGGTGTCCAGGTTCTGGTACTTGCCCCCTCTGCTCTATGCTCCCCGTGATGCCCCCTAAAATAAAGTCAGATCCCATCACTCCTCTGCTTGGAATCCTCTGGTAGTGCCCCATCCCATATAAAAGCCTTGACCAAGGTCACCAGGCTCTACACGATCAGAACCTCCCCTTTGGGAAGCCCTTCTTCCATCTGTGGCAGCCACACTCACCTGGTTTTTCCTTGAACTCCTGCACCTTCCCATCTCAGGGTCTTTGTCCTGGCTGTTCCCTCTTCTCCCAGATATCCATGGCTCACTCCCTCACTCCCCTCAGCCCTTTGCTTAGGGAGGCTGACCTTGACCATCCTACTTAGACATACACTCCCAGTATTCCTTATTGCTTAGGCCCTCCTCTATCGTGCTTACCATCTTCTTGCACACTAGAATTTCTTGTCTCTTGTGTAACTGGCTGTCTCTTCCCTCAAGAGCACAGACTATTACCTTTTAGTACTCAGCTGGCTTCTCATAGCACCCAGCCTGGGTCTCCATGTGCCGGAGGTGATGACTGTAGGAGTGCTTTGTCATAGCCCTGCCTCCCGGGACCTGGACCTGCAAATCTGCTGGGTGGGCAGATGGACACACCAGCATTTCAGTTATAAGATGAGCTCAGTCACGAGGCAGGGAAGGCTTCATGGAGGAGGTGAGACTGAACCACATGCTGCAAAGAAGGAAATTCAGGTGGAGGAGGCAGCGTGTGTGAAGACTTGGCAGCTCGGGGAAGTGAGCTTGGAGAATGGCAGGTTGTCAATGGCAACCTGAGAAGAGGGTTTGGGGGAGAGGAACCTAACGGGGGAGATGCCCAAGGCCAGGGTGCTGGTGGTGGGGGTAGGGAGTGAGGTCTCCTGTACCCTCCGCATTAGCGGATGGGGCACATGCCCACTCTCATGACTTCCTAGAGGAGAGAAAGTGGCCTGCTTGCGAGAAACAATATTAGCAAAATAATGGCAGTATTTCAATGCATCAGAGATGCACAACTGTTTTCCATACTACTAAGGAACACTGCCAATTAACACACACCATGGCATTTATTCTAAGAACTATGTGAAAGCATGTGAATCTTAAATCTCTACGATCACAGGTTAGCAATGGGCCTCTCCTGTGTACTGGGCACCACACAAACCACTTCAGGTACGTTATCTTTTTGGATTCTCACAGCAACCTGTCAGTGCCTATGAGATAGGAACGTTTACCTCCCCATTTTACAGATGTGAGACCTGGTACCCAGAGATATGAACTAACTCTCCATCCAGCTGGTAGTGGAGGAGCCCAGGCTGCAACCCAGGCAGCCTCTCTTAAGCATCGTCTTCCAATAGGAAATGGAGTGTGAAAAGCGGAAGCTGTGTGAGAGAACAGGAAACCAGCCTCGGAAAGCAGGAAGCAATGGTCCTGTTAATTCAGCAGGGAGACCTCCCTTCCACGGCCGCATTCCAGTAGTCTGAACCTGCCTGCCCCCAACCATCTCGAGTGTGCTCTGCAGGCCATGGGTCTTCTCAACCCCAGGTGGGTCTTCCCATGGTGAGGCATACCTACCCTTCTCTCTCAGGTCTTGGGAAGCCATGAACTTTGAACCACACACTTCTTGTGACTAAGCAAGCATCTTGGGAACTTTCTGGCTTTTCCAAAGGGACCTGACTCATCATCTCCTCCTGCCGTTGCCCTCACAGCGTTTACTTCCAGCACTCTGGAATGGTTGAAACCAATGGGTTAACTTGCTTTTCCTATTAAATATTTACATAAACACGCTCGGGAAGGTGTGTGTAAGTTATCAATAATGCAAGACCAGCCTAGGCTCGGTGAGAGCTAAGAGACCCAAATTGTATCATCATAATCCATTATTCACATATAATGCGGCTATTCTCCTCCATTAGCGCAGGCAGGAAATGCCCCTGAGTGCCGGGCAGGGCTTTGGAAAGCGCAATAAATGGCGGGGAGACACATGGCAGGAGGGCGGCAGCTGTAGTTAAACAAGTGTAAATTAGCGCCCAGCCTCGCTCCCCGCCTGCATCAGGAGCGCGGGCACAAGGCCTGGCAGGGAGGGGGTTACAGCACTGGGGGAACTCACCATCAGGGGGAACTTGCCATCAGTCTAGTTGCCTGCCCGAGGAGGACCATCCCCGCAGCCACGTGGGATACCGCCTTACTGAGTTCCGCTTCTGCTCTCCAAGATGGGGCTGGATTCTCAGCTGTGCCACTGAGTGGACACAGAGGGTTGTATGCAAGCTGCCCCGCGTTGAGCTCGGTACTCCATCTGTAAAATGCAATCACGAGTTACCAACTCAGGGTGGTGGTGTGGAGGAAATGAAATGAGGTAGGAGAAATGCCCTTAGAAAGGAAGACCATCACTCATCACCACTCCCCACGCCTGTCAGGCTGTTCCAGAGCTAGGCATAGCATGCGGGATGCACGCGGGACCAAGGCAAGGCTAGAGGAAGAAGCAGTGGCCTCGAGTGGTCTCCTGTTCACTTTGTGTCGCTGCAGGAAACTGCCTCTGGGGGCCCCACTTGTGGGATCAGTTTCCTGGGCTCAGAGGGCTCAGACCACCCCACCCCCCCTGCAGTGTGTCTTCAGCCCCCAGGCCATCCTCATCCTTTCTCCATCATCGCCCTGTTCCCCTGGGGAGCCAGCTCCCACAGAGCCTGTGCATCCACAGAGCTGACCCCAGATCACATCCACCTGTGGGTGTCCTGTGACCCAGAAGGCAGCATTTCGAGGCATGAAGGAAACTGCACTGGGAGTGACACCTGAGCCCTAACTTCTTCCACTGCTGATTTTCTGTGGCGTGGGGAGTCCTGCAGCCTCTGGGCCTCAGTCTCTCCCTGGAGAAAAAGGGAAGTAATCATATGAGTTGGTGAATATCGTCACTCAGTGAAGGTGCTGTTTGTTCTTGTTCAGTTGCTAAGTCGTGTCTGACTCTTTGCGCCCCCATGGTCTGCATCATGCTAGCGTTCCTGTCCTTCACTATCTCCCAGAGTGTGCTCAGATTCATGTCCACTGAGTTGCTGATGCTATCTAACCAACTCATCTTCTTCTGCCCGCTTCTCCTTGTGTCTGCTGCCTGTGTTTCAGGACCTTCCCTGGTTCTAGGACCCTGAAGAACAGAAGTGTCATGAGATTCTAGAATGAACTATTCTGCTTCAGTGAAAGTTGCTCAGTTGTGTCCAACTCTTTGTGATCCCATGGATTGTAGCCCTCCAGGCTCCTCTGTCCATGGAAGTCTCCATGCAGGAATACTAGATTGGGTAGCCATTCCCTTCTCCAGGGGATTGTCCCAACCCAGGGATTGAACCTAGGTCTCATGCATTGCAGGCAGACTCTTTACTGTCTGAACTACCAGGGAAGCCCAATTCCGGTTCAGGTCATCACCAGGTTTTAGCTCCATGGCTAAAGGTAGGTTTTTTTTTTTTTTTTTCCTAGCACAGGGGCTATGCACAGCACACAGACAGATATCCTGGGTCCTGGAGTCAGCTGTCCAGAGGAGTCATATTCAGCTTCAATTTGCCCCACTGCGCCCCTCCCCTATATGGTAAGGAACCAGAAGCTCAACCTTTAAGGTCCTGACAATGATTGCTGGTCAGTGGAGGCCACAAAATATTACTACAACACTCATTTGGAAGGCAAGGTGCTTTTATATATGTTACTCATTAAATAGTTCCTCAATGAAGTCTGTTCACATATATTAACACCAAAGGGCACCAGCATTAAATTGCAATTGAGTGAATCTGGCAGAATGCTTAGAGTCCTCTTCTCTGCCTCATTTGGGCCAGGGGCCTAATGATTATCTAAGTGGCTAAACGGTTTAACGATTTGATGTCCTGACATCTTCACACACAGACTTCCCTTCTGGTCCTTCCTTCAGCCCAGCTCATTAGTTCTCAAACTTGAGCATGTTTGTGTAAAAATCACAGCACTGGGCTATATAAAAAGAAAACAATGTCCACCATTTAGGGGATTTCAAGAGCAATTTGGATTTTGGAGCTTTTACCTTTGCATCTTTTTACATAAGATGTAAATTCACTGGGTTAGCTGTGTGGCTTCGATCAAGTTACTAACCCTCTCTAAGCCTGTTTCTGTATCTATATGTGAAGATATTCCTAGCTACCTTACAGAGTATATGAGTTCTGTATATAATATGTATCTGAGAGGCAATAGGTGGGTTTGAATCCTACTTTTAGAGCTAGCCATATGACTTTGGGCAGGTTACTTCTGTACCTCGGTGTCCTCATCTATTCAATGGCGGATATTAATAGGGTCTGCCTTTTATTTGGACTGGACTCTGCATTCTGCTGTGAAGCAGAGCTGTGCTCTGGGTCAGAGCTGCCCTAATTGTGGGTGCCATGCCGGGATGTGTGGCTGGGGTCTGTGTCCCTGGCAGGGGCAGGGTTTCTTACTCTTTGGGGGAATTCCAGTGCAGTCTCCACTAGTGGATTGAGAGTCAGCAAGAGGTCAAAGAAAAAAACTCAAAGAGGGTGCAACCCAGATAGTTAGACAACCCAAGTGGCTCTAGTAGAACCTCAGCTACTGAAATCTCTAAACGTTCTTTAGTCCTAGGAGCTTTATCTGTGACCTACACTGAGGCTGGCCAATGAACATATTCATTCATTCAACACTGCATTTCTAGGCACTGGTGAGAACAGTTGGACAACAGTTCCCTTCCTCAAGAGCACAGCTTAGTGACTATAATGATTAAAAAAAAATAGCAACAATAGTAATAGTGCAGAGTGTGTCACGTGCCTCAGCCTGGCCTTTGTGCTGTCCATGCAGTACCTTATTTAATCCTCACAACATTCCTACTTTATGGACAAGTCATCTAAGGCTCAGAGAGGTGATATGACTTCTCGAAGGTCGCACAGCTAGTAAGTGCCAATGGAGACGCTTGAATCCAGATGCATTTATTTCCCTAGTTTCGCTAATGCCCCTTTCCCTCAGAAACACTTCTGAAAAAGGAGAGTCCCTGGGCTACCAGAGGCCTTCCTGCGGGAGGAGGGACTGACGAGGGAAGGATAGAACAGCTGACCTGAAATCGCCAGCTCAGTGCCACACTGTGGAGCAATTCTGTCCTGCTACAGATGGCGGGAGTCCAGGATGTGGGGAGCAGTAATAAGTCCCAGCTCAGCATGCAGGATGGCGTGACTGCGAGGAAGGGCCAGCCCAGGGCTTGCTTGGGCAATGGCCAAGCTGGTAGTGTGACATCTTTACTGTCTGATTAATAGAGCCCTGGGGACAGCAGGCGTCCGAAGCTGCTCAGAGGTTGTGGGCCTGGGGACCAGGAGAAATAAATAGCCTTCAAAGGCCCCGACTGAGTTGGGGGAGGATGTGAAGCCAAGACAAGGCATCTCCGCCCCCCAACTCCCACCCAGTCCTCTGAGGGCCTTACAGAGACAGTTGCAGGACTGGGCAGCCCTGGAGCCTCGCAGGAGCAGAGCACACGATCTGGGGCACTGGCCAGACACAAGCGTCTCCCTCGGCCACTGGCCTGGGGAAACAGCCTGAGAGGTGTAGACGGAGGCAGTGATCTTGATGGGCCCAGCCTGGGGTCTGGAGCTCAGACCACCTTTCCAGCTCGTGAGAGAAGCCAGGAGCAGGGGCAGGAACTCGGGCTCTCGACTGCAGGGAGTTCACTGTGTGTTAGGGGTCCATCAGAACAACAGACCCATTTGGATGATCTGAAGACTCTCTGCTGGGAATGAAGCCCTTTGTGATCACGGCAGCTGGTGGGCAGTGATGTTAGTCTGGACACACATGTCTGGAGGGCAGTAGGGCTGGCAGTCAGCAAGGGAAGATGGCAGGAAGAGGAGGTGAGCAAGAACAAAGTGCAACCTGGAAGGATGACTTAGAACCCGCCAGGCGGAGCACTGGGACCCACATCTGTCTGTCACTGGAACCTGGGTGATCTCCTGCTGCCTCCAACCCTCCAGCGGATGATATGGGTGATCTGCAGGACTGGCCGGCTTCATCATGACATTGCACACAAACCTGGCCCAGAGCTCGGGGAAGCTGAGGGAGGAACTCTAGTGGAGTCTGAGCTGCACAGGTCTGGCCGGGTGGCCCAAGGCCGCAAGGTGAGCCAGCAGGGGGGGGTGCCTGTGGTCTCACACAGACTGAGTCGCAATAGTGGCTGCTGTCGTGCTTCCACCCTCCAGATTCATGCAGATTTCTCTGTGGCTGCGCCCAGCCCAGAGCCGGGAAGGGGAAGGAAAGGCAGCTCCCACTTGGCTAGGCTGACACAGTATAGAGCTCCCATGCTTACTGTGTGTCTTTGGCCATGTCACTGCTCCTCTTTGAGCCTCAGCTTTTTCATCTGTAAAGTGAGAGGATGGAGTCCTCAGCGGTTCCTCATTTAATGCAAACAACTCCCCCCAAAAACAAACAAACAAAAAAAAGCAAGTAAGCAAACAAACAAAAAGAGGCAAGGATTTCCTCCTTCCCCTTTGTGTGCAAATGGACATGAGGTTTGGTGTGAGTGTGAGCTCAATCGAGTTTGACTCTTTGCGACCCCATGGACTGTGGCCTGCCAGGCTCCTCTCTCCATGGGATTTTCCAGGCAAGAACACTGGAGTGGGTTGCCATTTCCTTCTCCAGGGGACCTTCCCAACCCAGGGATGAAAGCCTCATCCTCTGCATTGACAGGCGGGTTCTTCAGCACTGGGCCACCTGGGGTCTCCTTGAAATCAGTGTACGATCCCCAGGACTCCAAGGCCCAAGGTGGGAGCACTTGGGCTGGGTCATGCAGACTCCTCCTTCCTCTGGCAGCGGAAGTGAGTAGAAGTGGGATGGTGCTTGTAGTCAGAAGAACTGAGCCCAGGATTTGTCCGTGGGGTATCGAACGAGGCCCCAGATCTCTTCGAGCCTTGGTTTCCCCCCCTGTATATGGACGGTTCCTTTTTACCATTCAAGTGACCATCACGTGGATGTTGTCAGAGGCTGGGGTAAAACTCAGAGGGCTTGAGAGGCTTCATAGCTGGTGACTCCAGATCAGTGCTGGCTCTGTGGGAACTGTTGTGCCATGCTGAGGACAGAGGTGTGATTTCATTCTGCCTCCTCCAGGAAGCCCTCCAGCCTGTGGAGGAGACAAGGGGTTTTGTCCATGGAAGCCACTTACACAAAACATTCTGGGGCTTTGGGGGAGGAGGAGACACATTCCACTGCAGTCTTGTTTGAAGAGGGAGTGTGTGACTCTGACCTTGAGGAGTGGACATGGCTGTGACAGCTTAGGAGGATGGCAAGAGCCTCGGGAGGAGGGCAGGGCTGGGCCAAGGCATGGAGTCAGGAGGGTGCAGTGATCGTTTGGGACTGGGAAGGAGTGGGGTGCAATGGAGCAGGGGGTGTGTCGGTAGGGAGAGGAAGGGCTATAGTGGAAAAAGGGTGAGGATTAGCTTGTAGAGTCTTGACTTCTTGCTAAAGATGCTCACCCAGGATTAGTTGATGCAGCAGAGAGTGGGAAGCAACCCAAAGTGAGGCAGCAGGGTCCCCATGTCCTTCAGCCTTCTGGGATCATTCTTTCACATCTCCAAAAGATAACTCAAACCCCTTTCTCATCATGAAGCCCCCTGAAGCATTCCCATGGATTCCTGAGGGGAGCTTTTCATCCTTTCAGCCTACACTACAGCTGGCTTCTGAACCTAGCCCTGGACCTTGCAGGAGCCATCCTCATTTGCTGACTGCTTCACTCCAAGGTGGAACCTGTCTGATGCCTCTGCTCTGGAAAGTCCCATTGGCCCAGGGCTGATGGGTGGAGCAGACATCTAGCCATGGTTTACAGGACAGTCTGGGGCAATTATTGTTGCCCTGGAGTCAGCCTGCACCTTGGAAAGAGTGTCTACAATGTGGAAATCAGCAAGCAAATCAATTCATGTTGACCCTCTGCCATCACACCACTGATGACAGCTCAATGTAGACCGCACTGTGTGAGGAAAAGGACCCCAAGTTTTTGGCCAAGTTGCTGGCATTCTTCTCTTCCCAGAAATTCCCATCTCTCCCAGATCTTCTGGGAGACTCTAACTTCCCTGCACAGTTCAACTCTCTCTTGGCTTCACAGTCTATTGATATTTCCAGACTGCCCTGGTCGAGGAGGGGTTTCATATTTTACACTCTAACAGGCTCACCACACTAGTCTCCTTGTACGCTACTCCTTGGAGGCACTTGCAGACAGGATAGCTTTAAATAGATTTATTTTTTTCCCCTGCTATGCAAGTTGGCTAAGTTGGATTCAAAAGGTGGTTCTGCAGATATTAAAAGTGATAATTGGGATGCGTGAAACAATATGGAGAAAGCTTGTAGGTCACATGCTAAGATCCTGCACTCTCCATTCTGGGAATCAACTCTACAGAAACATTTGCTATGCAAGTGTACATATGTATATATGTATGTGTACATATGTATATATGTATGTGTATACATGTATACATGTATGTGTATATGTGTATACATGTATGTGTATATAGGTATGTGTACATATGTATATATGTATGTGTATATGTATGTGTATATGTGTATATGTGTATGTGTATATATGTATATGTGTATATGTGTATATATGTATATGTGTATATGTGTATATGTGTATATGTGTATATGTGTATATGTGTATATGTATATATGTGTATATATGTATATGTGTATATATGTATATATATGTGTATATGTGTGTGTATATGTGTATATATGTATATATGTATGTGTATATATGTATATATGTATGTGTATATGTATATATGTGTATATTGTATGTGTATATATGTATATATGTGTGTATATGTGTATATGTGTATATGTGTATATATGTATATGTATATGTGTATATGTGTATATATGTATGTGTATATATGTATATATGTATGTGTATATATGTATATATGTATGTGTATATATGTATATATATGTGTATATGTGTATATATGTATGTGTATATGTATATATGTATGTGTATATGTGTATATATGTATATATGTATGTGTATATATGTATGGTGACGCTGTAGCACTGCTTGTCATAAACACTGGAAATACCCTAATTGCCTGGCAATGCAGCGATAAGTAAAATAAGCAATGAGGTGTACACAGTGGATGAAAAGATAGAAGTGGGTCTCTAGACGCACTGTCTTGGAAATATCTGCGACGCTGTTTCATGAAAAAGTTGCAAACAGAATTTATATATATATTTTCCTGGAAAGAAGTTCTAAAGTGTACCTATGTACATGCATGTGTGTGTACTTATAGAAAACTATCTGGAAGGACAAGCCTTAAACATTTTTCCCTTTCTTATTTATTTAATTGACACACAGTTGCTTTACAATGCTGTGTTAATTTCAGGTGTACAGTATATGTTCTTTTTCATACTCTTCTCCATTGTAGGCTATTACAAGATATAGAATGTAGTTCCCTGTGCTATACAGTAGGTCCTTGTTGTTTATTTATTTTATACATAGTAGTGTATATCTATTAATCACAAACTCCTAATTTATCCCTTCCCCACCCAGGCCTTAAACTATTAATAATGTCAGTCTTAGAGGATAAGTGTCTATGTGTAGGGGAAATGTTCCCTTTATATAATTTATTAAAAATAAAATTATCATTTATTTCTATTTCTATAGTGTATTTCTGTATTGCCTTAATTTGTTACCATCGGCATATAGGGCTTATATAACGTTTCAAAAGCCAACAATTTTTGCAAAGGGAAAATGCTTACAACAAAATGTCAAATACAAGTGGTAGGATGTAAAATTGTTTACATACAGTGGTGATCACCTACAGAAACCTGCATCTGGGCGGACAGGAATAGAATAAGAAAGAGCTTCCCACAAAAAGTGATTGGTGATTAGGGTGGGTCCACGGAGGGTTCTCTTTCCTCTTCCAGAAGACTGGGCAGGCTGAGATCTGGGGCTTCTTAAATCCCTCCCAGTATCTCCCTTCATTATACCCCCAGCCCATGTTCCCGTCACTTACAAGTGGCAGTGGGTATCAACTATTCAATTATTTTCAAATAGTTGAGCTTGGGTCTGGATTGAATAAATCACACTGATGCCAATTTCCAGGGAAGTCCTTTCATATTTTATGATGCGCCCCCACCTTCCCCCTACCCTTCCTTCCTTGAGCTCCCGTTAATGAACCTGCAGACTGAATCCTACTGGACGTCCCCACTGCTCAGCCCCGGATGGAAATGCTGCTGCTCCAAGCATCGGGCTTCTGAGTTTTTTTTCTTTCCCTCCTCACAGTCCTGGGGAAATTGATATGCAGGCAGGATTATGCTTTGTTTAAAGCTCAGCCCTGGCTTCTGAAAGAATACATTATCCAAATCGGTGTATGTGGTTGAAATTCTACAAAACTCAGTTGTAGCACACGTGGCTTGCCAATGAGATGTCCAGCTGGGTCTCCTGCAGCATAAATGCCCGGGATCAGAGAATATAACCATGGAAAACCATCCACTAGGGAATATTCCCGGTGTCAATAATTTACCCTGCTGATGGTAGAAGGTTGACCTCCCGCATCTGTCTGCCACCACTGTGGACACCCAATATGCCATACAACTCCGTGCCCTGGGGTTGGGCACGACTTCCTCTCTTCTTCCCAGCTCCTTTAGCCTCTGGATTTGTTCAAAGAGCTGAATGAACATGAACACAGAGACCAAAGATTTTTTGTTCTGTTTTTTGGTTTGTTTCTCTTTTTATTTTCTAAGCAGTTTCTGAAGGAACCGAGCCTGATTTGGACTTTGGAATTCTGGAACGGCAAGAGGAAGAGCTGGACTTGGCCTTGAGTGTTTCAGCATCTCTCTGGTCTTGCATCTCCTCCGTGGCTGGGGCACAGAGGGAACAACTCACTGGCAATAATTTGGGAGCCACCCTAGCCCTACTTGCTCTTTAAACGTTAGAGTTTTAATGATTTAGGAACCAAAAGAATAACTAAGGAGCCCAGCAGTCATTATCTCAAATAATGAGACTTTTTAATGCAAAATCAATGTTTGTTATAATGAAAATAGATTCCTCAGCTCCTGCAGGGCCAAATGTACAAATCTTTTCTGCTGTTAAATAAAATGTGACGGCTCATTTTCAGGAGGATGGTGAGCATTTTTATTCAAGAATAAAAATAAAATGTCAGAACTTATTTACTTTTATTAAGTGCTCATTCTCAATCAGATACTCTAATCAATATCTAATTGAAGGTGAGGAAACGAAAAATAATTTTTATGCCAACTCGGGGAAGGGAAGGAAAGTAGAAAGAAGGCATAGTAGAAAGAGAAACCATAAAATTCATTTTCAGTTGTAATAATAGAAATATTTATCGAGCGGATGTACAGTGCCAGGACTGAGCTAAATGCTTTGCACCTGTTATATAGCCATACTTTCACAATAATCCTATAATATTGGCACTTTTGTGGTCCCTATTTACAGATGATAAAACTGAGGCTTGCAGAAGATGATTACTCATAGTCTCATGTTTACTGTGTGATTGTAAGCCAGGTCAGCATGACCCCTTAGCTCCAGCTCTTAATTATTTTATCTATTTGTCCTCTCTAGTTACCTTTTTAGAAAATGTCTTTTATTTTATTTTTTAAATAAGCCATTCTTGAGAGATGAGCTTTGTCAATAGCAGAAGTTTTACTCCAATAGCACTGAAACTGTAAGCTTAAAATCATTTTGGAAAGTAAAAGTTTTTCCTTTAGTATATTAATTACTTCTCTGTCTTGAGAAATAGAGTGGATCGAACATATTTTAATTAAAAAAAGAAAAAGTGATTCAGAACTCAACTCCGATGGGAGGAAGCTATAGTCTAGTAGGAGAGACAACAGGAGAAGCGTGATCTGGGATCCTGGCTTTTATGCCAGGGACTGTGTGCTTTGGGCAGGCAACTTGCTTTCTCTGTGAGAGGCTGGGGGAGGGTCTCTGATTTTAGTTACAGGGAGACGGGTTACATCAATTTAAGGAAGAACCTTCTAAAGATTAGAGTTATCTGAAAAAGGGCTGGGCTGCCTCTGGAGGGGGAGAGTGTCTTATTCCTGGGGGTGTTCAATCAAGACCGATTGTGGAGCTGATTTAGGTGGTAAGAAATTGCCCTCACTCTCTTCAGGTGGGTCAGCACACTTTTTCTCTAAAGGACCAGAAAAGTAGCTCTTTTACGTTCCCAGTGACTCAGCTCTACTGTTGTAGAGCAGATGCAGCCAAAGACACTGTGCAAGTGAATAAATGTGTCTGTGTTCCAAGAAAACTTTATTTAAAAAAGAGGTGGAGGGCCATTTTGGGTCACGATTTGCCAACCCTTGTTCTAAGTTCTTTCAATTCGAAACTTCTTGATTCTCTTCTTATCCCTTTAGTCACCGAGCTGGGCTGAGCACTGGTACCAGGGCCTTTGATAAAGAATAATAATGAGTTAATCCTTCCATAATTCTTGCCTTGTGCCAGGCACCTTTCCAAGCTCTTTATATATTGACTCCTTTCATCCTCACGAAACAGCCTCAGAAAGAGGATACCAATGTTATTATTATTCCCATTTTACACACGAGGCTACTGAGACCCAGGGAGACTAAGGAGCTCACATAGGTTTGTGCAGCTGGTAAGAGATGGAGCTGGGCTGCACAGCCAGGCAGTGTGGGTCCAAGGTCTGTGCCCCCAACCCCTGTAACACCTGCCATTTACTTCCTCACGTTGGATAAGTTACTACTCCTCGTAATATGGCAAATCCCACCCTTACAGTCTACCAGCTGTGTGATCTCAGGCAAGTCACCTACCCTCTCTGAACTGTGGCTTCCTAGCCAGATAATGGGAATGACAATATTTCTCATGGGGGCTTTCGAGGCTGCAAGTTTTGGGCAAGCACCTTTTTAGGGTCTGCAGCATAGCAGTTGCCTCTGCCAAGGGGTCTGAATCTTTCCAGAGATGCCATTGTTGTGGGGTCTAAACTGGGAACTCTGACCCCCAGGTTGTGGGTAGTGATGGCTCTGGTCACTTCAGTCCGGTGCTAGAAAGTTCCAGCCCTTCAGCTATCATACCATGAGGTAAGGATCTGGCTTGTACACTCAATCCAGGGGGGGTTACTGTCTCTTTTGCAATGTATCAAGTACTTTATGCCAGGCCCTGTGCCTAGTATTCTTCATATATTATCTCATTATAACCTTGCCAAACCCTGTGAAGGCATTTCTATTATCATTCCCATTTTGCAGAGGAAGAAACTAAGGCTTAGAGATATTAAGTTACTTGTCCAAGATCACCATTAATTAGTAGGGCCATGATTCAACCCCAAGAAGCCTGAGTCTAAAGACTATGTCTTATCTCCCTTTGCTGTATCTGTTAGGTCAGCAAATCCTGTTTGTTTCTACTTGAAAACCACACTGCAAACTCAATTTCTTGCTACCTCTACAGCTACCTCCTGGGTTAAGATTATTGCAGTAGCCTGACTGATTTTATGCTTGTACCTTCATGCCATATTTTATTCTCAAAATAGTCCATGTGATCCTTTTCTTAAAAAGTCATCTCTATCACAGTTTAATCTGCATATAATAAAAGTCATTTACTTTAAACATACAATCCAATGAGTTTGGACAGATGTAAACAGTCAAGTTTACTGTCACTGTGTTGAAGATATGGAACATTTCTATGAGTGTGTGAGTATTTTAAAAACTTTTTTAAAAAGTTAAATCATGTCACCATTCTATCCAACATTTTCTAAGTGTTTGCTATTCCTTTAAGTAAAAGTCAAAATTCTTCTTTATATTAAAATTTTTTGATGTATAGTTAATTTAAAATGTTTATTAGTTTCAAATGTGCAGCAAAGTGATTTGGTTATGTATTTATATACCTATATTCTCTTTCAGGTTTTATTCCCATCAGTTCAGTTCAGTCACTAGTTGTGTCTGACCCTCTATGATCCCATGTCGGACTGCAGCACGCCAGGCTTCCCTGTCCATCACGAATTCTCATGTCCATCGAGTCGGTGATGTCATCCAACCATCTCATTCTCTGTCATCCCTTTCTCCTCCTCCTTCCCAGCATCAGGGTCTTCTCAAATGAGTCAGTTCTTTGCATCACGTGGCAAAAGTATTGGAGCTTCAGCTTCAGCGTCAGTCCTTCCAATGCATATTCAGGACTGATCTCCTTTAGGATGGACTGGTTGGATCTCCTTACAGTCCAAGGGACTCTCATGAGTCTTCTCCAGCACCACAGTTGAAAAGCATCAATTCTTCGGCACTCAGCTTTCTTTATAGTCCAACTTTTACATCCATACATGACCACTGGAAAAACCACAGCTTTGACTAGACAAACCTTTGTTGGCAAAGTAATGTCTCTGCTTTTGAATATGCTATCTAGGTTGGTCATAGCTTTTCTTCCAAGAAGCAAGCACCTTTTAATTTCATGGCTGCAGTCACCATGGCTGCAGTGATTTTGGAGCCCAAGAAAATAAAATCTGTCACTGTTTTCATTGTTTCCCCATCTATTTGTCATAAAGTGATGGGACCAGATGCCATGATCTTAGTTTTTTGAATGTTGAGTTTTAAGCCAGGTTTTTCACTCTCCTCTTTCACTTTCATCAAGAGGCTCTTTTGTTCCTCTTTGCTTTCTGGCATAGGGGTTGTGTCATCTCCATATCTGAAGTTATTGATATTTGTCCTGGAAATGTTGATTCCAGCTTGTGCTTCATCCAACCCTGCATTTTGCATGATGCTCTCTGCATATAAGTTAAATAAGCAGGGTGACTATATACAGCCTTATGTACTCCTTTCCCAATATGGAACCGGTCCTTTGTTCCATGTCTGATTCTAACTGTTGCTTCCTGACCTGCATACAGATTTCTCAGGAGGCAGGTCAGGTGGTCTAGTATTCCCATCTCTTGAAGAGTTTTCCACAGTTTGTTGTGATCCACATAGTTGAGGGTTTAGCCTAGTCAATGAAGCAGAAGCAGATGTTTTTCTGAAACTCTCTTGCTTTGTCAATGATCCAACAGTTGTTGGCAATTTGATCTTTGGTTCCCCTGCATTTTCTAAATCCAGCTTGAACATCTGGAAGTTCTTGGTTCACATACTATTGAAGCCTGGCTTGAAGAATTTTGAGCATTACTTTGCTAGCATGTGAGATGAATGCAATTGTGCGGTAGTTTGAACATTCTTTGGCATTGCCTTTTTTTGGGGTTGGAATGAAAACTGACCTTTTCCAGTCCTGTGGCCAAAGATGAGTTTTCCAAATTTGCTGACATATTGAGTGCAGTACTTTCACAGCATCATCTTTCAGGATTTGAAATAGCTCAACTGAAATTCCATCACCTTCACTGGCTTTGTTAGTGATGCTTTCTAAGTCATGTCCAACTCTTGTGACCCCATGGACTGGGGTGCCTGCCAGGCTCCTCTGTCCATGAGATTCTCCAAGAAAGAATACTGGAATGTGTTTCCATTTCCTTCTCCAGGGAATCGTCCTGACCCAGGGATCAAACCCAGATCTCCTGCATTGCAGGCAGATTCTTTACTGACTGCACTATGAGGGAAGTCTTTTTTCCCCATAAGGTTATTATAAGATGCCGAGTGTATTTTCCTGTGCTCTACAGTAGGTCCTTGTTGTTTACCTATTTTATATACTGTAGTGTGTATATGTTAATACCAAGCTCCTAATCTGTTCCTCCTCTCTCACCATTGCCTTTGGTAATCATAAGTTTGCTTTCTATGTCTATGAGTCTATTTCTGTTTCGTAAATAGGTTCATCTGTATTTCTAAAAAATATTTCACTTATAAGTCATATCATAAAATATTTGTCTTTCTCTATCTGACTTACTCCACTTAATATGATAATCTCTAGGTCCATCCATGTTGCTGCAAATGGCATCATTTCATTCATTTTTTTTTTTTTGGCTGTATTCCATTATATATATATATATATATATATATATATATATTCATATACAACCACATCTTTATTATCTGTTCCTCTAGAGGTGAACACTTAGGTTCCAAGACACATGGAAATGTCTTTGCTATTGTAAAAAGCCAAAATTCTTATAATGTCTTTGCTGTGGCAAATGAAAAGCTACCTGGTTACCAAACAATTTCATTTTCTTCCTGCACAAAGAAAGGCCAGGTGTTTTTTTTTGTGTGTGTGTGTGTCCTTGCATCTGGGTGGGGCAATGCAACTAGCTCTGGCCACTGGAGAGTAAACAGAAGTGATGTCTACCTTGTCCAGGCCTGAGACTTAAAATTTCTAGAGAAATTTGCACTGTTTTTTTCCTTCCTTTGTCAGCTAGAGGCAGAAGACCCCAAGCAATGCTCTGAGGCCTACAGGATCCAGGAATCACTACAAAGATGAGTTGGGCCCATGTCAGGCTGGGATGTGAGCAGAGACATGCTTCTATCCTGTTATGCCTCTGAAGTTTTGGAGGGGGAATTAACACAGGAGTGAGGGTTGACCCCATCCAATACAAAGGCTCTGTTGGTTCTGGCCTCTGCTGCGCCTCCCACCTGTCTCCCACTGCTCTCCCTTGAATTCTCTCCTGTCTAGCCACAATTGTCCTTAGGTATGCTTCTGCCTCAGGGCCTTTGCACTTGCTGTTTGTTGTAGGCTGAGTAATTCCCCTTCCCCCCAAGATATCCATGTCATAATTCCTGGTGAGAATCACTGTATGTGGCAGAAGGGATTTTGAACCTGTGATTAAATTAAGAATGTGGACATGAAGAGATTGTTCTGGATTATCTTAGTGGGTCCAATGTAAGCACATGTTTTCTTTTTTTTAAGTCTTTATTGAATTTGTTACCATATTGCTTCCATTTTTTTTTTCTGTTTTGGTTTTTTGGCCCTAAAACATGTGGAGGTCTTAGCTCCCTGACCAGGGATTGAACCCACACACCTGGCACTGGAAGATGAAATCTTAACCACTGGGCCACCAGGGAAGTCCTCACATGTTTCCTTACATGAAGGAGGCAGAGGGAGACTGGCTACAGAAGAGGAGAAGGCAATGATGAACCTGCAATGATGAGGCCATGAGCCAAGGAATGCCAAGGAATTCTGACACTACAAGCAGCTGGAAGAAGAAGGGAGTTGATTCTTCCCTGGAGCCTCCAGAAGGAATCAGCTGTTGACACCTTGATTTTAGCTCTGGAAGACTCATTTCAGACTGTATGTCTCCAGAACGATAAGAGAATATATTTCTGTTGTTTTAAGCCACTGTTTTTTTTTTTTCCTATAGCAATGAGAAATGACCACACTGTTCCTTCTGTCTGAACTGCTCCTCCCCTAGGTGACTGAATAGTGCCTCCCTTACTTCCTTTAGTACTTTGCTCAAATATTTGCCACCTTCTCAATAAACTACCCTGTTTAGGAGGGCACCTGGGACTTCCTTTCCCCCTTCTCCATTTTCCTGTCTCCAGAGCACTTGGTAACTGGCTGATTTACCATAGTCTATTGATTTATTTTGCTTAATTATTTCCTCCCCTCATTAGAATGTGAGTTCCAATAATAGCAGGACCTTATGCTGTATTCCCTAGAACAATGCCTGGCACTCAGTAAGCAGCAGTAATCCTTTGTTGAGTGAATGAATAAATGAATGGCCAAGAGGCCCATTGGGTGAGCAGAGCTTTCCAGGGGCCTAGTAAGTTTTAGGGCTCTTTGGAGTGGTCTCAGGCTGAGTGGTCCCTTCAGTCACCCTCTACTGAACAGCTCCTCATCCTGTGAGAAGCTATTGGGGAAGATCTGAGGCACTATTGGGCCCTGCTCCCAAGGGGTGTTCACTTGAGTTGGGAGACAAGGCTTGGTTGTAGATTAGGATAAAGTGGAATGGGATTAGGACCATGGAGAGGTACAGCTGGAGTGCTCAGATAAGGGCAGGGTCATTCCTGGAAGAGGGTCAATTTGGATGGGCTGAGCAGGCCATGGACTGGGGAGGGGAGAGGGTATTCAAGATGAGAGACCAGTGGGAGTAAAGGCCAAGAATGGGTCATTGTGAAGGAGTGTTGAGAATTTTACCGATTTCCTTTCATCGAGTACATAGTGTGTGCTGGTGAAAATTGTGAGGGGGGCCAGAGAAATGGGAAGGGGCTAGATCTAAAAGGGCCTCCTTACACTTCACTTTAAGAAAACAGATTTCATTCTGCAAGGGGTGGGGTGGGGTGGGGAGCATTAAGGATCATTGGAAAAGTATTCCAAAAGGGGGAAAACATACTTGTAATTCCACTCCATCTGCAGGACTCATAAATCCATGTTGTTGTTGTTTTGATGGGCATGGGAAAAACAATTAAATCTTTATTTTCACCAACTTGTAACTGAAGTGCAGCATCTCCTTCTATTATGAAAGTAAGTAATGAACCACAGTAGAATTATTAGTGCCAGAACTTGGTCATCAAGAGAAATCACAGACATTACAGTTGTAACAACTATCTTGAAAAATAGTTTAAGCTCCTTTGAACTCATAGTTGCTTTAAGGACACGACTAGATCTTGCTGTTTAATATGTTAATAAAGAAGCCCTTATATTTCTATTATTTCTATTTCATGATTCAATTTGAATATTTTGATGTCTCTACTTCAAAACAGTTTGTTCTCTTTCTAATCCTACGTATTTTATTCTCCTCATTTTAAAACATCATTCTGAGAATGATCCATAGACTTTCCTCTGTGACACATTTCATTAAAAAAAAAAAGGTTAAGAAATCTTGCATGGAGTTTTTGCTGATCCTTCATAAGTTCCCTCCCCCTCTTAGTTCCTATAGGTCCAGTTGGCATTTTTCTCTTCATTCTGCCTATGATCCAGGCATTGATGGACCTGTCCAACCTCCCCTGGAGGCAGGACTGTGTCTGATTAATTTGTGTATTCCTCCTGGTATTATTTGGTGCATAATGTACAATGAGTGCTTGGAAACAGTCGGACATGACTTAGCTACAGAACAAGAACAAAGTGATTGTAAACTCAATAAATGAATGGGGAATGTATGAATCAATGAATGAGGGAATGAACACTGAGCAATGTGGGAAGAACCCTCAAGCTCTTTGAGTTCTCATATATATTATCAAATCAAATCCCATAGCTCTATCAGAAAAGGGAATTTGAGGTGCAAAATTTTCAAGCATGTCTCCTCAAATGACCTGTCCCAGACATTAAAGACACCTGTAAGACTGTGCATTTATTTCCTTTGCAAACCTTTCCATTAATAATCAGATTATTGCATTAAATCCTGGGTCTGGTTTTCAGCCCTGTGGCAGCGGCAGATGAGTCTCCTTTAAAGATGTTGTGGCACCTCTGGTTTTCAAATCATGCTTTATCAGTTGGCTTTCCTGCACCCATCTTTTATTCTTACAAGGCTTTCAAGGCCGTCAAAAGCAGCTAGCTCTTACCACAATCCTTATAATTTCCTCCAGACTGATCAAGTCCCCACTCCATATTCCTACACCTCATCTTCTCCCTGTACCTTGTCTCATGAACCACAGGTTAAAATTTAATGTTATTTGTGAAGCCCATGTACCAGAGGTTATCACCAATCCACTCTCCACCAGCAATGGGGTCTGTACTGTCTACAGAAGGAGGCAATCCAATTGAATCCCATCTTGAAGGTCTGCTCTCTAGGATCACGCTTAGAACTATCTGCCATAGCCCTGGTTTCCAGAAAACAGCATGTGTGTGTGCTCATTTGCTCAGTCTGACTCTTGTGACCCCGAGGACTGTAGCCCACCAGGCTTCTCTGTCCATGGGATTTCCCAGGCAGAAATACTGGAGTGGGTTGCCATTTCCTTCTCCAGGGGATTTTACCAATCCAAGGATTGAACCTGTGTCTCCGGCGTTGGCAGGTGGCTTCTTTACCATTGAACCACCTGGGAAGTCCTCCAGAAAATAGAGCCTGAGACACAAGTTTATATGATCACAGGAAGGGAGAGTGCAATTCTGGGGCTGCAAGAGTGAGGGGAGTGTAGAGCAAGGCAGGGAGAGGGAAGAGGGGTGCAGACATCAGGAAGTGCAATACTGGGCTTCACCAAGCACAGTTCTGAGGGCAGCTGGTGGCTGGTCTCCAGTAATCTTCTCGCCTGCAGGACCACATGGGCCATTAGAATAGACTGGTGGCTATCCAGTAATGGCGGGGGAGGTTAGAGCGGGAATTTATCCTCAGGATTCCTCTCACCTCCTGTCTAAGCTTGCCCCACAGGCTGACAACTCTCTTGCACTTCTGGGTTGTGTCGCTCACCTTTGGTGACCCTGAAGGAATCAGAAGCTGTGCCTTCCGGTGTGCTGCTTTTCTAAGGGTGCAGACGTGGAGGGGGGAGCCAGGGGATTCCTGCCTCCTACCATTTGGGGAGCCTCACGATGTATATCGGGAGCTGCATGCAGCCTTGACACTCTTTGTGGGCCCCGGGCCCTGGAGGAGGTCTTGGGCTGCAAGTTTCCTGAAGCTGTGCTGGAGCCTGGCCCACCTGGAGAGACAGTCAGTGTGATGACAGCTGGGCAGAGGCAGAAGTCAAGGACACTGGAGCCAGCAAGGCCGAGAGGACTTGAGATCACACAAGAGGTTCTGAGACACCCTGGGAAACAGTCAGACGAGGCCATTCTTAGGCTCAGATCCCCCGTGACTTCTTACCGCAGTGGCCCACAGACCCTCCCCAGTGGGGCCCCTGCCATTTCCATCCGCCATGGCTCATTTGCTACAGCAGCACCAAGCTCCCTGCCTTTCCTCAAACCCACCACACCCTCCCTCCTCCGGACCTGCCTTTCTCTGCCTGAAATGCTCTTCTCTCACATACCTGTCTGCCTGTCTCCTTAATTCCCTTCAGGTCTCCCATCCTATATTAGGAGGCCTCCCCTGGCCACCTTATGTTAATATAAAAGGGCACTTTATTCCCTGCCCACTTCCCAGCACTCTCTTTCTTTACCCTGCTGTGTTGCTCTGACATCTTACACATTTAAATAGTTGTTTCTCATCTGCGTTCCCTGAGCTAGACTGCAAGCTCCATGAGGGCAGGACTTTGTTCCACCTGGAAGCTCTCACAGAGCCTGGCACATAGTAGGTGCTCCATGAAGTTTCTGTTGAATGAATGAATGATAAGTAAATGAATGACCATTACATGATGTCCATTCCCCCGGCTACGACTGAAAAACCAGAAAGAACCCCTGACCTAAGGTGGACCAATCAGATTTTCTCTCTAGATAATTTGGAAATGGACTTGAGAGCTGGTGAACTTTGGCAAAGGGCAGAAACACAGCCCTGTGAGTGTAGGGGCCATGGGTGAGCCTTCCATGTGCTTCAAAGAAGTGGGAGGAGCACGTCTGCAGACAGGAGAGTTAGGGGCCCTGCAGAGGATGGAGAGAGCCCTGTGCGAGCTAGTCCCCAGCTGGGGTCCAGGAGACAGCCCAGAACCTTATAATAAATTCCTCTTTGCTGCTTCACTAGAGTCATTTGAGTTTTATTTGCAATGTATTTCTTAAATATCAGCCCTACTACTTATGAGCATTTCTAGACATGTCAGGAGCTGGGCTGAACATTATCCTGCTGTGTGGGACCTGAGCAGTTCCCTCCCCTGGGCCACGCCAGACACGGGGTCACACATGGTGCTGCAGCGGACACACGCGCCACTCGTGATGCAGGAAAGCCTTCCCTGATGGTTTCCTCTGCAGCTGCTCTGAGGCTGCCCCCGGGCCAGCTGCTGGCACCCAAGGGACACCCCAGGTGCCCCAGAGCCCCGGGCCTCTCCTCCTCACCCTGGCACACGGCACTCCCCCCACCCCAGCTGTCACCACCGACTCCCTGCTCCTTGTCACCTCTGTGCCTGAGGCTCTGGGCCTCAGTGAGGCTCTGGCTTGGCCCCCAACACCTCAAGGGGACCGAGCCCAGGCCCGCCCAGCACCAGCTCCTTCTCTCCCTGCCGCTGAGCGCCACAGCCCCTCCCCCCAGGCCTGACCCCAGAGCACGGAATCTATTGTCCTCCTCCATCCCAGCCAATCCCCAGCCCGACCTGACAGCTCCGCATTAAGGATGCACATTTCCAAACAGCTCATTTACATAGAACGCCGGGGCGGCTTCTGTCTCCTGAAAGGAGAGTCCCGGTCACCTCGACAGGGTGGATCCGAGATTAGGAAGCCTCCTGCCCTTCCTCTCTCTTTCTGGGCGACTCTAAGTGGCACCTCTGGCCAAGCGTGTGGGGGTGGGAAGGATGAAATCAGGTTGAACAAAAGAAACCAGGTGCTGGGCAGGCAGATGCTCTCTAGCTGTCTGCGTTTATTTATTCGTTTTTTAAATAACAATTTTATTCCTTAACTACATACGCCCCTGTAAAATTTTGAGGGCTTATTTTTCCACTCTGTCCAGCCTCCTCCGCCCCACCCCTCAACACCACCCAAAACACTAGCGATTTTGGTGGATGTAGAAAGGCAGGGGGTGCTGCAGGGGAAAGGAGAGGCTTTGAAATCAAAAACCCCATGTTGAATCCCAGGGCCACGTTTGACAAAAGACTCCCTCAGGGTCTCAGTTACCCTGCTGGTAAAGTGGGGATCCTATCAACTCTGTCCAGTGAGCACATGCGTGTGAGGAGCTCTGTGCTGGGCTGGATAGAGGATATGGGATCTGTTGGTGTAAGTAGTTGTTATATTATTGAGGTTTGCATGCTCATTTGCTTTAGTCGTGTCCGACTCTTTGCAAGCCTATGGACTATAGCCCGCCAGGCTCCTCTCTTCATGGGATTCTCCAGGCAAGTATACTGGAATGGGTTGCCAAGGCCTCCTCCAGGGGATCTTCCCAGCCCGGGGATCGAACCAGCATCTCTCTGTGTCTCCTGCATTGACCCACCTGCGAAGCCAATTTATTGAGGTTCAGGAAACAGAAAAACTCAACCACTCACTGCATTTGCCTCTCTTCCATCCTTCCAAGAGAGCTCGTCTCTTGTTCTGACCCAGGCACAGGCAGACACCTGCCCCTGGCTGCTGGCAGAGGATACAGGCCTTTGTTCCCTGCTTTATTAGTTCACATTCTTCTCTAGAAATGGCCCTCTCTTCTTGCTCCGTTCTTTTCTGTTAGGACCTGCTTTCTCAACCATGCTAAGAAAGCGAAAGGCGTAGGCCGTGCTGGGGTGGGCGCAGGCAGGGCGGGGACGTGCCATGCAGCGTGTAAGTGTGCTCCCCGAGCCAGGCGTCATGCTCAGCTCTGCACGGGCCTTATCTGTTTAACCACCACCTTGTGCACTTTCGGCAGGCACTTCCTGTTGAGCTCCGAAAAGTCTCAGAAAGTACCGTGATCCATTAGTAATGCCTGCCATGGGTGAAGCCATAGGAATGTCAAAACTGAATCTGCCTTCTCAGCTGAGTGCAGTTGGAAACTTGTAGGCGGGACTCTGGGCTCAAGCTGAAACTCAGGTGAGCTTCCTGGGAAGGTGACCATGAGCAGATAACTGTAGAGAGTAGCGGGTGGACAGATAAAGAAGGATTGGCAAAGCCCTCTGGGCAGGGAAGCAGCATGAATGTGAAATATGAAATGACAAGGTAGGAAGATAGATAGGTTTTACTGGAGCTTAAAACAGGAGGCAGGGAGAGATGGAAGATGGAGCAGGCAAGAAAGACAATGAATTAAAACATGTAAAGCATTTAGAATACATAGTAAGTGCTCAATAAATAGTCACCACCATTATTATTGTGGTTGTTATTATTACTGGATAGTTTCAATAAATGTTTCTTGGCTGACTGGCAGAGGGCAAGGCCCATTAAGCACCTAGTGGATATTGCTCAGTAAATCCCTAGTTGACTTATTGGCAACTCGATCAATAATCAATTGACTCTGGGAGAGTCCAGCCACACACCAGGTGACAACATGTCAGGATAAAGACGTAAGTGTCAGTGTGAACACTTTACCCCAAGTCCAAGTTTGGGTAAGCTTTGCATTTTATATATCCCCTCCTCTGAGGGAGTCCTCCTGGCTCCTTCCAAGCCCACTTGCCATCTACCCTGGGAGCCTCGCAATCTGGCTCAGCCACAGCCACATCTTCCCCTTGTCCATGTCCTGGAGAAGGGGGCTCTCTGCCAAGAGGAACAAGTGTTGCTGTGTGGAGAGAAGGGCAAAGAGAAGATTTCTGCTCATTCCTTTCTGTGGGACTCGGGAACCCCCTGAAGATGAGTCATGGGAACCCCTGAAGATGAGGCATGGGTGATATACTTGGATGGGGTGACCTGAGGAGCTGGGACTGACTTTGTGGGTGCCTAGACAGGTGGTTATGAACCAGGTGAGGACGGACTCCTCTTGTAGGTCTAGGAGCTGAAGGAAGAATGCCAGAAGGGAAGGAGAAAGTGAAAATGCCCCTGAGCCCCATTGCTATCATCCATCGCCTCTTCATCTGGATCCCGGTGGACTAGGGTATCCTCCTCTGCAGCCAGGCAGCTGGGTACCCCTTCAGCAGAGAGACCCTGAGCTGTTCCCTGCCCCCAGCCCTGCCTCTGGGATGACTGGACTCTTCCCCAGGGCTAAGGACAACTCTGAGAGGGCTACGGCCAGGGTCAGTGGTTTTCCTAAGTCGGAACCCTATCCTGTCCCATCAGTTTCCAGTAGGGGAGGGATCCCAGTAGACTCTGGGTGTTTTGAAGAAAGACACTGTCCCCACTATTGCCATTTCCTGTCTTCTCTGTTCACTCCCCCAGGGGTTGCTCTGAAACTCAGACCCTATGCCTCTCCCGCTAGAGCTGCTGCAGACACCGCTCTCATTTCCTGTACTGCGCTTCCTTATTTTACAGGATGGACGGGGTGAGTTCTCATACTCAGGCGCTTCTGTGCAGGAGGAATTCCCATCTCCTTCCTTCCTTCCGTTCCCTCCACCCCTCAGAGTGCCGTCCCTGCTCCCAGCCCCCCTTCATCCCGCAGAGCCTAATTGAAGAGGCTCCGCCTGGTAGAGAAGATGAAAGCTTTATCTTCCCGGTCCATCCTGAAGCGCGTTAGGATGATGGATGAGTTTCCAGACCTGCGTGCCCCTCCCAGTAGCATCAACAAAATTGCCTTTCAGGAGCCCAGCTCCCATGTTAAGATGGGCTGTGGTGGAGATGGGAGACCCCAGCTCTGGCACTCGATGGTTGAGCATTAAAATCATTTTAATGCTGCATTCAGGGTTTACGTTCCTTGTGTGTGAGCCAGTCCCATTGCTGGCACTGGAATAAGATGATGATGTTTGTTAAAAAGCTCTTTGGTGCAGTCTGATTGACCATTATGAACACTCAGCTTGGAGCCGGGATGCGTGGGCCCAGCTTCTGGGTCTGGATGGGACCCATCAAAGCTGTTGTCGCTGTTATTGGGTCATGGCCAAATCTATTCTTTAGATCTCTCAAGTCTCCCCTAGGCTGATAGTGTAAAGAGGTCAGAGATAAAACACACATATGAGAGTTTAGAACCAGGTACTTGATTGCACTTGGCAAACCCTCCCCCGCCGGGCTATCAGTATCCTCATCGATGAAACAAGAGGATGGTTAGTTGTTACGGGTTGCACTGTGAAAAGGGAAAGTCACTCAGCGTGTCTCTTTTTGACCCCATGGAGCCCATGGAGCATACAGTCTATGGACTTCTCCAGACCAGAATACTGGAGTGGATACCTGTCTGCTTCTCCAGGGGATCTTCCCAACCCAGGGATCGAGCCCAGGTCTCTCATATTGCAGGTGGATTCTTTACCACCAGGAAAGCCCAAGAATACTGGAGTGGGTAGCCTATCCTTTCTCCAGCAGATCTTCCTGACCCAGGAATTGAACAGGAATCTCCTGAATTGCAGGTGGATTCTTTACCAGCTGAGCTACCAGGTTGCAACGTGTCGCCCCCTCATATATGTATGTTGAAGTCCTAGACCCAACAATATTTCAGAATGTGACCTTATTTGTAAATAGGACTTTTGCAGAGGTGAAATCAAGTTAACATGAGGTCATCAGAGTGGGTCCTCATTCACTATGATTGGGGCCTTAGAGAAAGGAGGAGTTGGGACAGAGACACGCACACAGGGAGGACACCATGAAAGAAGAGGGTGCTGCATCTGCAGGGCAGGGAGCACCAGATATGTCCAGCAAACCACCAGGAGCCAGGAGAGAGGCCGGGACAGATCCTTTCTCAGCAGCCCTCAGGGGAAACCACCCCTGGTGGCACTTTGCTCTTGGACTTGCAGCCTCTTAACTGTGACGACACATTCCTGTGGCTTAAGCCACTAGTCTGTGGCACTTTGTTATAGGGTCTCAGGGAAGCTAATACGTTAGCTAAAGCCTCTCCAACTTTGCATCTAGGATGCAGCCTCCGGTACCAACTGGAACAGGGGCGCCTGCAGTAGGAGGAGGAGTGGAGTCTGCTCTTTGCTGTTCCAAGATCTTGGAGCTGAAGTCACAGGCTGTCTTTGTTCCTGAAAAAAGCCTAGAAGCCCAGAGGGAGCTGCTGGTCCTTTGGGAATAGATGGCTGGAAGAGGGGCTGCTACCCAAGCACAGGAGCTCAGGCAGGAGTCTGGTGCTGAGTTTGGGGCCTTCTCTGTCTCAGGATGAAGGGCCTGGAACTGGCACCTGGAAACCAAAAGCAGGGAGCAGGGGTGCCTGCTTCTGAGCAGCTGAGACAAAGTTAATGTGTTGGGTCAATTTCAGCTTCTTGACTCTTCCAGGTCAATGTATTTCCCCTCATCCCCCACAGGAAAATTTTAAAAAATTACATAGGAGCTGACCCACTCGAGGTAGACATTAGGGTGCATTAAGAAACATGGAGTTAAAATTTTTGTGTACGTGAATATGTGGCTGGAACTACAGATCCATGAATAGTCACTGAGCATCCACCATAGCCATTTTGTTAACTGCCAGTATTAATCCTATTGACAATTCTGTATGTAGTATTACTGCCCCATTTTACAGATGAGGAAAACTGAGACATGGAAAAGTGAAGTGACCTAGCCAAAGATTCACAGACAGGAAGTGGTACTGCTTGCATTTGAACTTGGAGAGACTGATTCCAGACCTCCTGGGGCCTGTGGGCTGGTACCTCAGCTGCCTGGCATCCGCTGATAGCGAATCTTCTCATGAGAGATCAGGAGTTGGGGACCACAGAGCAACCCAGAAAGGATAAAGGACAGTCTTGAAGTCACTGAGGGTTTGAAAAACTCGTGCTGGCTGTAATATTTGGTGAGAAGTGCCCCTGGGGATTCTGAGGGCTGTTTTGTCATGGGGTCACCCTGTTTACCCAACACACGTTTTGTGACTGAGCAGGGACCCTATGCTCTCTGGCTCCTGTGAGGTGGTCCGGAGCGGCGGGTGAGGGCCGGGGGCAGTTATTTCTCCTGGTCCTTGCCACCCCTCCCCCACAAGGCAGGTAGCACCAGGTGTGTCTAGCAAAGCTGAGGGGGGAAGGCCAATCAGTGAGTGAGAGGAGCCGGGCTGCACTGGGCTGGATTGCTGGGGATTGCACTCGCAATCAGGGCATTTCACACAGCAAATTGTGGTCATTTAGGCTTCTCTACGGCGAGCTTAATTTCAGGCCCAAGCACGGAGGATATTCAGAGACACAATGAGGTAATTTCACATTTTAAAGCAGAGAATGCAGGGTAAATTAGTAGAAAAATCATGACACTTATAAACCCATTCTAAAGATGTATTGTTCCCTTTTCTTCTGGGAGAAAAAAAAATCAGCTTCTATTAAGATTGAATTAACCACTGGAGGAGAATTCCTCAGACGGCCAATTCATAAGGAGAAATCTATTTTAAACTTGGTCAAAAGGCTTTTGCAGAAAGTGGTGGGAAGACAGCTCCCCAGGAAATGCAGGTGCTCTGACAGCCTTCTCTCCACCTGGGCCTGGGGGCTGGCTTGCTCCTGCCCACCCTGAGTTGACCCCCTGTGGGTCCAACCTTGAGTGGTCTGAGTGCTGGGGTTAGGTACGCCCCTGACAAGGGGGCCCACACCCTTCCATGTGAGGACCCTGCATTTACTGTGTAGTGAGATAGCTAGGGGTTTTAGGGTGCTGATGCTTGAATTCGAATCCCAGCTCTGCCTCCAAACAGCTGTGACCCTGAACAAGAATCTGACCTCCCATCCTTAGTCTTATCATCTGCGAAAGGAGTAATACTAGCACCTATTTCATGGATCATTTGAGAGGAGAGGCATACAAAGATCCTGGCATTCAGGAAGCCCCCATTAGAGTCACTGTCTTAGTTTGGGATGCCCCAGAAGAGGAGCCTGAGACAAGGACTTGAATAAAAGTGAAGGTAGAAGAGGGGGGACGTAGAGGCCAACAGGAAGGCATCACTTAAGGCACAAAGCAAAACCGCTACCTCCTGGGGGCAGCTCTTGGAGCAGCATAGAAAACGCACCAAGAGTTAGCCTACACAAAGGGTGCAGGAGCTAGGGTATGTGTACACCACATCCCCGAAGTCACCCCTCCAAGCCGCTCCTCCAGGTGGTTTTAGTTTCTTGGTGTTTCTAGCCTCTACCTTGAAGATAGCAAAGTGAGCTCCAGGAGCCAGAGAAAGCCCCCAGGCAAGGCAAGTCCAGTGGGTCACGGAGAGTCAAGGCAAAAGGACACAGGTCTCTGCTGCCCAACAACTGCCACTGTTATTCCAAGGCCACTCCAGGGCTCTTCCTTGGGCTCTAGCATTTATTTCATTCCAGAAATACAGGTGCCATGCCAGCTGTGTACGTGATACCAGGGTCACGCCAAGGAGATAAGTTCTGTGTTCTTGTCTCAGCTCTTTCCCTAGAAAACTGTAAACTTGAGCTCCTCTGTCCCTTTCTCTGGGGCATAATGTTCCCATGTGTTTTGGGATACTCTTTGAAGTCCTTCCTTGCTCTGAAATAATGGCTTAGGGGGTGAGGGTATGGAGAGGTGATGGACACCCATTCCCTCGCCTCTCCCAGCACCCACCTCTGGCACAGAGCTGGACTGTGCTACACGGGGTGAAAGCGGAGCTCTGGCCAGACGGACAGGCTCCTGATTTCCTGAACCAGAGAGAAGTCTTCCTCTCTCCACTGGTCCCAGGCCCACAGAATCGTCCTGCTGGCCCTGTGAACGCTGAGTGTGGGGGCCAGAAACTGCCGGGGAGAGATGGTTCCAGGCCATAGGCCTAATCTCAGGGATCAGGACACCAGGATCCCTTTTGATTTTTAAAATGACATCAGTTTAAGGCAAATCCATCAGAAAACTGATGAATTCTTCTCCCCGTGACAAACAAGAGCCTGACTCTGCACCAAGCGCTTCCCCACCTCTCTGAGTACTCTGCCTGCATCACAGTTTCTCAGTTCAGAAAAGCTGCCCTCAGGCTCTACAAACCTCTGTAATCCATTGAACTTTTCACATAGAACCCCCAAATACCAGGATATTCCTTGGCTCTTTTTCCTCCTTTTACAATAATTTTCCAGCTCATTTTTATTTTTCAGGGAAATCAATTTTAATGAGGATCAAAAAGATTTTTTAGAGCCCCAGGTGACAGAGCCCAAGAATTCAGTTCTCAAGGAAGGGCAGGGCAACTGGGCTGGTCCTCAGACTTGAGGGTAGGGAGCAGTGGCCTCCAGCTGTCCACAGAGTGGGTCCCTCCCCAGGACCACGTGAGCTATCCATCTCTCAGGCTGGCAGCCTCGAGGGGCCTTGTCCAGTCCCAGACTGAGGCCTCCGCAGCCCCCCTGACAGCCCATGGCAAGGAGATGGCTGCTCTGAGAGTCAGCTTTCTACAAAGACAGAAATAATCAGGTTGACCAAAGGGGAAAAAAGGGAAAATTGAGCATTATGAGGGTGATAATTCAGAAAGTGTCAGCCTCAGAATAATTGAATCGGATGACATTTCGTGCTACGGGAAACAATAGCAGCTAGCCCGCTGCCCGTCTGATTCATGTCTGGTTCATGTTTAACAAAACAAGGGCAAGGGTCACGCAGCCACGAGCCCCATAAATAACCCGTTAATGGGATTTCCAAACAAGCTGTCCTCAAAAGTGGCTTTCCGTCTCACTGAGAGAATATTAAAATGCAAATGGATTCGGGCTGTGTCTTCATAAACAACCGTGTTCATTTAACCTCCGACCTCCCCGCTTAACTGCCCATTCCAGCAATTTGTACGGGCTCCTCAGCCGCCGGCTCCTGGCGGTAATTCAGGGAAAGTGCATTAAAGGAAAGGGTTACAATTTGCGATGCTCAGTTAATCACGCTATTGAGATGTTTATGGACAGGATGCCCTGCTCCTCCTCACACTTGTCTCAGGCCTCTTGCCTCCACCCCATCGGCCCAGACTTGGCCAGTGGGTTCCTTTTGTTGTTCAGAATCTCTGGAGGTGGGTGCGATCTGGGCCTAGGCAGGCTGCCCTTCCAGCTGAGCGAGGGCCCCTGCTTGGGCCTCTAGTCACCAGCCTGGTCTTCTGTGTTGGCCTCTGTTCCTCTTTGGAGGCCCTGTCCAGAGGCCCTCAGTTAAATGCTACTCCTGGTGGATGGTCTCAGAGCTTGTTCTCCTTTGTGCAGTAGTTCAGGCTTTCCCCAGGCAGTGTCTGTCACTTGGTTTCTTTGGGGGAGGCCCTATCTGTTCCCTCCAGTGCAGGATCCCAGGCCTAGCACTGGCCCAATAGAAAGCCTATCTTGAGATGCTCTTTGAGAGGCAGCTTGAATGTACGTTTCTTCCCTAGCCTCTGGGCTTTCTCCCTGAGCCTTGTTGTTCAGTTGCTAAGTAGTATCTGACTCTTTGTGACCCCATGGACTGCAGCACGCCAGGCTTCTCTGTCCCTCACCATCTCTTGGAGTTCACCCAAACTCATGTCCATTGAGTCGGTGATGCCGTCCAACTGTCTCATCTTCTGTCACCCCTTTCTCCTCCTGCCCTCAATTTTTCCCAGCATCAGGCTCTTTTCCTATGAATTGGCTAAAGTGTTGGAGCTTCAGCATCAGTCCTTCCAGTGAATATTCAGGGTGGATTTCAAGGATCTGATCAAATCAGATCTCCTTGCTAGCCAAGGGACTCTCAAGAGTTTTTTCCAGCACCACAATTTGAAAGCCTTGACCTTCCATCTATGTAGCCATGCAGAAAAAGAAGACACAGACACAGGGAACAGATGGAGATGAGAGCCAGAGGCCAGGGCAAAGTTTGACCCCCTGGGTGTTTATGTCAGGGGATGAGACAGCCATGCTGCTGGAGGGGCCCTGTTATGGCCTCAGTTGCCTAGACACAGGCCACACACCCTTCAATTACAGATAGCTTTTCCACAAAGGTGACTTCTGCAAGGGCGCTTGGCATGTGGTACCTCCAGGTCCAATCACGAGGTTTTGCCCTTAGAGATGAAGAAAAGACAACTCAGAGGCACGAAGGGACTTGCCTGGGTCACCCAGTGAGTGAGAGGAGGAGGGAGCCTGCAGACCTGGCCTGACTCCAGGTACAGCTTTACCGCACATCTGCAGGAGGGCCTGGCAGCTGTGACGTCTCCAAGCAGAGAGTCTCGAGCAGAGAGTCTGAGAGCCAGGACTGAGTCTCCTCTTTTGGGTGGGAGGAGAGCTGAGAAGGCAAGTCCATGGAGGGGAGGGCGGGTGGGAGTGGAGGGAGGGGATCCTTGTCACTGATCCCAGCTGAACTGATGGCCTCCTCTCTAGAACTGGGCAGCCCCATTCCAGCTGAACTTGTGTGCTGTTCTCTGAGGCCAGCATCTCTCTTCTTCAGCTTTTTTCTCTTACCGCTTTACCAGGGAAGGAGTAGAAATCCCTGATAATCTCTCTGATTCACTCATGGAAACTTAGGTCTCTGGAAACCACTCAAACAAGAAATATCCAACTCTGCCTTGCTCCCCTGCTGGATAAACTCAAATATGCTCCTAGTTACATATTTGTCTGCCAACATGTAAAGACTCGAATGGCGAATGGTGGGTGCGGCTGGTTAAGGAGCTGAGCTGAGGCTATGGCCACTGGGCTTCCAAGCTGTCTCTTGCCCACCCCATCCTTCTCCACTCCTCTCTTCACCCCCTGCCTCCTTCTCTTACTCAGACTCAGCACTCGAGACCTGGCACTGTGCCAGAGGGTTCCACGTGGGGAGCCAAGAGTCCTGCAGCCCTGGCCCCACATTTCCTGGCTGATTTCGCTTGCTTTCTTTGCCTGGCTGGATTTCTTTCTCTTCCTCTCTCCGTTTGTCTGGCTTTCTCTCTGCTCTCTTTGTCCCCTGCAGACTCTCCTGTTCTCTGTACATTTCTCTCTCTCTCTTGTTTGTCTCTTATGTATCTCTCCCTTGTTTCTCCATCTCCTTTCTCTCTCTCTCTCCTTCCCCAAGAAGTCCCCATCCCATCTATTCCACACACCTGCCCCACTCTCCTTCAGCTTCATCATCTCTTGCTGGCATTCTTTTGACAGCCCCAAGCCCCTTCCTTTGTCTCCAGTCTTGCTCCATTCTCTACTGTCCTCTCACAGCCATTTATATAAAGTGCAAATTGGACTGTTTCCTTCTCTGGCTTAAAATCCTTCAAGGCACCCACTGCCCTCAGGATTAATCCCAGACTCCTTTTCGAGACATGTTAGATCCCGATCAGCTCCTTGTCCATTGTCCAGACTCATCTCTCTTCACACCTCTGGGTTCCACTATATGTGTGTAGAGAGAGAAAACACACACACACACACACACACACACACACAGAATGAGAACCTGAGGGACAGACACATTTACTAGAGAGATAGAGAGGGAGAGACCAAAGGAAATGCTCTGTTGGAAGAGGAGTGGTCCTTCACCTCTTAGCCCTTCAAGTCATTTGTCTGCTGCAGGGCCTGGCCCGTGTGTGCAGAGGACTTTCTACCCACCCAGATCATCTGACACTGGAATCTGTGCCCCATACCCTTAACACTTGTACACTGACTGTCTTGGAGTGATATCAGGCAGGAAGGAGGGCTTTCTGATTGGGCAAAGGCAGAAGAAGGTAGGCACAGGAGGCAGGCAAGTTTACAAGCAACTGGAGGATGCTGGTAGCCCCATTTCCTGGTAAAGTGGGTGAGGTCACCGCCTGTGGAATGTGTGGGGCATTAAGGACAGCGGGAAGAAAGGGTGAAGGTATGGGCAGATTTCAGAGGGTTGCATGACAGGAAGCCAACCAGGCAAACACCAAGGCCACCTGGGCAATAGCGGGGACTCAGGTGATAACCAGGAACTTGTGGGAAGGTTGCCCATGAGGCTGGATGGTTTCCTGCAGCAATGTTTGGCAGCACGGGTGCCTAAGCGTAGAAGATGGACCATTGGATTGCCCCAGAAATGGGGACTTCTCTAAGAGTGGGATGAAAGGACAAGGGTCAAAGGAATTGTTTTGAAGGTTTTGGCCAAAGAGTGGTTGGTGTAATAGAACATGGAATCTCTCTGAGATTGGAAAGGTAAGGAAGGCAAGAAGGGCAGATGGGGAAAAATTAGAGGGGAAGAAATAGTTGGAGGTTTTGATGAAACTGAAGAACAGGTGTGGTGGCAATAAGAGGGTGTGGGAAGGAAGGGAACAGAGGTCCCTGCATCAGTAGCTGGTGGTTCTGGGTAGCAGACAGAGCAAGGGCCATGGAGCAGAGGCTGAGGGGCAGTGCAGGGGTCACTAAGTGTAACAAACCACTCATACACCTGGAAGCTTAAAACATCAATAGTCTGGAGTCACCTGGAGGTTCCACTGATCTTGGCTGGGCTTGGCTGGGCTCCCTCACATGCCTGAGGTCAGTGGCATGTTGGTGGGAGCTGGTTGGCACCTCCTGGTCTGAGATGGTCTCACTCAGGTCTGGGGTTTGGTTGGCTGTTGGCCCAGGTGTTGAGGGTGGCCAGATATCGTGTCTCTCATCCTCCAGCTCAGGCTCAGGTTGAGAACAAACATCACCTCTTCTGCATCCTAGTGGCCAAAGCGACTCATCAGGTTTGCCCTCAAATCAAGCAGTAGAGAAATGGCTCATCTTCTTGGTGGGAAGAGCTGGAAAGAAGTGTGACCATTTCCCAACCTCACACAGTTAAGGCCCTGATCATCCTAGGTAGGGATGGTTAGATCACTAGCTCCCACACTCAATTCCTTTGGGATATACACTGAGATCCAGGTGCTAAGGTCTTCAAAGATTGACAGAGTGTGACACAGAGCCTGTAGAAATAGCATCAGGAGGGACAAGGCAGTCCAGGCCCTCAGAGGAGTGGCTGTGCGCATGTGTGTGTGTGTTTGCTTGCAATGAGCTTCGGGGATTGAGAAGATGACAACCTCTGGGAGGGTCGGGGGCAGGGGCGGCAGTGACAACCCTGGGAAAGAGTTTCTGGTACTTTGCAGAATCGTAGCGTTAGCAATTCAGCCCCCTTCTTTCCCCTGCCCCAACCCCACTGCTGGTAACTGACAGAAGGTCACGGCCCATCAAGACGCTGCCCAGGAGAAGGTTGCTACATCAGCTCTTTCTTATTGACCAACTGTCTTCACTTTCTTTCACTCAACAAGTAATTATTGAGCATCAGTCATGTGCCAGGCTCTGTGTGGGGGACAGGAAAGAAGACACAGTCCCTGCCCTTGGGGAACTCAAAACTTGGGTATTATGGTCAAGGTGCATCTACACACACAGGTGTGCCCATGTGTGTGCACGTACACACATTACTCCCTGGTACCCTCACATGCTTTATATATTAAAACATGTACCCTTGCTAATTAAAAGAGCAAAACTTCAAAATCATCCTAATTGTTCATCTTTCCACTTTTTAATATCTGACAACACTGAGGTTTTTCGAGAATAAAAACTGATATGCTAAAAATTAAAAGATTCTATTCAATAGCTTGTTTGAAATCTCCCAAGTTCAGGCTGACTCTTGAATCTATTTCTGTGAAAAAAGGGAATGCTGGGAACCCTCCTTAGAAATAAAAAGCACAAGAATAACAGTAGCAGTAAAAACAGTAACTTTCCTATTTGTGATGCTAGAAAGCAATGGCACCCCACTCCAGTACTCTTGCCTGGAAAACCCCATGGATGGAGGAGCCTGGTGGCTGCAGTCCATGGGGTCACTCAGAGTCGGACCCGACTGAGCGACTTCACTTTCACTTTTCACTTTCATGCACTGGAGAAGGAAATGGCAGCCCACTCCAGTGTTCTTGCCTGGAGAATCCCAGGGACGGGGGAGCCTGGTGGGCTGCCGTCTATGGGGTCGCACAGAGTCGGACACAACTGAAGTGACTTAGCAGCAGCAGCAGTTTGAAACATCCAGTCTTGCATGGTATATCATTTGTCTTGTGAATGGCATCCCAGTGTTGGTCTCGGGGCTCCTGGGAGATTTATGGGAACAAATGTGGCTCTTGAGGCAACCTGCTCATGTCTCCAGGTACAAACCAGCTTTGGTGGGTTGTGGTGAGCCCTACTAAAGGGGAAGAGATCCCTCCTTTGTCTCCCAGTCCTGTTGCCTCTTCTTGGGCAGGGCTTGGGCTCCCAGGAGAATACTTCAGAGCCAAAGCCAGCACTGCGTTCACGATCTCCATGGCCACAGTCGTGGCCGGTCTGCATGTTTCCAGTCCACTAAGAGTCATCTGTTGTTGTTTTTGTTCAGCCTGATTGACTGAACAGCAATGTCTGACTCTTTGCCGCCTCATGAACTGCAGCTCACCAGGCTCTGCTGCCTTTTACTGTCTCCTGGATTTGCTCAAACTTATGTCCATTGAGTCACTGATGCCATTAATTCAAGGAATGTTGCAGCTGGAAGAAACTTGGGAGACCTCTGGGCTTCACTCACCATCTGTAAAATAGGCTGCCATTCACATTGGCTTCAGGCTTGTTGTGAAGTAGAAATACCACTGATCACAGTGATGCTGAGGCAGACGCCCTGTGGACACTATGGATGTGAGGTAGGTGTCACGACACTTGGTCTCCACCTCCTCCAAGTGAGGTCTACACTGAAGCTTGTTACTCTGATGACCCAGTCCGTGGTACCTTTTCCCTTCACTTCTGGAGACTTCCATCAAGACCCAAACTCTGTGTTTTCCAGAGCTACCAGGATGCTCTAAGCTTTCAATTTATGTCCCAGGGAGCTGAAGATTATACTCACAGGCATGTCCGGAGCTGGCTTTGTTCAGATGCAGAGACATGGATTTTGCCCCCTCAGCTAACAGGGCCTGAGCTTCTGCTCTGTGTTAGGTTAAGTGCTGTGCTGGGGATAGAGAGGAATCTGCATGGAGCTCACAGTCTGCCTGGGGCACAGACAAGACAGCAGACGGTCCCAGTGCAAGGTGGTACCAAAAATATCAGAGGAGGAAAGGAAACCTGGAGGAAGTGGGTGGGGCCATGGATTCCCCTGGGTCGGGAAGATCCCCTGGAGGAGGGCATGGCAACCTCCCAGTATTCTTGCCTGGAGAATCCCATGGACAGAGGAGCGTGCCGGGCCACAGACCATAGCGTCACAAAGAATTGGACATGACTGAAGTGACTTAGCATACACACACACACACGGCTTCAGGTGAATAGGAATACCCTGGGCTGAAGAAGTGGGAAAGGGCAGGAGCTGCCCATGTGTAGACAGGAGGATGTGAACTGGAGGAAGGCATGTTCGAGAAGGTGGCCAGAGCAAAAGACATAGGAGGGAGGCATGCAGGGAACATGGCTGGGAAACTAGGTGGGGTCAGCTGACAGACAGCCACGATGGGATTCGCCAAGACATCCAGGCTTTATCTAGGGAGCAACTGGGAGCCACTGACTTCTAGGGAGCACCCAGCAAATCACAGGCTAAAGCACAAGCGTATTTGATATGCCTGTTTTGCCACCCAAGTGGCTGCATCGGGATTTGGAAGGCACTGTTCTGATTTGTGTGGCTGGTGAGCATTGCCCATTTGGCCCCTTCTGCTCCCTCATCCCTACACTGTCTCTGGTCTCCCTCTTCTCTTCAAGTTTCTGCCCATCTCTTATCCCAAAGCCTTCTCCATACTTCAGCATCAGGGATGGAATGAAGCTCTGGGTGTCTATCTTATCCATCAGGGATTTGTTTTATAAGGCATCAAAAACCCTGTTTGAAATGGCTACGTAAAAACCTCTAAGTATCAGGAGGTCATTGCAGGCACCAAACCAGATGCTGTAGAGACAGAGTTGAATAAATGTGGTCATCTTCAAGTGGCTTCCACTTAGTGGGGGATGGACAGAGATGCAGAACCTCACCCAACGTTGTGGGAGCTCTGGCAGAAGAGAGGAAAGGGGCTTCAGGAGCTCCAAGAAAGGCAATGGAAGTCAGTGTAGGGCAAGGGAATGCTGGGAGGTGCCTCTGATCAGGGTCTCTGGAGATGGACTCTGAGATGGAGGTTTCTGTGGGGCAAGCTTCCAGGGGAGTGGTCTTGGGAACCACACGTGTGAGTGAGGAAAGCAGGTCTGGCATGAGGAGAGGGCTCAGCCAATCCCACAGGGGCCTCTGGAGCTCAGAATACCAGAGGTGTCCAGAGTTAGGCAAGGGGACTGGGCCATTAGAGCCCACACTGACCACTCACTGGCCATGGGCTACCCAGGGAAGGAGGGTAACTCGAGGGCATGGCTGGTGCTCCTACTTCTGGAAGTCGGGGAATGAGTGCCTTGGTCTTAAGAGAGGTTCTGGGTGGTTCACCCCAGCCTTTCCCACAGGAGGCCTCCCAGAGGGGTGATGGCTACGCCGGACTTGAAGAATGAGCAGCAGTGATCCCGATGTGGTGGGTAGGGTAGTGGGGAAGCGTGGGCAAGGCCTAGAGGCCCTACTTTTTGGAAAAGGGCAAGTAACACGGCTCAAGCCCAGAGCTCACTTGTTGTTTAGTTGCTAAATTGTGTCTGATTTTTTGAGACCCAATGGACTCTAGCCCACCAGACTCCTCTGTCCATGGGATTTCCTAGGCAAGAATACTGGAGGGGGTTGCCAATTTCTCCTCCAGGGGATCTTCCTGACCCAGAGGTCGAACCCACATCTCCTGTGTTGACAGGCAGGCTCTTTACCACTGAGTCACCAGGGAAGCCTCCAGAGCTCAGAGAGGGCAGTGAAGGAGGATCCTGGGTAAGTAAGCAGTAGGTAAAACCCCAAGGGGCTGAGTTAGACAAAACCAGGGTCAGAAACTTGAACTTTGTGACAATGGCAATGAGAAGTCACAGAGGGGTTATGATGTCATTTGTCCTATGTACTTGCTCTGAATAAGGAAGGGGGTAAGTTGCATGGGAGGCAGAGTCGTCAGGTGGTTTTTGAACTTAGTCCTGAAGACCTGTGCTGTGCTGTGCTTAGTGGCTTAGAAATGTCCAACTCTTGCGACCCCATAGACTATATCCTGCCATGTTCCTCTGTCCCTGGGATTCTCCAAGCAAGAATATGGGAGTGAGTTGCCATTTCCTTCTCCAGGGGATCTTCCTGATCCAGGAATCAAACCTGTGTCTCCTGCACTGCAGGCGGATTCTTTCCTGACAGTCATGAGGGAAGCCCTGAAGATCTAAGTGTTGACGATAAGTGGACAAGAAGAAGCTTATGAAATACTGGTTTCATTTTTGTAAGATGTTATGGAAAACACAAGATATTTTTTGGCCTATCCAACATTTAGGGGGTACAACTGATCCAAGTAGTGACTGGTTGTATACAGAAGTTATTCTTCTAACTTTACATATATAAACTCATTTGTGGTTCACAACATGGAAACCTTTATGATCTCCATTTTGCAGTTGAGGAAGCTGAGGCCCAGAGAAGTTGCTGCTGCTGCTGCTGCTGCTGCTGCTAATCACTTCAGTCGTGTCCGCCTCTATGCGACCCCATAGAAGGCAGCCCACCAGGCTCCCCCGTCCCTGGGATTCTCCAGGCAAGAGTACTGGAGTGGGCTGCCATTGCCTTCTCTGTCAGAGAAGTCAAGTAACTTGCTAAGGTCACACAGCTGACAAGTGGTAGAGCCTAGATCTAAAGCTAGACTTTCTTGCATCCTGATATTTGGTTTGGCAAACTGAATGGATTAGTGAGATGGAGGACCCAAGAAGAGAGCGGGTTAGGGAGGATGATGGTGACGTTTGCTTCAGACTTGTTGACCCCGTATTCCCTGTAAGCCATCGAGCAGAGATGTTCAGAGAGTAGTTGGCTCGTCTAGATGAGCACGGCCTGGAGTAAGAGACTGGAGGGCCAGAACCCTTCAGATGACACATGAATCTGTGAGGATGGAAGAAGAAAGAGTGCAGTGAAAAGAGAGCACAGGATGGAAGTGAGAGGAACCCAGGAGCTAAGAGAAAGGCAGAGGAAAAATGCCTGTCTGGGAAACCAGGAGAGATTGGTTAGAGATCTTGGAGGGAACTCAGAAGGGTTGTCACGGAAGCAGATGAAGAGGATGTTTAAAGGTGAGAAGGGCCAGCTGCTGCAGAGGTCCACTAAGATGAAGACTCAGCACTGTCCTCCATTCACCAAGGCAGGGAATGGACCCTCAATCCTGGAGCACACGGAAGACAAGCACGGATCTTAACATCGCACTGGCTTCCTTGCTGTCTCTTGGCAGCAGTAGACGTGAAGGGCTTTCTGAACAAAATATCTCTTTGGAGATGGATTGGAAAAAACACTCTGTTTATCACTTCCTCCTGGGATTTTCCTAGCACCTCTCTGCTGAGATAGAAATCTGAGGCTTGTCGTCAGGAGTGGGGAGACAGATCATGACAGCCTGTCCTCTGAAACCTGCCCACTGCCTCCACACCTGCAGAGCCCCCGGAGGCTCTGGGTGTCAGTGGGCGGGGGCGAGGCCCCCACCGCGTCTGCTCCCCTCGGCTCTGCAGGCAAACACCTGGAGCCCTCTCGGCAGGCCCAGGACTGTCCTGGGACAAAGCCCCACATCTGACAGCCATACAGTGTGTGGCTGCACCCTGCCACCTGCAAACACACGCACTTGCACACATGTGCACACACGCATGCACACAGAAGCACTCCCCTGGCTGCCGCATACCACCGCTACAGTGCAGTGGGGGTGGGGCAGCAGGAGGTAGAAGGGACTGGGCTGGTCGGTATCCAAGCTCTCCCTGGCCACACTAGCTAGGGATGCCGGTTACTTCACCTCTCTGAGGGTTTGCTTCTTTATTTGTTAAAATGAGGATCCGGTTTTTTTAGATGCCTGATATGACTATAACAATAACAGATTAATGAAGTGCCAGGAACTATGCAAAACCCTTTACACACATTTTCTCAATGAATCCTCATCATAACCCCATGCTGCTGCTAAGTCGCTTCAGTCGTGTCCAACCCTGCGCAACCCCAGAACCGGGTTCTCCAGGCAAGAACACTGGAGTGGGATGCCATTTCCTTCTCCAATGCATGAAAGCGAAAAGTGAAAGTGAAGTCGCTTAGTCGTGTCCGACCCTCAGTGACCCCATGGACTGCAGCCTACCAGGCTCCTCCGTCCATGGGATTTTCCAGGCAAGAGTACTGGAGTGGGGTGCCATTGCCTTCTAGGTAAGGATTATTCCCATCTTACCTGGGAAGAAGCTGAGACTACAGAGAGTAAGTAACTTTTGCTCAAAATCTCACAGCTTGGAAGTGGCAGGACTGGGATTTGAACCCAGGCAGCTGGGTCTGGAGCTCTTGGTCACTTTCTCTCTCTGTGATTTTTTTCTTTCCGGTGCACTTCTCATGTGCCTTCAGAGGTGCGATTTTACACTACTCGTCTGCCTGTCACCTCCCTAGCTTAAAGCCACATGTTGGCTTTCCTTCAGTTGCTTATTAAAAGCGAAATGCCTTCTCTGGGCCTTGAGGGCCCCACCCCTCCTCCTCGTCCCTCACACAGACTTTGTGCCCTAGCACCACTGTGATGCGCAATTTAACAAACATGCTGTATGTGTTCATGTCCAGCAAGAAGTGGCCAGTCCTGGAGGGAAGGGCCTACGTTGCCTCCTTCAACTCTGATATCATCTCTCTCTCTCCTGCTCCTCCTCCAATCCTCATTTCTAATGAATGTTTTTGCTGTAAAAGATAACCACAGGATCAGCTGCAGCCATGGGAATATCGAGAAAAGTTAAGCAGAGCAGCTAATAAAACCTGACTGAGGGTCATCTATATAAACAACTTTGTGTTTGGCCTTTTAGAGTCAGAAAGAAGGAAGACTCTCACATAGGTGAGAGCCTATGTGACAAGCAGGAAACAAGGAGATGCTGATGAGTACAGCCTTGATGTTAGCTGAGTGTTGTAACTTGACCAGAAAACAAGGAGAAATCGAGGCAGACTTCCTGGGGGAGGTGGCATTAGCACTGAGCCTTTTATGGATTGGGAAAGTAGACAGCATTGTGAGACTGGGGAGAGACCTACACTTTAAAATGCTTCCATCCCTCTGGTACACCCCCACCCCCCGACACACACTCCAAGTCCCCCATTCCCTGCTCTCTAGGCCTCTGCCAACACATGCTGTTTTACCTCCCACCACATCAGCAGGTGGGGCTTCCTATAGTTTTCTCATCAAGTCTTTTCCTTCTGAGATGTTGTTTCCTCAGATGGCAGGTGCTCCCCGTCCTTGCCTGGCTAACTGCTAAGGATCTTTCAGTCTCACCTTAAACCCTACTCCCTCCAGATTCAGGCAGTTTTGGACACCCTGCTTGCCATTTGCACTGCATTTTCTGCCTTGTCTGGTTCAACACTAACCAGCCTCACTGACTGTGGCTTAGTTCATTGTCTGCCAGCTGCACCAGCTGGCAAACTCAGGGAGGCCAGGTACCTATTCACCCCAGTGCCCCCAACTTCTGCACACAGAAGGTGCTCAATAAATGTGTACAGAAGTGATAAGTGTGTGATACATGGTAGCTAGTTTTCTAGTTACCACTGCCTTGAACATCTTTCTGGTCAGCACCTCTTTCTCTGCCCTGGGCTTCTGGGTTCTGGTCCCAACCCCAACCCAGGAGTGAAGCGTTGTGTCCAGGTCCTGGGAATGCTGCTGCTATCTTGAGAACAGGACTGTGGAAGCCACAATGGGCCTGATCCAGAGCACTGTCCCTGCTAATTATTACGGACAAGCCTCCTTATTGAACCTCGTCCTCTTATTGACATTCGGATGCATGAGCCGAGGCTGTTGTTTTAAACGCACTCATTAGCCACACAAATCAGTCCTGTTGACAGAGCGCCTTTGAATTAAGCATCTCGCCGTAGTCATTGGACAAGGAGCAATTTATAATGCCATTAGCAACGCTTTCGAAGGTTACAGGCATCAAAAATTGTTCAGCCGTAATTATTCTTAATGGATACAAGGAATAAACTGACGCAGGACAGCTTTTTCATTAGCCTTCAATCAAGGCTGATGGCTTTGAGAAATGTACAGTAAGTGCGTTTTGGGGGAGAAATAATGATGTTACAGCACCTTTCCCAGGAAAATGCTCTCGGTACACAGCTTAACTTTTAATGGCCTTAATTTGACATAATTAAAAAAAATTTGAATTTGTTTTTGAAGATCTTGAAATAAATTATTTGGCTCCCGTTTTTAACCCTTGGGGGAACTGGTGCTAAATAGCAGTGAGGGAACCAGTGTCTGGAAAGGAGGGGCTATACTGGGAGCTGGACCTAATAAGGTAGCGTCTTTCAGAAAACCCACCTACTCTGTTATTGTGAGGGCTGTACTCTCATCCCAGGGTTTCTGAGTGACCTTGGAAGAAGGGATGGGATTTCTAAGTCACCAGGTCCAAATGGATTCAAATGCAAGTCTATACCTATAGAGTCCATTTGGATTGTCCTGGAAGTGGGGTCCCTACAGGCAGGGAGAGAGGCACCCATCCCATTCTGGGGCAGAGTAGGCTAAGGAAATGATAGGACTTGGAGTAAACCCAGATCTGGAGCTGTGAGACTTCAAGCAGGTGAACTTTGGTTCTTCATCTGTGAAATGAGGGTGACAATGCCTATATCATGGGACCTTTGTGAGAGTTTGAAGACAGAACTGATATGAAAGCTGCTGGCCATTGCCTGGCACACAGTAGGTGCTCAATAAATGTTCTTTCTTGAGGTCAGGGCCTAATCCAACTTGCTATGGTAGTTCCTACTGGCCAAGGCTGGGGCACCCAAAAGCACAGGAGATATAATAAGATGGGGACAATTATACTTGCCAAAACTTGTCTCTGGGAGGACACTGGAGGTAGCTGAACAGAAGAAGTTTGGAGTGGGGACAAGACGTCTCCTTGCATACATCCCCACCTGCATCTTTAGGCCAAAGGAGAAATAGATGACTTCTGAACTGCATCCTAAGGAACGTGGGTCAAGTGATTTCAGGGCTGCTGCTTTGCTAAGTGAGCATATGCAAGTTTAGGGCAGAGCGGAATTGCTGGGACCATGAAAGAGATGGCACAAAGTATCAATAGGAGAGGTCAAGCATTGTCCCTGTTTATCTTCAATTTCTCCTCTAAGTAAATGCTAAACAAATCCTTTAAATCTATCAGATTGAAGGTGGGTCAAATCCTCACTTGCCCAAAGTGCTCAAAAGTCTGGTTCAGGCCTGGCTGAACCATGGTAAGTACTCATACAAGGGTTCACTGGAGTCATGCTGAGAAATAAGGGTGAGGCATACTCACTGTCACGATCACCGGCACCCGATAGGCGTCTCCAGGGCCTTCCAGGACTTGGGAAAGGCAGATACAATGGGGCAGCCCGGGGTTGGGCCCACAGACGTGGCATTGCACAGCTTTGGCTCTGCACTGCCCACTCAGGGACCTTGGGTAGATGTCTCTTCATCTAGGTCTCAGATTTCTCATATGAAAAGGGCAGAATGGCTGGAAGGTACTCCTACAGGCACCAGGAAAATCCAGCCTGCGATTTCTATCTAGTCTGCCTGAGAGCAGAGGCATGCCCAGACAAATGTGTAAGAGACTTCCATGCAGAAATATTGTCAATGGGAAACATTTGTTCACTGGCTTAATGCTTTCGGGGACTCGGGAGAGGTGGCCAGTGTGACATCCTAGCAGGTTGTGGGGCATCCATGGTCAGCAGAAGCTTATCTTGTGCTCTACTCATGGACAGATTCAAGATCAGTGGTGAAGCAGTAGGAAGCTGGCAGGTCTGGATTCTACTCCCAACTTGGCCCTAAATTCCCTACTGGATCCTGTTGGGGTCAATCAAGCTCTCAGGGTCTCAGATGCCTCATCTATACATTTTTTGGAATTTAAACTTAACGCTGTACCTTTTCCTTCTACCCTCCCTGCTCCATCTCCCTTTGTTCCTTTCACTTTAGCTGCCAAACCCTGTTTTCAAGGGTACTCCTACACAGAAGAAAAGAAGCTCATCTGGTTGAAGTGTGGCTGGGGTCCTGGGAACCTGCCCCCTCTAAGCTTTCTCTATAGCCCTGAAGACTTCTCAGAGCACATGACCCCTCACGAGATGGTCTCAGCTTCCCCTTGAAGCTACCTCTCCTGCTGTCTCCCTGATGCTCCCCCTCTCCCTAACACTGGCCAACTAGCCAAGTATGCCACACACTGTCATTCTTCCCTGCCTGTCTTCAAGCTGTTCCCTTTCCTTGGAATATCCTGGCCTTGCTTGGCTGGCAAACTCCAACTCATCCTTCAAGACCTGCTTCAAAGGTGACCTTCTCAGGAAACCTCCCCTGAAGGCCTCACACTGAATGACTCCCTCAGTCAGCTAGGTCCTTACAGGACTTTGTAAGCCAACAGTTAAAGATGGCTCAGAGGGGAGTTTAGCCACTGGGTTATGTGTCTTTCTCTCTGGACACAGTGCAAATGCCTGATTGAGTTTTATGCCCCAGCACTTGGCATTAACAGCATGTGCTGGAGGTGCCCACACAACTTGGGATGCCATGGCAGTCCAGCCATTCTGGGGTCTGGCACATAGTAGGTGCCTACTGAGCATAGGTCCCAGTGTATGTGGGCAATTCCTCATCCTAAGGCATGGCACCACGGAGGCATTCATGAGCCTGGCACACCACGGGCACTCACCCAGCACGGGGCCTAGCTCTGGGGCGCTTGGTCAATGTTTGCTGCACAGAATTTCAATGGGGTGGGAGCCAGTTCTGGGAAAGCTGCTGGCTTCTCTCCATAGAAACCAGTGTTTTCTGTCCCTTTCCCACTGGTCAGAGGAGCAAATGGAATCACCCCCTACAATCAGGGGCAGACAGGCAGCAGTGTTGGGGTGAGGGGAGAGGTCTCTGAGGGTAGTGAGCAGATACTACTTCTTTATCTCCATCGGCATGTTCTCAAGCTATTACTCCCTGTCGCCCTCCCGGCTCAGCTTCCATTTGGACTTCTTCTGATAAACACCAATATCTGTGCAAATTCTTGAGGCTGACTGCCTCCCCAGCCCAGGGGCTGCTCTGCTGGAACTCCAGATGTGTGATAAGGCAGGGAAATACATTTTCAGTCCACTAAGTCATCACATTTTCTGACAAGGATTCTTAGATGCACACAGATCTCTGATGACTAATATTGCCTTCACTCAGCAGAGGGCTCAGAAACCATCCAAACCATCACCAGGCTGTCAGGTGTCAGCTCATCCCCTGGCTTCACATTTTGAGAGGCCCTCAGAGGAGTTCGGAGTCCTGATATGGGAGAGCAGCAGGCTCCATGTGGATGAAGAAGGTCGGGGGTGGTCAGCAGGCTTGTGCTCTCTGTGTGTGACTTGGGTGGATCTGGAACCCCCGCCGCCGGCCTCAACGTCCCCCACCTGTCCAATGGGGGTGGGGTAGATTCTACAATCTCCATCTTTCCTGCTCCAAGACTGTGATTCTCTTACTTTTCTGCCCAGAGGAGCATGGGTTGGCAGAGTCTCATTGCTGTGAAGTGTGAGGGAGGGCTCAGAATCCTGGGAAAGAAGTAATAAGCATAGCTGTATTCTTCTTCACCATCATCATTATCATCATAGCAACTACCACTTTCTATGAGTGATTTCACCTGTTTTTAATCTCTGGAACCAGGCAGACTTGAATTTGAAGACCTGAAGTGTCACCGACTATATGGCCTTGAGAGAATTACTTAACCCCCCTGAGCCTCTGTTTCCTCCCTTGAAACCAGGCGATAATAAGAATTTAATGAGATGATATAAAATATCATGTTGGCCAGAAAGTTCATTCCATAACGGCTTATAGGAAAACCCAAGCGAACTTTTTTGCCAACCCAATACTTACAGGACAGAGCTTAGAACACTGGAAGCACCAATAAATGTTGCTTTAAAAAAATCAATGTTAATAATGATCCTTAAAATACTCTTTATGAAGTCGTGAGCACTCTCTTGATTTTACTGATGAGGGAGATGTAGCACAGAGAGGAGAAATAACTCAGCAGAAGGTCGGATCCTGGATTGTCTCTGGGTCTATCTGACCCCAGGTTCACACACATGACCCTTGCTGTGCTCCATTGTAAGAGCACTCAGCCCCCTCGTTCTGTACTCCTCTCTCAAAGCTGGCTTGGCCAGCCAGTGCTGACATCTATGAAAATGAAGGAGAGGGCTTCATTCACCAGCTGAGGGCTGGTGAGTTGGACAGAACTGTAGGGAAATGGTGTGGTCCGGGGGGCTCTAGACCCCTGAGGAGATGGGCTGGGAGTGAGGTATGGAAGTCATCTGGCCACTGCAATTGGGGCTTTTCTTTGGGGAAAAAAAAGTTGAGAAGAAAATAGATTGCAGTCTGTTACAGACCCAGTGGCTGCAAATCATTCTGAAAATTAGCTTTCTATGGAAAAATCTATATAGTAATTAACTCCATGGCCTCTCTAACGAGTTTAAGCACAATAAGGCCTCTGAAAATATCGAGGCATTTTGCAGCTGCCTTAAATTCTACCTGGGGAGACATGCGCACAGCTCATGAGGCTGTTTAAGAGGTTCCAGGATGAAAGGGGAATCTTCAATGATTCATTTCCAAGGGCAGAAGCTGGGCAGCTGTGACTGGTTTATTGCAGAGGGAAGCTGAGAGCTCCAGGCTTGTTGGGAGAGATGGAGTCCCTGCCTCTGTGGCTGTGGTTGGCCTGGGGTGTGGCCTGGTATCTCTTCTGAACTCTGTGTCAGTTGGGAGGTTGTCTCCAGGTCTGGACAGAGAAAGGCTTCCTGGGACTTGGCCATGGAAACCGAGGTGGGCACCTTTGGCTGACTCACTGCTGACCTGGTGGGTCAGTGCTGCAGAGGTGGCAGGCACCTTGCTGTGTGTGGTGCAGCAGACAGTCCAGCCAGCGGAGTCCCTGAGGACCTTATTTCTCCCAAGAGAGCCAGACTGCTTGGGCTGGGGTGCTGCCCTCAGTCCACTGGCTTTTGCCCATCACGTCTTTCAGATACCAGCTTGTTCAAGAAGTAGCCGACACAGTGCAAGTGGCACACCCATGTGCTCACTCAAAGGTGCTTGCACACACACAAGTGCCCGTGAACGATGGATGTGCAGCCACTCTGTACACCCCGTGCTCGTGTATATGTAAAAACACACATGCATGAGCACACACTTGCTCACACATCTTCATCCACGCTGATGCACAGCACTCGGGCTGCAAATACCCCTCCTGTTGTTCCCTGGGAACACAGGCCACTAGCCCACAGCCCCAGGTAATACTGAGGGGTCAACCTCAGCATGCCATGCTTCTAGGGGAAGGCAGGGGCCCAAGCCCTCTTCACTCCTGTCCCTTCCAGGAAATGCACACTAATGTCATTCACGGCTGCCTTTGTAAAGTGATAGTCCAGGCCTGGTGTGAACAGAAATCTCCATGGGGCCATCCACGGTCCAGACATCCCTTCCCACATCCTCTGGCCTGGGCCTCCTGCTCCTCCTGGGCCCCAGTTGTGTATGTCTCGCTCAGAACAGGTCTTCAGGAAAAAACCTCATGGCCAACATGCTCTCCATGATGGACTTGGGCTGTTAACACACAAGTAAGAGGGCTCCTCGTTCCACAGAGGGATGGCAGGCGGAGAGGACCACCCAGGCCACTGATAACAGGGGCGCCCCTGCTCCCATCAGCCTTCCCCTCTACTGTGTGCCTGGACACCAAGCTAAGTATTTGGTGCCCCGTCCCTCCAGCTCTGGAGAGATGGGCATGATCATCCCTGTCTCCCAGTGAAGACACCAAGGCTCAGAGAAGTGAAGCGACCTGACTGTGGTCCCACCGCAGGGAGCAGCAGGGCCCTGGACAGCACGTCTGATCCCAAAGTCTGCTCGTTACATGAAACTGCCGCCTGGGTGTCTGGCTAAAATGTTGACACCCCTTTCCAGCCATGAGTGAGAGCATTTCATAAGTGAAAAAATGATGGTTCTCTGACTGGTTCCCTTCTGGACCTGTAGCCGGATGGTGGGGGAGACCTGGATTTTAATTCTAGCTCCATCCCTCACTGGCTGGGTGACCCTGAGCCCCCGGTTCAAGCCTACAATCATTTTCTAGTTCAGTCTAAGTGGATTCTACTCCGAGTGTTGGACAGAGTTGATCACTTCCTCCTCCTCCTTCTCTTCCTCCTCCATGAAGCCCTTTCTTCCACTTGGCTTCCTGGATGTCAGTTTCCTGGCTTTCCTGCTGCCTCACTGGCCATCCTTCCTGGGTCTTCTTTGCTGGTCCATCCTTTTCTCTGCCGCCTCTGAACCCTGGAGCCCTACAGCCTTCGCTGCTCTTGTGTTTCTATTTGCTCACACTGCCCTGTGATCTCATCACGTCTCATTAAGTACCATCTTGGGCTCAAGTCTTGCAAAGTCATGCCTCCATCCTGAAACTCTGCCCTAACTCCAGACTTATGTACCTAACTGCCCCCAGATCGCCTCTTGGGGATCTAAGAGCATCTCAAATGAACACATGCTGCCAGCTACTTAGGCTGAAAAGATCTGGAGACTCCCTAGTCCCCTGCCCCTTCTCTTATCTGCCACATTTGATCAATCAGGAAGACACTCTGCCTTTTCCTTCCAAATACATCCAGCTTCTGACCACAGCTCACCACATCTATTGCCTGGAACACTCCTCTTCCACCCTGGAAGTAGCATGGAGTGCACCTGGTTCAAGCCACCGTCCTGTCTCACCTGAGTTATTGCAACGGCCTTCTTAACTGTGGTGCTGCTTCTCCCCTAGCCCTTTATGGTGTAAATCAACCCGGCAGCCAGAGAGAGCTTTTTAAATACTACTCACATCGTAATTCTCCATTGCTTGAAAGCTTGCAGTGGCTCCCTTGTTTTGCTGAGAGTAAAAGTCCAAGTTCTCAATAGCCTTGAAGACCCCCATGATTGGTAATCCCCTTGATCTCCCTGCCCACCTCTCTAGAGGCTGTCCCCCGTCACTCACCACCCCAGGCCTCTGCACCTCATGTCTCGTTGCTTAGAGCACTCTTCCCCAGGCCTCCAGAGGGCTCACACTCTTGCCTCTGTCAGGGCACCTTCTTGCTGAGGTCTGCCTTGGCCATCCTATTTCAAGTCCCCCACCCCTGTCTCATGACAGGGGTTCCCAACCCCCCTTAGCCTGCGAGTGTGCATACACTCTCAGCACTGACCCCCTTCTGATTCTTCCTTTCATGTACTGATATGTCTATTGTTTTATTGCCCCTAACCTTCAGCTAGAATGCCTGCTCTGTAGGAACAGCGCTTGTCCATCGTGAATATCAAAATGTATTCACTGAGTGATTAGCATCTCTTAACTTCTATGAGCCTGGGCTTCTTCATCTGTAGAAGTGGGTTATTTGGGGGATTAATTAATGTAATTAAATGCACCACACTGGTGGCACCAAGTCTACCCTTTTCTTGTGAGCACTCTCTGGCTTCTCCTAGAAGTCTCTGCCTCATTTCAGAGGCTGCCTTTGGCTCTCTGGGGAGAAAAAAGGTGAGGCTGGGAGGGGCCTCCAAGCCCTTCCCTTTGAACCTTGCCCTTGTCCATCAGAGAAGATGACTCTAGAGGGAACTTGTTTTCTGGGTCCCTTGCCATAAACATAACATTCGACTAGGGTGTAGGGAAGTACAGGTTCACGCCAGCCCTGCAGATTCCCAGGGGGAAAAAACTTGTAATGGTGGGAAAGTAATAGAATGAAAGAATAAATTTGCTTCATAAGTAGTGAAACAGATGATTTAAAGAGTAAGGCTTAGGAAGAGCAATAAAATATAGATGAGAAAAATGTACTCTTATCAAAAAGCTTGCAACTATAGTGCTGATGTTTTCCTAACGAGGGTATGCCTAACGAAGGTGCTGTTTTTTTTAAGGGTGCATTGTTGTAACATGGCAAGTTTCAATAAACTTTTCCCCCTCTAAATTGCAAGACACACACAAACCCGGTGAAACAGAAGTCGTAGTTCTGTTTGCTCAGTGACAGTATAAATGTCACTCTTTTCCCATCAAGATGGAAAAGTGAAAACAAAGAAAAACTAGACAAAATCATGAGTGGTTGAACAAGAGTCACATGAACTAGAATCAAATTGCTGAATAGTGACAAGTGTGCCTGGATCTTCCTTTCCTCTCCAGAAAAAAAGATAATGTAATCAAGATATTACTATATCCTGGCATGTAGATTGCATAGCAGGAGACAGCTGTAATTAGCTGCTTACCTTTCCTTGTCTTGACAGCCCATCCCAGCCCATCCCAGCCCATCCCAACCTATCCCATCCCATCCCGTCCCATCCCATCTTACTCTTCCCTTCCTCTCTTTCTCATTTCTTTCATTCCTCTCCCTCTCTTCCCTTTCCTTCCTTCCTCTCTCTTTCCTTCTCATCCATCCTTCCTTCTTCAAATATGTTTGAACACTTGGGATGCCCTGGGATACAAAGATGAACAAGGTAAGAACTGTGATCTCAAAGAGCTTTCATCTTGTAGGAAGGGTGTGTTGGGAACCAACAGCCACAACCTATGACAGATGTTTGTGCCAAGTTCTACAAAAACCCAGAGGATGGAGGAGTGGGAAGGCTTCATAGAGGAGATGATATTGAGCTGTGGCTGGAGGGGATGAGTGGTTGGGAGGGGCTGGCAAAACTTTCTAAGAAGAAAGAAAAACAAGTACAAAGGCATGGAAGTTAAGCTTGTGCATTTGGTCTTATTTGTATGTGCGTGAGTGTGTGCGTGCGTGTGCGTGCATGTGGTGGGGAATACTGATGGGGACAGCCCTCTCCTTGTCTTCAGAAACTGCTCTGTCTGGGTTCCCCATAGCTGTTTCCCCATTGCTGAAATGGGTCCATTGATGGGGGGACACTCCTCCTTGGAGGTCTAGGTGTGGGACACTGAGGGCACTGGCCATGGCCTTAGGAATTTTATGTCTTTGCACCAGATGGAGGGCACTGGACTTTCCTGTCTCCTGGATTTCCCTTCCTTGAGGCTGCTGTGTACCCATGCTAGGTGCTTAGGGCTTTCAGGCCACATGAAGACACTACCCATAACTCTTGTCACAGTTTCAGTTAGTGATATCTCCTGAGACCTAGTTTTTTTCAGTAGTCATGTATGGATGTGAGTTGGACTATAAGGAAGGCTGAGCGGCAAAGAATTGATGCTTTTGAACTGTGGTGCTGGAGAAGACTCTTGAGAATCCCCTGGACAGCAAGATCAAGCCAGTCAATCCTAAAGGAAATCAACCCTGAATATTCATTGGAAGGACTGATGCTGCAGCTCCAATATTTTGGCCACCTGATGTGAAGAGCAAACTCATTGGAAAAGACCCTGATGCTGGGAAAGGTTGAATGCAGGAGGAGAAGGGGGCAACAGAGGATGAGATTGTTGGAAGGCATCATCGACTCAATGGACATGGGTTTGAACAAGCTCTGGGAGATAGTGAAGGACAGGGAAGCCTGGTGTGCTGTTGTCCATGGGGTCACAGACAGTCAGACACGACTGAGCAACTGAACAACAACAACAGCAAACTGAGACCCGGGAGAGTTCTACTGGATTCATCAAGAAGGGGCTGGACCATCCCTGAACTGGTGACTTCCACTTTGGGGACCCCAGTCCTCAGTGGGTGAGGGCTTGCCTGCTTCCTGGTCTCCTTCCCCCTGGAACAGCTCAGATGAGAAGTGTAATTAGAGGCCTCTGGAACCTGGCCTTCATGGTCTTGGAGGCTTCTCTGTACTGGTGACACAAGTGAAAGAGGGCCCTTAGAGTGTGGCTTCCCTTCTCCTCCAGCCTGGCCTGAGTCCTGGCAAGTTGCTACCATGTGATGGAGCAGTGATTTCCTGCTTTTCTGGGCAGTGAGGGCACCCAAGACCAATGAAGTTCATGGCCATTGCAACAAGATCAGAGGCCTCTGGCAGGCTCAGGATAAAGGGTCAGAAGAAGCCTGTGTTGGAGTTTGGCCTCTACTAAGCACTAGTTTGGTACTTCCCTGGTGGCTCAGGTGGTAAAGAATCTGCCTGCAATGCGGGAGACCTGGGTTTGATCTCTGTGTTGGGAAGATCCCCTGGAGAAGGAAATAGCAACCCCCTCCAGTATTCTAGCCTGGAGAATTCCATGGACAGAATTCTCCTTGTCTTCATGTTGCAGCTTTTCCTGCCTGGAGAATTCCATGGACAGAGGAGCCTAGAGGGCTACAGTCCACGGGGTCACAAAGAGTCAGACACAGCTGAGTAACTAACACTATAGAGTAAGCACTAGCTGAAGGTAACTGTGGGCTCCAGATGTGCAGGGACCTCTGTCTTTCTACCATTGCCCAACACAGGACCACATGCTTAGTAGATGCTTGGTTGAATGTTTAAGACAGGTGTGTATTCATGCATATATGCATATATGGATGATTTGATGAAACTTTCTTCTAGACTCTTTAATGAGCCTCCATTTCTGTTCACGGCCTCAGTCTTAACCCAGTCTGCTGCATATTTGAACTTGAGCCTGGCATGTCCTTTCCAAGGAGCTAGACTGAGAATCCATTTGTCTTTCTCTCCTCCTTGTTCAAGGCTAATGTTAAAGTCATTCATGCCAGAATGTACCTCTGGCTTATTTCCTACTGTAGCAGCTGCATATTTGCTAATTTCTTATGCGACTCCCCAGGTTCTTTTTGAAGAGCCAAGAGACTTGAGGCCCTCAGATTGACCTTCCATGTAGAAGGAAAGTTCTGGCAGACCCAGAACTTTCTAAAAAAGCTGCAATGTGACAACAAAGAGAACCAGCTTGCGGTATAACCATTGCCTCGATGTGTAGACAAAATTGTTTGCCCAGAGCCACTCAACCAGGAAGCAGTGACGGGCAGCAATGGCCTTAATGTGCTGGCTGAGAATGTGGGAATCAGTTGCCCATGTTTGGATTCTGACTCTAATATTTCAGCTCCCAGAGCCTCAGTTTCCTCATCTGTAAAATGCACATAATAGTTCTTACCTCTGAGGCTGTTGGGTGGATTCAGTGACTTTGGGAATCAGAGCTCACTAAATGTGAAAGTAGGACCCTGTGGGGCCTAATTAGGGAAAAGAGGGGACGAAGCGACTAGGGAGGAGCCATCAAAAAACAATAGTGCAGCCTTGGGCACAGGTTCCTAGATCCCCTTCAAGGGATATGCACAACAGTTCCCAGTGGGAGAAGTTAACTCTATGCTGACCAAAGGCACACAGACCCCAGATCTCTTGGAACCAGAAGGTTGATGATGTTGAATCCCAATTACCTCACCATCAACCAGTCAGAAGACTGTCCACCAGTTGATTGCACCTTCAGCTCTGAACCATTACTATCAAATGCCTCAGTACTCCCACCAGGTCGGGACACATAGTTTTGAGGGCATTAGCCCCCTGTGGCCCGCTTTGCCTGGCAAAGCAAGAAAGCCATTCATTTATTTCTACTTCACTCAAAACTCTTGTCTTCAAGACTTAATTTGGTGTCAGGGTACAGAAGCTGGGTTTGGCATCAAATGGCACCTCACTCCATCCATGGAAAATCCCATGGACGGAGGAGCCTGGTAGGCTGCAGTCCATGGGGTCGCTAAGAGTCGGGCACGACTGAGCGACCTCACTTTCACTTTTCGCTTTCATGCATTGGAGAAGGAAATGGCAACCCACTCCAGTGTTCTTGCCTGGAGAATCCCAGGGACGGGGGAGCCTGGTGGGCTGCCGTATCTGGGGTTGCACAGAGTCAGACACGACTTAACAGCAGAAGCAGCAGCAGCTGGCCTTTCACGTTGTTTGCTGTGTACTTAGAATGGCCCAGATCTAGAGCTAAGCCTGTTACTGGATCATCTCACTGAATCCTCCCCACAAATCTACAGTCATACAGGTGAGCCATGGGGGCCTTGAGAGAACCAGGCTTACCCCAAACACCGGAGGCAGCTCTTGCGTGTTGGGCATAAGAGTGGACTTGGCTTCTCTTCACTCCAAGCCCATCTTCTTAATGGCTCGGTTAGTCAGGAACCTGATCTCCTAATTCCTTTGCCTGGCAGCCCCCAGGGAACAACTCCCACTGTGGACCACGGGCAGAATAATGGGGGTCGGTGGGAAGGAAGCTGTGAGTTAGCACCCTTGGCTGCGTGGAGTGTGGCCACCTGAGCCCTGCAGGCAGGTAAACTGGCTGGAATCTGGAGACAGGCCCGCTGCGGAGCCCCCGCCCGGCCCCTCCCAACAGCAGCAACACTGCGCTTTTAAGTCAAATGTTGCCTGGAAGTCATTGCTTCAGCAATTACCTCTGAAACCCATTGTTTCCTCAGCCCCATTAACATGTCAGATCCTGGCAGCCGCTGACGGGGCAAACACCCCTCGGAGGGCTGCAATTCAATTTAAGATCACCTCCCTGCACAGACAGCCTCGGAGCCGGCCCATCTCCAGATTTCACCAAATCCAAGAGAGTCTCAGGGCGCAGTTTGATCATGCTGCTTCCTAAATTAAAAACAAAATTGTAAGTGTTAAACATCTTTAACAAGTCATTAAGCCCCAGCCATAATCCAGAAAAAGTCCCTTAATGAGTAATGACATATGTTGTGAGCGCAGTTATCTTCTAATGTTGGATGCTAAGATGGTGTGATGAAATGGCACAGCGCTCAGAAGGGATGGATCACCACTAATGGCAGGATAATTCGAGGCTGTTGGGTTGAGGACCCCAGAGGGCCGATGAGGCAGCCTGAGCCAGGCGGCCAGGATGTCTCATTTGTGTCTGGATGGGGTGGCCCTCAGTCTCCCACCTGACCTGACCCTAGAGCACCTTCTCTGCACCAGAGGCTGCTCTGCCCACCCCCCTGCACCTCCCACCCCATCACAGACCAGCTCTGCTCTGGGCTTTGCCCCAGGACAGGGTCTGTAGTGGTCCAGAGTCTGGAGGTCGGTACCACCTCTCATGCATTGAGTCCTCCCAAGCTCTCCCTGTGTGCCAGCCTGAGTCTCTGGGCTCTTGAAGGAGGTAGGCATTTTCTCCCAGTTCCATCATGGACACTGCCGTGTCCCTGTGTCCCCACTGGCCTCCCTGTCTGCTGCCCATTTCTCCTTCCCAGTCTCAGAATACTGCCCTTGATTGCCTCTCCACATGCCAAGGCCCTGACCTGCACCCACTTTGTGCTACTATGTTTAAGAACTCCTGCTAGACCCCTGTCGGATGTTCATTTTCCCACACTTATAGTTGCAGACATGTGAAGAAACTAACCAGGTGACCCTTATTCCCACGTCCGAATTCTCAGGAGAGAGAACAGGTTGGCTGGGCTTGGGTCATATGATCACCCCCAGAGTCATCAGGTGTGGTCCAGCCACAGGGTGGTGAGAAAAGGATTTCCTTTTACCTGTTTGGATTTCTTTGACACCTCACACATTCCACCCACTAAGCATGTCCTTCTCTTCCGAAGTGCTCCCTCCATGCAGGGCTCTGGGATTGCAGCTGGAGGATGTCCCTTGAGCCAAGAGTCCTGGGTCAGAGTATCCAAAAGCAGGTCTGAGCACCTCAGTAAGGGAAGGGAGACACCAGGTGGGGAAAGTGAGGGAGCCCCCTGGGGATGTGGCTTCAGGCAGAATCTGCTGAAGGCGGCTTCAGGCTGATCCTGCAGGACAACTCTGGAGTGGAAGTCCTATCCCAGAGTCACACCCATCGGAGTCCAAATGCAGGTCCCGAGTGCCAGAAACAAAGTCCCGCCCCCAGCAATTTCATATTTACTCACTCATTCATTCACTCAAGTATTTTCTAAACATGTGCTGATTTAGTGAGTGTTTACTATCTGCCAAACACTGCACTTGTATAGAGTATAAAAAGGCTTCCAGTAGTCATGTATGGATGTGAGAGTTGGACTATAAAGAAAGCTGAGCGCTGAAGAATTGATGTTTTTGAACTGTGGTGCTGGAGAAGACTCTTAGAGTCCCTTGGACTGCAAGGAGATCCAAACAGTCCATTCTAAAGGAAGTCAGTCCTGAATATTCATTGGAAGGACTGATGCTGAAGCTGAAGCTCCAATAATTTGGCTACCTGATGCGAAGAACTGACTCATCTGAAAAGACTCTGATGCTGGGAAAGATTGAAGGAGGGAGGAGAAGGGGACGACAGAGGATGAGAGGGTTGGATGGCATCACTGGCTCAATGGACATGAGCTTGAGTGAACTCTGGGAGTTGGTGATGGACAGGGAGTCTTGGCGTGCTGCAGTCTGTGGGGTCGCAGAGTTGGACGCGGCTGAGCGACTGGACTGAGCTGGAACACTGCGCTGAGAGCTTTGTATACTGTGTGTGCCGTGCTGTGTTGTCACTTCAGTTGTGTCCGACTCTTTGCCACCCTATCAACTGTGACCCAACAGACTCCTCTGTCCATGGGATTCCCCAGGCAAGAATACTGGAGTGGGTTGCTGTGCCCTTCTCCAGGGGATCTTCCCCACCCAGGGATTGAACCTACATCTCTTATGTCTCCTATATATGCAGGGGGGTTCTTTATCACTAGCGCCGCCTGGGAGGCCCTTATATACTCTACTACGTTGGAAATACTGGCTTCCTTTGAGGCTCAGCTGGTAAAGAATCTGCTTGCAATGCGGGACACCTGGGTTTGATCCCGGGTTGGGAAGATTCCCTGGAGAAGGGAGAGGCTACCTGCTCCAGTATTCTGGCCTGGAAAATTCCAAAGACTCTGTAGTCCATGGAGTTGCAAAGAGTTAGACACGACTGATCAACTTTCACTTTCACACTGGAAATAGTCACCCAGTGATAGAGGTACGGTTATTAGGTAACTGAGGCCCAGAGCAGTCAGATATTTGCCCAAGGTCATACATCCAGAGAGCAGTGAAATCAGGATCTGAACTCAGGCTTCAGAGCCAGTGGGCTGTTGACTCTGAGAGAATAGGTGTGTGTGTGTGTGTATAAATGTGTGTGTACATACATTTACATACATATATTATAAAGATGCTTATACAAATATTGGAGACAGTCTAGCTAAACACTAACACATTAGTCCCCAAACAAACCCAAACCATTTAAATTTTCTTTAAAATTTTCTTGAAGTAGAGTTGAATTACAAAGTTACGTTATTTTCTGCTATACAGCAAAGTGATTCAGTTCTACAACATATATATTCTTTCCCACATTCTTTTCCACTGTGGTTTATCACAGGATATTAAACATAGTTCCCTGTGCTCTATGGTAGGGCCTTGTTGTTTATCTATTTCATATATAATAGCTGCTATCTGCTAACTCCAAACTCACACTCCATCCCTCCCCGACCTCTTCTTCCCCCTTGGCAACCTTAGGTCTGCTCTCTAACCCAAATCATTTACATTTTAACAGCAAATAAAACAATTGGAATTTTGGCCCCATAGAATCTCTGAGCTGGGACAGAGTTGGGAGGGAGCTAAGAGATCTCCTGGCTTAACACTTGCACTTAACAGAGGCAAATGAGGTCCGGGGAAGAATCAACTTGTCCAAGGTTACTAAGCAGGAGAGTGGAAGAGCTGCAGGGACTGAAGGGGACGCAGGACGCAGACGCTGCAGGCATTAGGCTCCTCTGTCTCACAGCAGTCTGCTGTGTTCATGAGAGATCAGAAAAACTTCTCACTGTGTCATTTACTTAGAAACAACAGAGAAACATCATAGCAGAGGATCGATTCCTGACCATGCATTCAAAATCAGACACTTACAGGGCTTCCCTGCAGCGTTTTCTCCATTGGTGCCAATAGGAAGTAGCATTGCCTACCAGCAGTGGGTTGTGGGGTATGTGTGACAGGTGCAACCGTAAGATCTGCAGGGGACAGCAGCCTGCCTCTGACCCAGATGCTCTCAGCTCAGGCTGGCATCTGCCAGGCCTGACCTCCTGCTCCATTTCTGGATCTTGTCCCTCCATCAGTCTTCAATTTTAAGTGTCATCCATAGTTTGGAGTCTTTGGCCTCAGTTACTCTTTCGTACCCAAGAACTTCTTGGCTTGGAATCACTGCTGCCTGTCATTGATGACCTTCTAAGGCAGACCTGTGCTGGATGCTCAGAGGTCATCTTTTGACTACAGAGCTAGCCCCGTGAGCCTCCGAGGGGTCTTAGGTATGAGGATGAGTGCCCAGAAGTCACCTGGTTGCTATGATAATGAAAGGAAGGACACTGAGGCTGACTCACAGGTGTCAGTGCCTGGAAGGAGAGGGTGGGGTGTTTAGGCTGACAACTGGACTGAGAGCAGAAAGGGTGACCAGTTCAAGCTCCATAAACCTTGGCTGTGTGGCCTAAGGAGAATGCCTGCCCCTCTCTGAATCTCGAGTGGGATGGATTAGGATACTTTCAAGCACATGCATCTTTGATTCGCTGGACTAGAAAAGGGGCTGCATTGTAAAGTCTCTGCATTCTTTCACACATCCACCTTAAGAAGAGGCACCTTCGGGTCCGGGATGGAAAATGCTAATCAGAGGTCTGACATGGGAGAGAGGGGAGGGCTGGAGATTTGTGGCTCCCAGTTTCTGAGGGTCCAACGTACTGGCCTGGAGTGAGCTTTTCTTAGCTGTTCAGCACTCACAGGATGCTGGGCAAAGGGGGATGGAGCATCCCAACCTCTGCCCTAAAGCAGCAGCGCTCCCACCCTGGGACCCAAAGAGGGACAAGAAAACCCTCTTTGTTCTGGGCAGACGGTACAAAGCCTTGTTGCCATAGCAGCAACAGCTATTTCCTCCAGCTCTGAGCTGGGGCAGCAACTCAGCTGGGCCTGGACTCAGGCCCTCTGAGGCCAGGAGCAGAGGTCAGCCTCGTGTGTGGGGGGTCTGTGTCGCTACACTGAGACTCCAGCAATTGCCAGCAGAGGAACAAGAAGTTGGCAGTCATGAGGGTACCTTCCTGTCATCATCCAAAGCTGAGGCAGCCAAGGGCTAGGGCTTGGGGCCAGGGCTTAAGGACCCAGCTGTTGGAACAGGGGGGCCCGGATGCTGGAACCTTCCCTAACCAGGCTGGCATTGGAGACTGGCCTTGCAGGGCTTCAGAGCCCTGGAGGAAGTGGTAGAGAGGTCTGTAGGGAAGGGGCAGGGGGAGGCAGACAGCTGACATGGACATATCAGGCCCTGAAATATGGATGAGGCCAAGAAATTCAGAAAATGCTACATTTCTGAAAAAAAAGAAAAGACGCCCAACCCCTTCTACCTGCTGGCCTGTCCCTCCTCTATCTGTTGAGCCCTGTGGGGAGTGGGTACAGTAGGGGGAGGTAAGAAGGACTAAGGGTAGATTCAAGGACTTCCAGGCACTAAAATGGGTTGAATGGGTGGTGAGAGACTCAGCCCCTTGCTTCACCCAGCAGGAAAGAGATGCTATATGCTCTGAGGTCACACACAGAGCTCCATCTCAGTTCTACCAATTTGAATGTATACAAAATTTTTGCCTCTCGAGGCCTCATTTTCCTCATCTATAAGATGGGAACGCTCATGCCTAAGAGTGCTTTTTGAGAGCAGTAAATGAGATACTGCCTGCGAAGTGCTAAGGGCACAGCTGGCCCTAATGATGACTGTTAGTAACCACCGTTTACTGAGTACTTTAATGAACAGTGGTTACTAATAGTAGTATTAGGTTGAACCAGATAAAAATGCCATTGGGGTTTGGGATTGGGAACACGTGTACACCTGTGGCAGGTTCATGTTGATGTGTGGCAAAACCAATACAATATGGTAAAGTAAAAAAAATAATAATAATAATAGAAAAAAGAGAAAAAAAACCAGTGTGTGAGAAATGACTGGGTATCAGCAATTCTATCTGGTTTAACCTAATATTAATGTGTGTGATGACTCTCACACTAGGGTGGGCCTGTGGACAGAACTGAGCTCTTGACCACTTGCTCCTTGGGTAAACATGAGCAAGTCTCTCATCTTATCTGTAGCTCCATCCCTCCTTTGGGAAACAAGAATATAAAAGTGTTGTGTGGGCATAGAAAACAAATGGCTTTGTGGTTACCAAAGGGGAAAGAAGGGATAAATTAGGAGTTTGGGATTATCAGATACACATTACTTATATAAAACTGATAAAAAAAAAAACAACGTCCTACTGCATAGCATAGGAAACCATATTCAGTATCTTGTCATAAACTATAATGGAAACAAACCTAAAAAAGATTATATATATATACACAAATTCATGTATAGGTATACATATATACAAATATATATATAAAGTATATATATATCTATATTACTTTGCTGTACACCAGAAACTAACATGACATTGTAAATCAACTATACTTCATTTTTTAATAATTAAAAAAAGAGTGTTGCATGGATGCCATGAACTAACATAGGGGAAGTACTTAGAGGAGTGCTTGGGCCAGAGCTGGTGCTAAATAAATGCTTGTTAAGTGTGTAATTATGGTTAACTGGGAGGGGATGACTATTTTCCTGTTTATATGATAGGAAGTAGGGATTTGCTCAGTTCACACAGCTGGGGCTGGAGCTCAAGCTGTCTGAGTCCAGTGAGTGTTCTTGCCATTGCCCCAGTTGCTTGTCCTCTGTAGCCTCCTGTCTTGTCCAGCCCAATCTATCTCTCCACTCTGATCATGGTCTATCTGTCTGTCCAGCAGGCTGGTCAGCTAGTTGGCCAGCTGCCATTCGTCAATTGATCAATTCTTCCGTGTTTTTATCCATCTACTTCCTTCCTTTCCTTTTCTTTCTTTCATCTTCATGAAACTAACTTCTGTTGGATGTTAGCATTTGGCTGAAATGATCTCAAAACCTAGAAATTATTTTTAAAAGTCAAATCTATTAAAGTATAATTTACATGTGGTAAAAGACATCCTATTAAGGATATAGCCTGTATATTAAAGCATATATGTGGAATCTAGAAAAATAGTATAGATGATCTTATTTGCAAAACAGGAACAGAGACATTGATGTAGAAAACAAATGTGTGGATGGCAAAGGGTGGAAGGGGGAGGGTGGGATGAATTGGGAGATTGGGATTGACATATATATACTACTGATACTGTGTATAAAATAGATAATGAGAACCCATTGTATAGCTCGGGGAATTCTACTCGGTTTCTGTGATAACCTAAATGAGAAAGAAATCCAAAAAAGAGGGGAGATATGTATAGCTGATTCACTTTGTTGTACAGCAGAAACTAAGGACATTGTGAAGCAACTATACTCCAATAAAAATTAAATTAAAAAGGATGTGAAAAAAGGTTGTGGTTTGATGAGTTGTGACAATTGTATATAATTGTGTAATCATTGCCACAATCATCTCCATCACCTTTTTAAATTTATTTTTAATTGGAGGATAATTGCTTTATAGTGTTGTGTTGATTTCTGCTACATTTCCATCATCTTACCTGCCCCAAATTTCTCAACTTCCTTTGTAGTCAACCACTCCATTATCCTCAGTCCCTTAGTAGCTACTCATCTATTTTCTTTCCTTATAATGTTGCCTAGTCTAGAGTGTAATATAAATGGAATCAAATAGTATGTAGCTTTTTTAGACTGGCTTCTTTAACTCAGGTTAATGCATTTGAGATTCCTCGTGGGCAGAGGTATCAATTGTACGTTTACTTTTATTACAGAGTAGTATTCCTTTGTATGGATATACTGCAATTTATTATCCATTCACTCGTTGAAGGACATCTGAATGGTTTTCAATTTTTAGCAATTATGCATAAAGCTGCTATAAACATTTACATACATATGTTGTGCAAACATAAGCTTTCTTTTCTCAAGGGTAAATACTTAGGCATGAGATTGCTGGTTCATATGAAGTTATATTTAATTCTATAAGAAAGTGGCAACCTAAAGCCAAGAGGTGGGACATATTTCTCTCTTCTAGAGGGAAGAACTGCCAAGTCACATGACAGAGGGCATGGCTACAGGGAGGGGCAAAGCGCTGGGGTCAATAATACAATCTACTGCCATGGAGATGAAAGCCACCCCCAAAGTATGGTAGACCAGAAAGCCAAAAGCAGTTTGATGACTTCTTCAAGTAGCTGAGTTTGTTAGGAAGGGAAAAAAAATTCCTATTGGGTTTCCATTACATAAAGCTAAAGACAATTTCCAAGTTACATGAGGAATTAAGAATAGGAAGAAAGAGGATGAATCAATAGCTTGAGGTCTCAATGAGCTCAATGAAGGGTACTTGTGGAAAGAAATGAGAATGATAATGCATTTTGGCTGAGAGTGAGTATGTAAAGTTAGTGATTTTAGAGGTGGTGCAGTTCCTGGTGGTGACAAGTTGTAAAGAGGGGCAGATATAGAGAAGAAAGTGGAGATGAGAAAATCAAGAACTATCAAGGCAGTATGCAGGAGAGATTCCCCATCTGGAAAGTCAAGACATCCAGAATGACTTGGGAAATAGAAAATAGACTGGGATCCAGGGTCTGAAGGCCGTCCTGAATGTGTAAGAGTAGTCTGGAGAGAATCGGAACAGGAGAGAGGGCAGTACAGCCCAACGGCATGGGTCTCAAAGGAGTGAGGGGTTTATGTGACAATGAGGGAGCAATAAGGATGCCCAACTTTATATTTATGGTACAGGTTGCCCTTTGAGATTTAAACCCATGTAACGACCCTGGAGAGGGCTTCCCTGGTGGCTCAGTGGTAAAGAATCTGTTTGCAATGTAGGAGACACAGGTTCAATTCCTGGGTTGGGAAGATCCCCTACAGAAGGACATGGCAACTCACTCCAGTATTCCTGCCTGGGAAATTCCATGAACAGAGGAGCCTGATGGGTTACAGTCCTTGGGGTCACAAAAGAGTCAGAGATGACTCTGTGACTAAAACAGCAACAACAACCCTCCCTCGGGACCTTTTCATTTCATGATAACTTGGCATTTACAGCAACATCCCCAAGGCCGGCCTCCCTGTATTTCCCTGCAGCCCCACCTTCCCTGCTGCTGCTTCTCTTGGTGAGTGACCTACTGCCTCCTCATCCAAACCAGAAACCTGGGGATCATTTCCGAGTCTTTCCTTTCCCTCATCCTATCACGACATCCTACTAATTTTATATCACAAACATGTTGCAATTCATCCTCACTTGTCCTTTGTCCCTTATTTTCAGGCCCCCAGCATCTCCCATCAGTCCCTCTGCCTCATTCCCCAACCACGCTCCCTGCCTCCAGTCTCTCCCCATGAAATCCATTATCTAACACCTCAGGGAACCACTCCGATGTTGGCTGAATCTGAAATCACACTCTGCGCGAGAAACCACCGATCATGAGATACCTGCTTTGTCTCCCCGATTCATGAATATGAAAATGGATTCCTGAAGCTAGCAGGGTGCTTGAGAGTCAGCACAGGGGATAAGAACCAGGCTGCCCTGGGGGCTGGGTGGTGGTTCCCAGGGAAGCCCAGGCTTGTCCGGTCGTGGGGCCAGCTGAGAGGTGGAGGCCGCCTGTGGATACCCACTGGATGGTCCTGGCTGTTGTGGGGACCACAGCCTCCTCACATTGCGGGCTGCCTCGGAGGTCCCGTGGATGTCTGAGTGTGGGACTGTGAGCTTCTGTTGAGCGGAGGGGCCCGGGGGAGGGAAGGCCAGATGGCACGAAGCGGGGAGCAGTGAGAACAGTGGGGAGGGGTTGGCAGCAGCTGGGAAGGATCAATGCCTTTTCCCGTCCGTGTTTGCCTGTGTTGCCATCCCTGCTCAGATGAAAGAAATTCAAATAGTTATTGATTCGAGCTGAGAGGAGAGTGCGGGGATCTGGTCTGGCTCCGTTACAGCTGCACCCAGCCCTGGCCAGGCCCGCTCGCAGCCCCAGTTCTTGGCCCCCCAGGCCCTGCTCTGTTTCAGGCCCTGGCCTATTCTCACCCCCTGCCCTGGCACCTACCCTGTCTTTGGCTTGGAGCAGCCATGTGCTCAGTAAAAAATATTTCCCTATGCACCCTTTCATTCAGAGCAGCCACGTGAAGCAGTTTGGGCCAAGGAGATGGAAGCAGAAATTGCTGGGACAGAGACCCAGGCTCCTGCCTCAGTCCCTGTAATGGAGACGGGTGAGACCTAGGCTTGTTAGCTGTGGGGCCAGAGGGCCCACTCAGGCATGTGCCTGGCCCATGAGCTAAGAACAGCTTTTTAAAAGGCTGATAAAGAGAAACAAAGAAAGTGTGTAACAGAGACGGCACATGGCCTCCAGCCCTGAAATATTTACTGACAGAAGTTTCACTTGACAGCAAAATTTCCCTGACCTCTGCTTTACACTCTTCCTCTGCTTGTGACCTTTGTGGGTGAATTTTCTCCAAGGCTAAGCATCCTGAGTGAAAAGCCTTATGCCGTCTCCCCACAGGGAAGCCCACTGAAGGGGCAGGAAGGGGGTCAGTCCCCCAGTGACAGTCCATGGATGCCTTGCAGAAGCTGTTTGGCCCCAGTTGCCCCTACCCTCTGGTGTCCTGGGCAGAGACCCCAGGGATGCCTCACCAGGGTGGCACCTTCCCCAGGGTTGTTCTGGGGAGAAGTGACCCCAGGGCCCAGGGGCCCAGGTGCCACGTGTCCCTCACAGGGCGCACACAGCGCCCAGCCTGGGTTCTCCTGCCTTCTCCACAGGCTTCAGCAGTGTTGGCCTGGCCAGAACTCTCAGGGCTACAGTCCTGATGCTGTCATCTTGCTGGGTGATGTTGGGCGAACCCCCAAACTCCTCTGAACCTCAGCTTGCTCAGCTTTAAAATGGAGATAACCATAACTACCTGTTAGGATCACTTTAACTGTTACCTCGAAAAAATTCTGGTTCTATATTAGCATTTAGTAGAGATGCATGCCAAAAAAAAATTGTGAGAGATATGGATTTCTGGGCTGCTTTCCATTGACCACCAAGTGCAAACACGCCAGTGTAGCACTGGAACCCAGGACTGGGAGACAGAAGACCCATGTTTTCATCCCTGCTCTTGGAGTTCAGTCACCTGGGACAGGGTCCCCACTCAAGGTTGCAGAGGAGACTTGAAAGTGAAAGTGAAAGTTGCTCAGCTGTGTCCAACTCTTTGCAACCCCATGGACTGGCCAGAATATACTGGAGTGGGTAGCTTTCCCCTTCTCCAGGGGATCTTCCCAACCCAGGGAATGAACCCAGGTCTCCCGCATTGCAGGCGGATTCTTTACCAGCTGAGCCACAAGAGGAGCCTAGAATACTGGAGTGGGTAGCCCATCCCTTCTCCAGGATAGCCTATCCCTTCTCTTCTCGACCCAGGAATCAAACTGGGGTCTCCTGCACTGCAGGCGAATTCTTTACCAACAGAGCTATGAGGGAAGCCCAGAGGAGACTTGAAGCTGCTGTATGTAATTGGTCAGAACAAAGAAAGGTTTCATGCAGACTGCTACACCTGAGGATGGATGTCTGGAATGGCCCCCTTCTCAGGGCCAGGTGCTGCGAGGGAAAAGGCCGGAGCTGGGCCAAGGTGCTGGGCTCACTGCCGACCCCGGCCCAGGGATGTGCAGGAATCAGCAGGAAGGTGAATCGATCCCACCCCGTTGGCAGCTGGGCCACGTGGGCTGCCCATCGATCGGTGGTCTGCCTCTCCCCACCTCTTCCTCAGCCCTCCCCAACTGGGCAGTGAGAGTCTCTCCTGCCTTCTGCCTCCTACCGCACTGGGGAAGGGAGGGGAAGGGAGGGGAGGGGGAGACCAAGAAATCTCCCTGATCCCTCTGGACAAAGAGATCGAGCAGCTGCATGTAATTCGGGACTCCGATAATCCCTAATCCCTAATCCGACTCCATTTGCACATAAATGCAGCGCCTGGCTTCTGACCCCAGGGGTCCTGGGAGCCCTTTGGGGGGTGTGCCTCCATTTATTTACTCTGTGAGTTTTCATTGGCCAAAAGCCCCTCTCTCCTCCTGCCCACTGAAAGGAAAAGGATTTCCCAAAGAAGCCCTTTTCTCCAGAGGGAAGAGAATTCCTGCAAGTGGGACTCATATTCAGGGCTCCAGGCGGGACCCCCGAAGGGCTGGGGAGGTGCCCACAGGGCTGGCACACCCGACTGTGCTGTTGTTGTGGACCCTTGGAATGGGGTGGTGTGTGTAGGGGAGAGGATGCTGGGGAGGCCGGGTGGGGATGTAAAGACAGAGCATCTCGGGATTCCGAGCTCAAGAATTCACAGCTGCAGAAAGACAGGCCCTTGACGGTCTTACCTGGGACCAAGACATGTGTGTCTCTCTCTCTGACATTTATTGAGAATTTACTATGGCCCAGTACTGTACTCCATGCTTGACACACATTATGTCATTTTCTGCCACAACAACTCTTCAAAATCAAGTGGCTGAGATGATCCCCACTTTATCAACAAGGAAGCTGACTTTCAGATAGTTGAAGTGAATTGCTCAATATCTGGGTGTTTGTCAGTGGAAGCACTCCTGTGTCTGGCTCCAAAGGCAGAGCGTTCCCATGCTGCAGGCTGCCTGGATGCCTCACGCTGCTGGCCCATCCCTCAGATTAAAGAGGACTCCAGGTGCAGGCTGGACCACCTTCCTTGGCATTTGAGTGTAGCTGCTAAGTGCTTAGGTTCTGGAGTCTGGTGGATTCAGACCTCAGGCCTGTCACTTAGCAGGGGGTATGGGTGGGCAGTATGGTGGAGCTGAAAGGCAGTGTTGCTTCCTTCTCTCCCTAGACTTGAGAAAAGATGCCCCCACCCCACCCCTTTCAATCCTAAAGGAAATTTCAGTCCTAAAGGAAATCAGTCCTGAATGTTCATTGGAAGGACTGATGCTGAAGCTGAAGCTCCAATACTTTGGCCACCTGATGCAAAGAACTGACTCATTGGAAAAGACCCTGATGCTGGGAAAGATTGAAGGCAGGAGGAGAAGGGGACGACAGAGGATGAGATGGTTGGATGGCATCACTGACTCAATGGACATGAGTTTGAGTAAACTCCAGGAGCTGGTGATAGACAGGTAAGCCTGGTGTGCTGCAGTCCATGGGGTCACAAAGAGTCAGACACAACTGAATGACTGAACCCCCACCCCACCCCCAGAGCCCCATGCTTTTAAGGGAGATGCTCTGGCCCTCCCATGTGGTGAGGAATCCATGGGGAAGTGCCTGCTTGGACCCCGACTTCCTTCTCAGCGGAAGATCATGTGTCAGGTACCTGGGGCCCCAGAGTTTCCTGCCCACAGAGCCTGGCTCCCAGTGTCTGTGTGGACCCGTTCCCTGGGTCCATCCTCGTGGGGCAGGCCACACTGTGAGGAGTGGTCCAAAGGGCAGCTGCTTGGGCTGTTGGATGCTGTGTCTGGAGGATGCAGGCAGCCGGGCTGTGGTGTGCATGACACTCTGCTGAGTCCAAGAATCTAAATGCAAATTTGGCCTTCCAGGTCCTTGTGAACGTTCATTTGTCAAGGCATTTCACTCAACATAGTTATATAATTTAAATATTTGGAGCACACAAGGCTTCCCTGGTGGCTCAGATGGTAAAGAATTCGCCTGCAATGCAGGAGACCTGGGTTCTATCCCTGGGTGGGGAAGATCTCCTGGAGAAGGGAATGACTACCCACTCCAGTATTCTTGCCTGGAGAATTCCATGGACAGAGGAGCCTGGCGGGCTAGAGTCCATGGGGTCACAAAAAATCGGACATGACTGAGCAACTTTCACATACACTTTAAGTGTTTGGAGCGCATACACAGTACGTGAGCCTCCACTTGTGTTCTTACTGGGGCCTTGCAAATGTTAGGGTGGCCTGGCCATGGCTCAGTGTCTAGAGCCAGCCTGCCTTCTGGGGTTCAAATGCTGGGTTTGGCCCCACTAGCTATGTGACATTGACCTTTAGGTTACTAAACCTCTCTGTGCCTCTTGTTTTTTTTCAGCTGTAAAATACCTGAGCACTTACTTCAGAGGTTTATTGTAGGAATTAAGTAATGAAATGGCAACCCACTCCAGTATTCTTGCTTGGAGAATCTCATGGACTGAGGAGCCTGGTGGGCTGCAGTCCATGGGGTCACAAAGAGTCAGACACGACTGAATGACTTTACTTACTTACTTACTTAAGTAATTAGCCTCCAATTAAAATAAATAAATTAATTAAAAGAAAAAAGATTGTACATGTAAAGTCCTTAGAAACACTGCCTGGAACAGAACAAATGCTAACTCCCATTTAGCCCTTGCTTCCAATTCAGAAGGGCTGCGTTTCTCAGGATTCCAATGACCTTATGTGGCAGGGCAGAGGTAGAGCGGGAAGGGTCAGGAGGATCCCGCAGGTTGTCTTTGAGCTCCAGGTTCTTCTCCTCTCTTGCTGTGTAATGTTTGCAGATTCCGTAGCCTCCCTGTTTCTCTTCCCTCATCTCTAAAATGGGCATGATTTGAACTACTTTAAGCTGGACAGTGGATAAAACCTAAAGGAGAAAACAGCTGGCAGTGCCTGACACAGTCCCCAGCAACACAGACAGCTGACAGCTTTCCAGTCTTTCTTCTAGAACATCTCCATGCGTGTGTACTAAGTCACTTTAGTCTTGTCCATCTCTTTGTCCAACTCTTTTTGCCAGTCATGTCCTGGCATGGACTATAGCCTGCCAAGCTTCTCTGTCCGTGGGATTCTCCAGGCAAGAATATTGGAGTGGGTTGCCATGCCCTCTTCCAGGGGTTCTTCACAACCCAGGGACTGAACCTGCATTTCTTATCTCCTGTTTTGGCAGGTGGGTTTTTACCACTATCGCCCCCTGGGAAGCCCCAAACATTCCCATTGCTTTAGACTGTTGCCCTTTCCTTTTCTCTCTACTCCCACTCAGGCCCTTGACTCATTTTATCTGTGCAACCCTGGGAGGTGGCTCTTCTAGATTGGGAAATTGAGGCTCAGGGAGGGAAGTCGTCTCTCAACCGTCGTCTCCTAGACAGTGAGTCTGATGGAAGAGCCAGAGCTGGGCCTGGAGTCGTGAAGACCAGAGCAGAGGGGTGCTGCTGTCCATTGAACACTCACTCTCTTGAGGCTCATATGTTAGCCATCAGGGCTCACAGACACGGGGGGTAGAGAGCTTTACAGACCCCCTTTTACAGTAGATGAGAGGAACCCTCAGGGCATGAAGGGATCTTTCTAGAGTAGACCAAAACTGCTACCAGTTTTCTGCTTTCAGAAAGTGTGGGAAGGAAGCATTTCTAAAACTGGCTCCAGCTCTGAGCAGGCTCATCTTTGCAACCAGATTTCTCACTGTGTCCCAGAGGACGGGGCATAACGACTATGAGATGATTGGTATGATGATTCCTTCTCTGAATTGGACACCAGTTTCTAGAATCCCCCAAGGGGCTAACCTCTCATTTCAATATGTTAAGTGCGGAATCTAAATGGCCTATTTATTGCTTATGTATATGCTAGTTATTTACATGGGAAACTGATTTATCTATTAGATAATTAGTAAACTTCAATAATTGCAAAAACCTTTTAGCAATCAGTTGACATTTAATTAACATACAATAACTGTCTTATTAAATCTACATTAAATGCCTATTGGAGTTAATTAAAACTCATACCTATGACTCCACATTCTTTGGGAATCCTCATTACAAAGCCCACCAGTAAATGCAGATGGGAAAAATTCTCTGGAAAGAGAAAGTGATTTGTAATAGAATTTCAGGAAGGACTCAAAACTTTGATTGAGTGCCTACTATGTAGTAAAACCATATCGGGCAAGACAGAAATCGGCCTTGCCTTCAGGGAACATACAGTCTGGTGGTGGGGATGGAGTGGGTCATGGAGATGAATTAAATAGTCACACAGAAGTTACTCAGCAACTCTGACAGGTGCGATGAAGGGCAAACGTTCTGTGCTCTGGGAAGACCCTAGAGTACTCCTGCTTGGAATACTTGGTAATGGTCAAGGTGGTGGCTTGAGCTGAGTTCTGAAGGTTAAGTAGGAGCTCTCTGGGGAAAAGGGATGAGAAGGTGCCTCAAGGAGAGAGAACAGCATCTGAAAAGTCTCTAGTAAGGGAGGGCGCATGCAGGAAGCATGGATTAAAGGCTAGTATTATAGGGCAGGGAGTAAAGAGGAGCACAGAAACAAGGATTCTGCATTTTCCCTAAAAACTACGTGTGTGTCTGTGTGTGTCTATGCATGTGCAGTAGGCTTGGGTTTGTGTTTAGAGTAGGTCATTCTGGCTGCAGCTAGAATGAATTGAAGGTGGATCAAATGGGCGTGTATAAACCAGTCAGGAAGTTATTGCAGTGGTCCAAGTGAGAGATGCTAGGAGCTTGGACTGGATGACAGACAGTGGTGAGGATAAGAGATGTTGGAACATTCAGTCCTCACAGGAGCTGGCGATTGGAAGCGGGCATTAGGCAGAATTCCTATGAACCTGCTTTTGGAACTGGCTGGCTGGTGCCATCACTGGGAGCGGGAACACTGGAATTGGAGTGATGCCCAGGACATGTTGAAGATGGGCTAACCAAGGGAGATGTTACATAGACAGATATATAGGCCTTGCACTCAAGAAGAGAAGTTAGGGCTGAAGATTTTTAAAAATCCTTATGCTTATTTGGGTTCCATGCCAGAGATTCTCATTTCATTGGTCTCAGACCTTCATTGGTCTGAGCTGCAGGTGATTCTCATGTGCAATCAAGTTGGACAATGACCAGCCCAGGTAGAAAGCACACACATATCAGAGGGGTTTCACTACCTAATGCCTTGATCCAAGCATCTCCAGGGATCTCCGCCAGTGCCCATTCTCAGCTGCCCAGATATATGTGCTCGGATTATTGGTGATGCTGGAAGGGATCATTATATCACCCTTGTTATCAAGAGCTTACTTGCTTCAGACACGGTGCTGAGTGCTTTGCGTTTGTTCTCTCGTTTGATCTTCACAACAAAATTATGAACTAGGCAGTATCTCTGTTTTGCAGACAAGGAAATGAAAGCTCTCTGAGGTACAGTGCTTGCCCACTGTCACACAGGCAGTGTTGAGTGGATTTGAACTCCTCTCTACTGGATTCCAAAGCCGTCATGTTGCCATCACTGGTATATTTCCAGGTTCACTGTAAAACCTGGTGGAGTAAGCTTATTTGCATCTTTAAAAAACCTACATACGTGATATCATATGATATTGCCTTTCTCATCTGGCTTACTTCATTTAATGTGATAATCTCTAGGTCCACCCACGTTGCTGCAAATGGTGCTATTTCATTCTTTTTTTAGACCAAGTAGTATTCCAATGTGTATATGTAACATATCTTCTTTATCCATTCCTCTGCCAGTGGGCATTTAGGTTGCTTCTGTGTCTTGGCTATTGTAACTACAGACATAAAAAACGAACTTATGGCTACCAACAGGGAAGAGAGGGGGTAAATTAGGAGGTTGAGATGAACATTTACACATAATATAAATATATAACTAACTATACTCAACATTTTGTAATAATCTATAAGGAAAAAGAATCTGAAAAAAATACATCTGTAAAAGGATATATATATGTATGTATATTATGTATATATATGCTCCTGCTGCTGCTAAGTCGCTTCACTTGTGTCCGACTGTGCGACCCCAGAGACGGCAGCCCGCCAGGCTCCCCCATCCCTGATTCTTCAGGCAAGAACACTGGAGTGGGTTGTCATTTCCTTCTCCAATGCATGAAAGTGAAAAGTGAAAGGGAAGTCACTCAGCCGTGTCTGACTCTTCGCGACCTCATGGACTGCAGCCCACCAGGCTCCTCCGCCCATGGGATTTTCCAGGCAAGAGTACTGGAGTGGGTTCCCATTGCCTTCTCCGATGCATATATATATATAAACTGAGTTACTGTGCTGTACACCTGAAACTAACATGATACTGTAGATCAACTATACTTTAATTTTACAAAATGACAAAGAGACTTTTTAATGTGCCTGACTCGCAGGGTATCAGTCTGACAAGGGATATGGTAGGAATGTGAATGCCCTATATGTCTATGGAAGGGCCCTGATTCTCTTGCTGGAGAAAGAAAAGAAGTATGTTGGCCAGTGGCCTTCTCCCTTCCCCATAAGCTGTCTTAATTTGGACCCATAAAAAGCTAACAGAGAAGATATAATTAACATGTATTGATTAGACCAAGACATTATTGCAAAGGACCTCCAATTCACACACACACACACACACACACACACACACGCGCACATATACACATGCACACGTATATTATCAAACCACTCAGCAGTGGCCACAGGACTGGAAAAAGTCAGTTTTCATTCCAATCCCAAAGAAAGGCAATGCCAAAGAATGCTCAAACTTCTGTACAATTGCACTCATCTCACATGCTAGCAAAGTAATGCTCAAAATTCTCAAAGCCAGGCTTCAACAGTATGTGAACTGTGAAATTCCAGATGTTCAAGCTGGATTTAGAAAAGGCAGAGGAACCAGAGATCAAATTGCCACCTCGGTTGGATCATTGAAAAAGCAAGAGAGTTCCAGAAAAACATCTATTTTGCTTTATTGACCATACCAAAGCCTTTGACCATGTGGACGACAACAAACTGTGGAAAATTCTGAAAGAGATGGGAATACTAGACCACTGTACCTGCCACCTGAGAAATCTGTATGCAGATCAAGAAGCAACAGTTAGAACTGGATGTGGAACAATGGACTGGTTCCAAATTGGGAAAAGAATACATCAAGGCTGTATATTGTCACCCTGCTTATTTAATTTATATGCAGAGTACATCATGCAAAATGCTGGGCTGGATGAAGCACAAGCTGGAATCAAGATTGCCAGGAGAAATATCAATAACCTCAGATATACAGATGGCACCATCCTTATGGCAGAAAGTGAGGAAGAACTAAAGAACCTCTTGATGAAAGCTAAAGAGGAAAGTGGAAAAGTTGGTTTAAAACTCAACATTCAAAAAAGGAAGATCAGGGCATCTGGTTCCATCACTTCATGGCAAATAGATGGGGAAACAATGGAAAGAATGAGAGACTTTATTTTCTTGGGCTTCCAGATCACTGCAGATGGTGACTGCAGCCATGAAATTAAAAGAAGCTTGTTCTTTGGAAGAAAAGCTATGACAAACCTAGACAGCATATTAAAAAGCAGAGATTACTTTGCCATCTAATCAAATCAGTCAAAAGGTCCATCTAATCAAAGCTATGGTTTTTCCAGTAGTCATGTATGGATGTGAGATTTGGACTGTGAAGAAAGCTGAGCACTGAAGAGTTGATGCTTTTGAAGTGTGGTGTTGGAGAAGACTCTTGCAAGTCCCTTGGACTGCAAGGAGTTCAAATCAGTCAATCCTAAAGGAAATCGGTCCTGAATATTCATTGGAAGGAATGATGCTGAAGCTGAAACTCCAATACTTTCGTCACCTGATGCAAAAATGGTTCTGTGGTCAGATAAGTTTAGAAACTGCAGGACTCCTCAAATCCCCTTTTTTTGTACCACTGTGACACTCTAGCAAGGAGAGATGCAGTTTTCTAATCTTATTTAACCAAAGAATGCTGCTTCTGTTTTTTCTTTCTTTTTAACCAGAGCATCTAAGCTCAGAGTTCCTCAAAGCGTGGGTCCCCAAACCATCTGCATCAGAACCACCTGAGGAGCTTTTTAAAAGTGCTGGCTCTGGGGACTCCCCTGGTGGTGTCGTGGTTAGGAGTCCACCTGTCAATGCAGAGGACCTGGTCTGAGAAGATTCCACGTGCCTCCAGGCGACTAAGCCCATGGGCCAAAACTGCTGAGCCTGTGCGCCTGGCCTCTACGCTCTGCAACAAGAGAAGCCACTGCACTGGGAAGCCCTGGCACCGCAGTGAAGAGAAGTCTCCACTTGCTGCAACTCGGGGCTTCCCAGGTGGCTCAGGGGTAAAGAATCTGCCTGCCATTGTAAGGAGACAGAGGAGATGCAGATTCGATCCATGGGTCAGGAAGATTCCCTGGAGGAGGAAATGGCAACCCATTCCAGTATTCTTGCCTGGAAGATCCCATGGACAGAGGAGCCAGGCAGGCTAGAGTCCATAGGGTCTTGAAGAATCGGACACGACTGAGCAACTACGCACCCATACCACAACTAGAAAAAACTTGCATAGCAAAGAATACCCAGCAGAGCCAAAAAATAAATACAATAAAATCTAGGAAAATACCGGCTTTGGTCCCATCCCCAACCCTCAGATCCTGCATCAGAGGCTCCCTGATGGGGCCCTAGAGATCTGCCAGTTTCTCCAGCACCAGACGATTCTAAAGGCCATTAAGCTTTTAGAACCACTCTCCTAGATGGAAACATACTTTGGGAAACGCTATAATGGACTGAATACATCTCTAACTTTCATGCTGTGTATTTAAACATGGATATGGATGCTGTAAGAAACAAAATGTACATTTATTTAATTGTTGCCAAATTCTCACAGTTTTGTTCAGCATTAGTGTTCTTGATGGGGAAGGGAGCTGTTAAAAGTACAACTACCCTCCTGGGTGGGGTCAGTGGGATGTTTTGAAATAACAAGGGGTTCTCACCTCCCCAGATGTTGGCCCAGGACAGGCAGAGGCCAGCTAAAGCAGGGGTTCTCTATCTGAGCTCTGTGCAGCCTGGGGGTTGTGTAGGGACCTCAGAAACTATGGAGAGGGGAGGGGAAAGGTTACTGCCCATTCTCTGTCTCAATCAGGGTGCTGTTACTGTGATTTGTCCAAATTGTGGTTGAAAACAGGGTCTGACTGCTTAAAAAAAAAAGTTTGCTGACTGCGGTTGCAATCCCTCCGATTGTCCGAGGAAGGGTCTGTGACTCAGAGAGTGACAGAGACCTCTATGGTCACCCAGTAGGCTAGGGGTAGAATTGAAGGAATCGCCCTGGCCAGCACTTGGCCCAAATCACTGTGCAGAGCGTCAAGGCTGTTAAGATGCAGCCCACGGCCGGTGTGACCAAAGTCAGCTGTAAGTCAGAGCCGGACGCAGCCTGGGGAGAGCCCCAGCCGTCCTCCTTGGGGTTGACCTCCCTCCCTGGCCTCGCTGCTCCTCTCCTCACTGCCTTTTCCGAGCACCTAAGCATATGTATGAAGCGGAAATCAAACGTCTGCCTCGGACTTGACAGAAGTGCTGAACTAAGAGCCATATAATGTCCTCTGCTGAAGGACATCACCTTGTCAAGATAAAGCTTGGTAAACGCGCTGCAGGAAGCCGGGCTTCCAGGGCAGGATCATGTATATTCATGGGGGCTCCAGCCTGCCCACGGCCCCACCCCCGGCTCCCCGCCAGCCCGCTGACCGGCCTGGGCAGCCCTGGAGGAGGTTTGGAGGCCAGGGCATGTGGTTCTTCCACTGCCCACCTCTTACTGGGCACGAGTGCTGGGGGAGGCTCGTCTCTCACCTTCACGCTTTCAAGCCCTAGTTTCTGTTCACAGCCCTCCTGCTAGCGTTCTCTGTGCTCTCCAGCTCTGGGGACCCGGCAAACATCCAGAAAAGCACAGGGCACGCAGTCAAGGCCCTCTGTGAGTTATCCCGGGCCTCCCCACCTCCTTGCCCACACATCTCCATGGACTGCTCCCGGGAACCACATGGAACTCCTTTCCTTTGTCCTCACCTTCACATCCTCTCTCAGTGAGGTCCCCTGCCTGGAATTTCCTCTGCCCTCTACTTGGTTAGCCTCCATGCTCCTCTAGGGCCCAGGTCACAGCATCACTTCTTCCTGAAGCCTTTCCTGCCCATCCAGACTGATTCATCGTTCCCTTCTCTTAGCCACCCGGCATTCTGGCTGTCCCTTCACCTCTTACACTTTAAATTCTTGTGTGTCTCTTTCCTAACTTTCCACTGAAAGCCCCTGGAGGTGAGGGAAGCACCCCAAGAGTCCAGTCTCAGGCCTGGCCTAGAGTAGGGACCAGTAAGTGTGAACTGATGCTCTGCTTACTATGCTGGTGTGTATTCATCTGTCATAACAAAGTAGTACAGGCTGGGTGGCTTCAGTAACAGAAATGTCTTGCAGTTCTGGAGGCTGGAAGTCTGAGGCCAAGGTGTCGGCAGGACTGGTTTCTCCCAAGACCTCTCTCCTTGGCTTGTAGGGGCTGCCTCCTCCCTGTGTGGCTGTTCATGAGTATGTCCTAATGTCTTCTTTCTTCCCTTAAATATTATGTATTGGGTGCACTGGGTCTTTGCTGCTGTGCATGGGCTTTCTCCAGCTGCAGCAAGCGGGGGCTACTCTCTGGTTGTGGTGTGTGAGCTTCTCGTTGTGGTGGCTTCTCTTGTTGCAGAGCACAGGTTCTGTGGCTTGCAGGCCTCCATGGTTGCAGCGCGGGGGCTCAGCAGTTGTGACTCCAGGGCTCTAAAGTGCAGGCTTGGTAACTCTGGCACCTAGGCTTAGTTGCCCCATGGCATATGGGATCTTCCTGGATCAGGGATCAAGCCAGTGACCCCTGCACTGCAAGGTGAATTCTTAACCCCTGGACCACCAGAGATGCCCCTAATCTCCTCTTCTTATAGGACACCAGTCATACTGGATTAGTGCCCAAGCCAAAGATCTAATTCTACCTTAATCACCTCTTTAAAGACCCTGTTCCAAATACAGCTGCATTCTGAGGTCTTGGGAGTTAGGACATCAGCATAAGAATTTCTGGGGACATGATTCAGCCAATAACACTGTATAACAAAATTACCCCCTGACTTAACAGCTTAAAACAGCAGTTTTATTATGCTTATGGATTCTGAGGGTCAGGGTGTTGGACAGGACACTGCAGAGGTGACTTGTGTCTGTTGCATGATATCTGGGACCTCAGCAAGGACAACTCAAAGGCTGGGGGCCAGAATCCTTGGAAAGCTCCTTCATCACCAGTCTAGCATGGGGCTGGTGATGCCACACAGAATGGGATCGGGACTGAAGTGCCTCTTCCATGTGTCTGGGCTTCCTCCTGGCATAACAGCCTCTGGGGACTTGAGCTTCATCCCTGGCAGCTCAGGTTTCTGGGAGCAAAGCTTCCAGTGAAAAAGGCAGAGCAACATCATTGACCTCCCAAGTAGCTCAGTGGTAAAGAACCCACCTGCCAATGCAGGAAACACAGGAGGTGTGAGTTCAGTCCCTGTGTCAGGAAGACCGCTTGGAGGAAGAAAGAGCAACCCACTCCAGTATTCTTGCCTGGAGAATCCCATAGACAGAGGAACCTGGGAGGCTACAGGTCCACGGGGTCACAAAGAGTAGGACATGTCTGAGCATGCAAGCACATCATGTTTCAGGATCAGGCTTAGGGTCCTACAGCATCATTTCCCTTTTATTCTATGGGTCGATGCAGTCACCAGCCCACCTGGATGCAAGGGGAGGGAAATTAAGCTCCACACACTTGTGACGGGGCACTGATGAGGCCACCCTGGAGAAAACATGTGGGAAGTGGGACCCGGTGCCATTTTTTGGAAAATGATACTGGCCGTGACGGAACTAGACAGAATTCAAAGGGACACTTTGCAGTCACCATTATGGGTGGGGCATGTTAAAGTGGCTTGCAGTCAGAGGAAAACAAGGCTAGTTCTCTTGTTTTGCTTGGAATATTCTTTGGCACATATACATGTTTTGGGGATCAGTGCCTTTATCTTCAGGTTTAACTGTTGTAATGACCACATGTATCAGCCGCTAGCTGTGTGGCTTTGGAGGTCAGTGAGTTATTCCTCACAGAGCACGCAGCACAGGGTCTGATAAATACCCATGATTTTGAGTTCCCTGTGGGTTCAGCACTTATAGCGTGAATTTTTCCAGGACCTTCGAGGGGCCCACACTTTGTTTAGGAATAGGTCTATCACTTATGCAGTAAACAGCACTTGTGGATTTTGTCATTCAGCAAACACTGTCATTGTTCAGTCATTCAACAAACATGGTTACAGTCTCCACCCTGGGGAAAGCAGGAACTCTGGGTAGAGAGGGCTGCTCTCCAGCTAACGCTCTGCTCAAGATGCATTGGGCAGAATTCTAATAGCATCCATGTGTTTCATTTTGCCCATTACGACACCATTATATTTTAAAGCTTGTCTTTCTAACCCTCCCATTTTTCTTCTAGACTGCACTCCGGCTCTATGGCTAGTTTCTCTAACCATTAGGAAGGTATTATAGTTACTGGAGATTCATCTATCATTTTATGAGTCTCTTTCAAGAGAGGAAATAACAGGTTGTTTCGACTGTGAAGTGATGGCTCACAAAGGCCTGTGGAACAGGCGTCTTGCTCCCGGGGGATCAGCCAAGTGGTGTTTATCTTTGACACAATAAGCAAAAGATCGGAAATGATTACAACAAATGGCAGAGTAAACAATCCATTCGCTGCAAAGGGCACCTGCCCAAATGCCGGAAATTGGATCCACACACAGCTGCCAACTCCAGACTGTGGGCCTGATGGCTCCATCATGCTCTGCAGGATGCGGTGGGTGGCAGGGTGCAGAATTGTCCCATCCCTGCACGAAAGGCTCTGGCAGAAGGGCCCCAAATCTTGATCCCTTTGGGAATCTCCTTGCCCTTAGGCCCAAGTCCAGCCTCCTTCCCTGACTCAAAAAGCTCTCATGACCTTGGGACTGTTTGGTCCACTGCTGTGCCCCCATTGCCTGGCATAAACCAGACACTCAGTAATACTTGTTGGCAGAGGGAGTGAATAGTCTGGCCTCTGCCTACCCCTCCAGCACCATCTCTTGCTTCCCTCTCCTTATGATCTTCTCCGAATTGCCTTTAGTTCCTCACGTGGAGCATACTCTTCTTTTTTGTTCAACCTTTGCACAGCCTGCCTCCTCTGCTGGGAACCCTCTCCTTCAGCTCTTCCTGGTTGAATCCATACTCACTTTAGGTCTCAGCTCAGATTCCCCTTCTTCCAAGAAGCCTTCCCTGATCCCACTGCCCCCCGGCCCACTCATCCTAATGGCTGTTTATATCGCACATTCTTTTTTGCAGCCCCTTGTCTATGTTCCCACTGGGTTATAAGCTCTTGAAGAGCGGCAATGGTGTCTGTTTACTGCCAAACATCATTGACTCCTGCTCCCCTTCTGTGGGGGCAAAGCTTCTTTAAGGAGGCAGCTGCCAGGATAGGAACTATGGAACCCAGCCTTCCATTCATGTGATTACCTTTGGCAGTGAGATGCAAGTGGAAGTGGTATGTGTCCCTTCTGGACCAACACGATTAAGTAGGGGGCAATCCTTCACATGCTCTCTCCTCCCTCTTTCTTCTATCAGCTGCAAATGATCTCCTGAAGGACTCTGAGGAAGCCCCCCAGGAGAGATGACCAAAGGGAATGTCCGCAGTGGATTTCACCTGAGTGTGACATAAGCCCTTACTAGGTTAAGCCGCTGTTATTTTGAGAATGCTTATTTTAGCAGCTAGAACTAATTGAGCAGGGGCTTCCCAGGTGGCTCGGGGTAAAGAATCCGCCTGCCAAGTAGGAGACATGGGTTTGATCCCTGAATCGGAACTATCTCCTGGAGAAGGAAATGACACACACTCCAGTATTCTTGCCTGGGAAATCTCATGGACAGAGACTGGCAGGCTGCAGTCCATGGGATTGCAAAGAGCTGGACCCGACTTAGCAACTAAACAGCAGCAGCAGCATTAGTTGACCAATTTACTGCTTTGCTTCAACACATACTTCTTTAATTTAAATTTTTATTATTTTTAAATTGAAATGTAGTTGATTTACAATGTGTTATTTTCAGGCATACAGTAAAGTGATTCAGTCACACATAAATATATGTATAAGTTGACTCTTTTTCAGATAATTTTCCCTTATAGATTATTACAAAATATTGAATATAGTTTATTGTGCTATACAGTAAGTCCTTGTTGGTTATCTATTATATATATAGCCGTGTGTATACATTAATCCCCAAATCCTAATTTATCCCTTCTCCTTCCCTCTTTCCTTTGGAAGAAACCATAATTTTGTTTTCTATGTCTGTGGGTCTATTTGTTTTGCATACAAGTTCATTTGTATCATTTGTAAAAGAGTCTGCATGTAAGTGATATATGGTGTTTGTCTTTATCATTCTAGCTGACTTCACTTAGTATGGTAATCTCTGGGTCCACCCATGTTGCTGCAAATGGCATCACTTCATTCTTTTTTGATGGCTGAGTAATATTCCATTATATATATAAACGACATCTTCTTTATCCATTCATATGTTGATGGACATTTAGGTTGCTTCTATGTCTTGGTTTCAACATGCATTTGTTAAAACTAGAGTTTCCTGGCCAGACAGCCTTACAGTGGGTCTGCCCAACCCCCAACCCACTGGGCCCAGCAGTTCCCAGGATCCACAGTTTGGCTATGGAGAGGAGTTTGAGAATCAGTTCACATCATGAAAAGCAACAATTTATTAAACTAAATAGACTGAGATGTGTACTACTGGACAACATACAGATATTTGCTTGTGGACAGAAATGGCATTATTCAGTATAAGTTGTCTTAATTAAAGTAGACAAATAATAACCTTTGATATAGCATATTAGATAGGGTAAGTGTTGCTCTCTCCTTCAACCCATGTCCCATTAATTTCTATAGATCCCATATGCCTTTTCCATTTGTCCACTCTCTCCACTGCCCAGTCATGTGTTAGTCCCTTTTATCTCTCAGCAGAACCATCCAAGAGCCTCTGAACTGGTCTTCTCCATTCTACATTCAGAGGAGAGAGTTTACTATCACCTACATCACAGCCATACAATTCTTCCAAGACCCAGAACTAACCTCTTGGCCACCTGTTGCATTCAGGGGAAACCATACTCCATACCTAACATTCAAAGCCTTTCAAGGTATGTCTCCTGTTTCTCTCCCATCTTTCCCTGAGTCTCCATCCACACAGTGTTTCAGAGACTCTAAGCTCCTCTTCTTTGTGTCCTGGGTATTTCTGCATCCGTGGTTTTCCTTCCATCAGTGCATGGCCAAAGTTTCAATGTTCCACCCAAATGCTACCTTTTCCAGGGAGCCAACCTGGATTTTCCTCTGAAATCCCACAGCTACTGAGGACCTCTTTCATCCTGGGTGTCTCTGAAAGCACAGCCTGAAGCACAATCTTGAGAGTGTTTAATTGGAAAGTGGTGCCAGCAAGCAGGTGCAAAGGTTCAGGGGAATGAAATGGGGAAGGAGGGAAAGCAAACACAGGACGGACTGCTGAACTGGCCACCATTCCACGCCTTAAGGAATCAGTCTTAGGGTTGTCTGCCTGGGGGAATGAAAGGAGGCCCCTCTTCCAGGTGGGGCACGTGTGTCCCGAGCAGGTTCCCTCTGTTACCTCTCCCTGTGATGTCAGAGGAAGACAGGGCAGGAAGTGAGAGGCATGTGTCATACCTTCACATCTGGTTCCATCAAGTTACACCTGCGGGAAGCTGGTCAGAGTCTGTGCAGAGCTGGTCACTCTGAGTTTGTTGGCATGACAGAAACGCCAAGGTGTCTTGAAGTGGCACCTGAGAGGTGTCCAGTACACAGCCCTTCATTCAGTCTTCCTGCTAGGACAGTTTTTATGTACATATTGTTTTCTCTAATCTGGTGAATCTTTGAAGACAGGTACTGTATTTTATCCCCAGTTTTCCGTATGGGTCCTTATACATAATTGGACTCAAACATGTTGAATAAATGGATGAGAATTTTTGAATGATTGTTTTTCTCTGCAGAGGAAAACCTATAACACACACAAAGAAAAGCTTCCTTCAATCTAATTTTTGAAGAGTGTGAAGTGGGATAGCTATATCCAGAGAAAAGCCTAAACAAAACAATAATAGTAGTAATTAACAATAGTAATGTGCTGCAAAGAGTCAGACATGACTGAGTGACTTTCATTTTCACACTTTCACTTTCAATAATAATAATAGCTGATATTTACTTGGCCCTTACTGTATGCCAAGTGTTTAAGCACTGTATGTGTGAGTTTACTTGAAACTTACAACCCCCAAATAAATTATTATTATTCTCAATTCTAAAGATGGAGAAATGGAGACAGAGGTTAAATAACTTGCTCAAGGTTTCATGGTCATGAGCAATGGGACTTGGATTTTGGACCTGGCTAGCATTCTGATGCCCATATCTGGGTGCACACCCACCACAGGGTAGGGGGGCTGCCTGGGACGTCCTTACAACCTAGATCCTGGAAGTTGGGAGGGGCGGGGGATTTGTTAGTGTTTATTTCTGCTAAAGCTCCTAATAAAGTGTGCAAATATGTGTTACATTTTTGTTAGGTCCTGTGTTTGCCCACAGGTTAGGGACAAAGTGTGGGATTTTATTTTTTAAGTGTTTGCCTCTCTCTCTCTTTTCTCACAAACCAGTAAGGAATAGAGAAAATTATTTAAATAACAGGCAAAGAATAGTCATAGAAGATGAAATAAACAATCAATAAGGGAATAGAAGTTTTATTTAACTTATAAACAAAGAAACATAAGTTAAAACAGTAATATGCCTTTTCCTCCATAATGAAAGCAGATTGCTTCTTTTCCTAGTGAGTGATTGTAGCCTGGATTGGCAAAACGCCAAAGAACAGTTTCTCCCATTCACTGCTGGTGAGTCTTTCCAGGGGTAATTTGGCAATATGAATCAGAGCCTTAAAAATTTGCAGGTGCTTTGATCCAGCAGTTCCCCCTGGAACAGATCCTAAAGAAACAGTCAAGGATGTACACAGAGATTTAATTAGAAGTATATTTACCAAAACATTGTTGATGGTACTGAAAAAGTTAAAGCTATTTCAGGTCTATCAGGCTGTTACACATCACAGTGGATTGTTAGGTAGTCATTGAAAATGACACAGGCAGACCTCAGAGATACTGTGGCTTCTGTTCCAGACCAACACAATGAAGTGAATATCACGATAAGGTTAAGGTGAGTCACACGATGTTTCATCTCAAAGTGCAAATAAAAGTTATATTTATACTATATACTGTATATATGCTATTATATACTGTAGTCTGTTAAGTGTGTAATAGCATTGTGTCTAAAAAATGATGTACATACCTTAATTTTAAAACACTTTATTGCTAAAAAATGCTAACTATCTGGGCCTTCAGCGAGTTGTGATCTTTTCGCAATAGTAACAGCAAAGATCACTGATCACAGATGACCATAACAAATATAAGAGTAATGAGAAAGCTTGAAATATTGTAAGATTTAACAAAACCTGACACAGAGACACAAAGTGAGCAAGTGTTATTGGGACAGTGGCACTGATAGACTTGCTCAATACAGGGTTGACACAAAACCTCAATTTGTTAAAAAAAAAAAAAGCCATGCAATATCTGTGAAGCACAATAAAACAAAGTGCAATAAAATGAGGTATATGCCTGTAATATTTTATGGCATGGAAAGATGCACATGATAAATATTACATGAGAAAAAAGTAGGTACAAAACAAATAAAGTATTGGAAGCAGTAAGCCATGTATATAAACAACTCAAACATGAAGGCTTGGAAGGACCCCGATTAGCCTAGTACCATACAAGAAAGAAAACACAGACTCTAGACCCAGATTGGCTGGATTCAGTCCCCAGCTCTGCTAGAAACTAACTGTGTGAGCTTGGATAAGTGCCTCAACCTCCCTGTGCCTTACGTTTCTCATCTGTAAAATGGGGATTCATCATAGCACCCACCTAAATAAGTCAGCATATGGAAAGTGCTTAGAAGCTTGCCTGGCATCTGGTAGGCAGAATGTGAGAGTCTGTTAAACAAAAATGTGCAGTGTCCTATCAGAAATGTAAGGCCTGCACCTCCCTGGAGGCCAGTGGTTAAGAATCTGTCTGCCAATGCGGGGGACATGGGTTCAATCCCAGGCCAGGGAAGAGTCCCCATGCTGTGGGCAATTAAGCCCAAGTGCCATAACTACTGAGCCCACTGCTGAGCGCCTACTCTAGAGCCTGTGAGCCACAGTTACTGAAGCCCGTGCACTCTAGAGCCCGTGCTAAGCAAGAAGAAAAGCCACCCAATGGGAAGCCCATGTACCTCAACTAGAGAGTAGCCTGCATGCAGCAATGAAGACCCAGTGCAGCCAAAAAGAAATACAGAGATAAATTTAAAAAAAGAAATATAAAGCTTGTGGAGAGAAATCATTGTTTTGCAGGACATGGGGGCCAGCCTCAGAGAGGTGAGGGCACCTGCTTGGGTCTCGAGGGATGTGAAGGACTTCCAAGGGTGGAGAAGGAGCCAGTTGAAGGCATCCCTTTCCCAGCTTTCCCTGGGAGGCCAGCTTGCAGGCTTTCCCTGAAGGCAGGCTGGGAAGGTCCTCTCCATGGAGCCACCCTGGGCCATGGAGTGTGCACGGCTGTTGGGAAACTGCCAATCTTACCATGGCAAAGGTGGCTTTTGGTCTCTGGAGCAGCTTCACTTTGCTGCCTGGGCCAGGGTTTTTCTTTGTCTGTTCGTGCATGGCATTTCCAGTTTTGCTGAATGGAGCAGGATTGTGAGGCAAGTTCTAGGACAGAAGGTTAGAACTTCTTTTAAGAAATATGCATGTTTTTTAAAGAAGTGAATTTTATTCCATAGTGATTATGTTTTACTCAAGTTTCTGCCGAGCCAAAGTTTTGGAATTACATTTATCTTACAGAATTCTTAGAATTCAGAGCCTAAAGTGACCATTCAAATCATGGAATTATTGGATGGAGAGATGATGCCAAGAGACTGGAAAGTCATACCCAGAAGGTCATGACAGAACTAGGGCCAGGGTCCAACAGTTGAGTCTGTGAGGGCAAAGCTATGACCCCTGTGCTGGAGTCAGGGGCAGTGCAAGGAGGCAGATTTTAGCTCACTACAATTTACAGGCAAACCTGTCCAGAATCAAAGAGGGCTGCATGGAGGTGGTGAGCTCTCCATTGCTAAGAGTGTGTAAGTTGAGACTGGAGGACTCCTGGGAAATGGTGCAGCTAGATTAATTGACTTTTGAATTTTCTTTAGATTCTGAGATTCTCTTGTACCATGATCTTTCATCTTTTTAAAAAAATTAATCATTTTAACACACTGTTTTAAACATGCAGGCATGAAGGGGAAGATTATTGGAGACATTCATTATTCACCATTCAGAATTAAGAGGTTAACATTTTGTTCTATTTGTTGTAGCCCTCTATTCATTTACTAAGGAAGAAAAACCACAGATATAGCTAGAGTCTCCACGTTTTCTTTTCTCCACAGAGGTAACCATTAGTCTAAAGTTGTTTGTTTGAAAAAAAGTCACTCCATACCAGTTTTCATATATATATAAGGCACATATTTGTATCTATAAACTACATGTAGCATTGCTTTCTGTGTTCTTACAATTAACCCAGTTGTATCATACTGATGGTGTTCTTGCACCACCATACTGATGGTGCAACTGATGTTTTTCATTTAATATTATGTTTTTGAGACTTAACCATGTTGATGCCTGAAACTTTAGTGCATTTATTTCAGCAGCTATATAATAATTCATTGTATCAGTGAACTGCATTTGATTTGTTTATTCTCTATTCTTGGACATTCAGATTGCTTCCTAATTTTTCTCTATTAAAACATCTAAAGGTGGAATTCCTGGATCATACTTCGTGCAACATCTTCAACTTTACCAGATTTGAACAATTTCCTCTTCAACATGGTCTGCCCATTTAGAGCTCACCGAGAGTGAGAGTTTCTTCTTCCTCCATCCACCAAAATATGTGATTTTATCGACTATTTTGATTTTTCCAATCGGCTAAGCACGGAAAGTTATCTCAGCGTCATGCTTATTAATACCTTTATTTCTCTTTCCCTCTCGGGTTCCCATATGACATGTACTAGGCCCAGTACATGACTTTAATTTTTAATACTTCCAATATTTCACCATGATGAATGATATTTGTTATTGGTTTTGGAAGATAACTCTTATCAGCTTAAGGTTTCCTTCCTAGCTTGTTAAGAGGTTTTTAAAAAATCATGAATTAGCATTGTTGAATTTTATCAAAAGCTTTTTCTAAATCTCTTGACATGATCATGTGGTTTTTCTACTTTAATTTGTTAATCTAGTGAATTAAAAGGATAGGCTTTGTCTTCTCTTTGCTTCGGTTCTTTTTAAAATGAATAAAATATTTCAGATATAACTGAAGCTCTGTGTTCCCTGCATGGATCTCATTTTTTGCCTTCCTCCCCCGAGGCAAATACCACCCTAAATTCATGTTTATCATTCTTATGCATATTTTCATACAATTGCTACATATGTATGTATCATAAACAATATGTGGTGTTGTTTTGCATGTTTTTAAAGTTTATATAAAATGTGTCTTACTATGCATATTCTACAATTGGCTTTTCCATTTTGATACTTGAAACTCTAGTTCCTCTAGCTGCTATATGTAACTCTAGTTCATTGAGTTGCTATATGACATTGTGTTTTGTTACTATACTGCAATTTATTTTTTTCTTCTTTTGTTTTGGAACACTAAAGTTGTTTCTAATTTTTAGCTGTTACAAACAACCGCACAGATAGACATTCTTATAAAGGGCTTGTTCTGCACAATGCAAAGTTGCCTGGTGTTGTTCTTCTGTGTTGGCTGTATTGCTTCCCCAAACACACTCCCAGAAGTGTAAGAGACTCTGTTTTCCATATACTCTCTGATACTTGGTGTTGTCAGGCTTTTAATGTTTTCTGACCTGATGGCTGTGAAATGATAGTTCATCATTTTTAAAATTTGAATTTCCCCCAGTTTATTACTGATATTGAGAATAATATCACTGCAGATGGTGACTGCAGCCATGAAATTAAAAGACGCTTACTCCTTGGAAGGAAAGTTATGACCAACCTAGACAGCATATTCTAAAGCAGAGACATTACTTTGCCGACTAAGTCCATCTAGGAGAAGGCAATGGCACCCCACTCTAGTACTCTTGCCTGGAAAATCCCATGGATGGAGGAGACTGGAAGGCTGCAGTCCATGGGGTCGCTGAGGGTCGGACACGACTGAGCACTTTCACTTTTCACTTTCATGCATTGGAGAAGGAAATGGCAACCTACTCCAGTGTTCTTGCCTGGAGAATCCCAGGGACAGGGGAGCCTGGTGGGCTGCAGTCTATGGGATTGCACAGAGTCGGACACGACTGAAGCGACTTAGCAGCAGCATCAGCAGTCTCTAGACAGCATATTCTAAAGCAGAGACATTACTTTGCTGACTAAGGTCCATCTAGGAGAAGGCAATGGCACCCCACTCTAGTACTCTTGCCTGGAAAATCCCATGGATGGAGGAGACTGGAAGGCTGCAGTCCATGGGGTCGCTGAGGGTCGGACACGACTGAGCACTTTCACTTTTCACTTTCATGCATTGGAGAAGGAAATGGCAACCTACTCCAGTGTTCTTGCCTGGAGAATCCCAGGGACAGGGGAGCCTGGTGGGCTGCAGTCTATGGGATTGCACAGAGTCAGACACGACTGAAGCGACTTAGCAGCAGCATCAGCAGTCAAGGCTATGGTTTTTCCAGTGGTCATGTATGGATGTGAGAGTTGGACTGTGAAGAAGGCTGAGCGTCAAAGAACTGATGCTTTTGAATTGTGGTGTTGGAGAAGACTCTTGAGAGTCCCCTGGACTGCAAGAAATCCCCTGGGATTTCTTTGGAAGGAATGATGCTAAAGCTGAAACTCCAGTACCTTGGCCACCTCATGCGAAGAGTTGACTCATTGGAAAAGACTCTGATGCTGGGAGGGATTCAGGGCAGGAGGAGAAGGGGATGACAGAGGATGAGATGGCTGGATGGCATCACTGACTCGATGGACGTGAGTCTGAGTGAACTCCGGGAGTTGGTGATGGACAGGGAGGCCTGGTGTGCTGCGATTCATGGGGTCGCAAAGATTCGGACATGACTGAGCAACTGAAGTGAACTGATAGTAAGTATCTATGTATACCTATAGACTTTAAAATATCTATCAAATGTCTATCGATCTCTTTAGCTATCATCTATCTATCTTTTGGGTTTCCCTGGTAGCTCAGATGGTAAAGAATCTGCCTGCAATGCAGGAGACCTGGATTCGATCCCTGGGTCAGGAAGAGCCCCTGGAGTAGGAAATGGCAATTCACTCCAGTATTCTCACCTGGAGAATTCCAGGGACAGAGGAGCTTGGTGGGCTACATGGGGTCCATGGGGTTGCAAGGAGTCAGACACGAATGAGCCACTAACACTTTCATTTTTACTTTATCCATGTGTATCTCTCTACCTCTCTCTTTCCCTCGCCATGTGTTGTTCATATGTTCATCATACCTTTTGTCTTTTTTCCTATTGATTCAAAAACTTAAAAATATGTATGTGTGTTTATTCTGAATGCTAATCATTTATTGGTCACATGCCTTACAAAGATATTCTTCACGTTTGTGGCTTGAGCTTAAGACACAAATATTTACCATACATAATCACAATGTGAACACTCATGGAATTACACTCAATTTAAAAAGGACAAAGTTGCCAGCTCTAGAAATCTCTTTCATCCCTTCCTAATAATGTTTACTATCCTTCTCCTGTGTGGAATCACTGTCTGGATTTTAATTTATCACATTCTTCCTTCTTTATATAGTTTAGCTACCTATATAGACACACCAAAACACTGTAAGTTAGTGTAGCTCACTTTGAAATTTATGCAACTGAAATAATTTTGTAGTTTTTCTTTTGTGTCTTATTTCTTTGACTTGACATGTGTCTGTAAGATTAATCCTTGTGATGTGTAGCTATAGTTTCACACTTTCTCTCCTGATGGTGTTCTATCAACTAAACATTCCACAATTTATCCATCTTATTGTTGGTTTCTTCCATCCAGTGTTTTGAAAATTTTGAACAATATCACTATGAACATTTTAATTCATCATTTTCCTATTGACTCGTGGTATCACCTCTGTCACATATCAAGTTTCCATTTAAGAGTGGATCTTTTTACTGAGAAGGGCTTACTTTTGTTGATTTTATTTCTTTAGTAGCTTGGTTAGGCCTCCTATTTCTTCTTGAGCTAATTTTGGTCACTTTTATTTTCTAGAAATGTGAAATTTCTTTAGGCTTCAATTAAAAAATATAAAATAGTCACATTCTACGCCACAGATATTTAAATTTCTAATTTAATTATATTGTGTATTTCTAATTTCGGATATTCTTGCCTTTTCTCCGTTTCCTTGTTCAGTCTTATTGGAAGTCTATTTTATTAGTTATTTTTTAAAAGAACAATATCTTTTGTTCTTGTTGACCTTTAAAAAATGGTTTTCTATCTTTTATTTTATTAATTTCTACTCAATTTTAATAGTCCCTTTTTGTACCTTGTTTCTGACCTTCTTATTGTCTCTTAAGCCAAGTAATGCTCCTTTATTTTCTTTCACTTATTTAAGTAGTGCACTTGCAGTTACAAATTCTCTTCTAAGTACTCTTCTAGCTACATCGTTTTAATATGCAAGGTTTGCTGCTGCTGCTACTGCTGCTGCTAAGTCACTTCAGTCATGTCCGACTCTGTGCGACCTCATGGACTGCAGCCCACCAGGCTCCTCCGTCCCTGGGATTCTCCAGGCAAGGTGGGTTGCCATTTCCTTCTCCAATGCATAAAAGTGAAAAGTGAAAGGGAAGTCGCTCAGTCGTGTCTGACTCTTCGGGACCCCGTGGATTGCAGCCTACCAGGCTCCTCCGTCTCTGGGATTTTCCAGGCGAGAGTCCTGGAGTGGGGTGCCATTTCCTCCTCCTTTAGACGCGTATTATAAATATTCCTTAATTTCTATCACATCCTCTTTCACAATGAGTTGTTTAGGAATGTATTTTAAAGTTTCCAGCATGTTTGTTTTGTTTTGAATTAACTTTATGTTGCTTTCTAATTTAGTTTTACTGTCACAAGAGAAAATGGTCATATGATATTGATTCTTTGGTGTTTGTTGAGATTTCCTCTGTGTCCTACTGTTATATGTGGTCATTTTTTTGAATGATTTATATGTGCTAGGAAAGAATACATTTTCTCTATTTACTGGTTGAAGACTCTGTCCCCATTTGTTAGAAAACATGTGTTGATTTAGTTGTTCAGATTTTCTACATGCTAATAATATTTTGTCTCCTGGATATATAGTTTCTAATAGAAGCTTGTTAAAATCTCTCACTATGTTTCTGTATTTCTCATTTTTTTCTTTGTAATTCTGTTTCTGTGTTGTATACTTGTGGTAATTTTGTTAGGTGCATGTAAATTTATTATTGTTTATTTCCTTGGATTGTTTTGTTTAAACAATATATAATAAATTATATTAATTTCTTAAATAATATAATGTATAATTATACATTATAAATTTATAATATATTTCTATTTAATGTATAAAAACATAATATATTGTTTTCCACATTTTATTTCCTTGGTAGATTGTTTCCTTTAAATGATATATATTCATAATTATATATATTATACAAATTATAAAATATATTGTACCTTAAATTTTATTTTGATATTAGTTTTACTACACCATTTTTTTGTTGTAGTTCTGTTGGTAATTGCATGGTATATCTTTCCGATGCTTTCATTTTGACATTTCTAACTAATTTTCTTTCTGGTGTGCCTCATGTAGGCAATTTGCTGGATTTAAATGTAATCTTATAATCTGTTTTAGTAGGTAGTCTTTGTTTTTTTCACATTTGTCTTAGTAACAGTGCCCAAAGCAATTCCAGGGCATTAAAGGAGAGAGAAAAGGGAAAAGGGGCTGGGAGAATGGAAAGCAGATGTAACGACTTCACAACAAGCCATGAAGCAATACTGTTGCTTGACAGGTACACTTTCTTGACCTCTTGGTACATTTCCACACAGACTATATAGATCCTCATGCCTTGGGGAAGTCCATTGAAGAGAAAAAAGTAGGAGGAATTTACCTGCTAGCTTCTCCCTATCTCCTGTCTCTGATTAGTCAAAATTTACCCCTTCTGGATTGAACTCATCTGAACTTCCTGTTGAGTAATCTCATCTGTGAACAGTGGCATAAAATGTCAACTATGTGGGGGAAGGCAGAGACATGCAGTAGTGGCTTCCGGTCACAGGACGCCTAGGGCTGACCGGAGCAGTACCTGCAGCGCAGCAGGAGGCGAGTGTCAGGTGAGGGAGACAGGGGAGGCCAAGGTAACCTGAGGATGTGCACAAAATGCCTCTCATACGGTATCTGTTATAGCCACTTGTACTTTTGCACTTATTTTTTTGCCACATTATTTAGCATTTTATGGGTTTTGTTTCATATTTTCCCTCCTTTTTGTTGCATGGAAAAAGCTTATTTCTGCCAACCTCCTGGGTTGGATCTTCCCAACCCAGCGATTGAATGTGGTTCTCCTGCATTGTAGGCAGATTCTTTACCATCTGTACCACCAATTTATATAGATACTCTGCCATCAAGGAAGGAGATAATAATACTTATTATAAGGAGTGGAGTATTATAATCCCCTTTCCTGATGGCAGAGTATCTATATAAATTATATGAAATTTTTCTGTGAAGGGAGAATCCCCTCTTCTCAGTTATTTATTAATTTATTCAATCATTTATTTATACAAGTATAAAATCATGAATATTTACTTTATACTTTGGGTTATAAGTCAAAATTACTTTATTTTATTGCTCAAACTGTTCCAACTTTGGTGCCACTAGGAGTTTTTTCAGTTGGTTATGGTGCTCCTTTGAGACACTCCCATCAATATATATTTTTCTTATTTTATGGCACTACAAGAAGATCCAGGGTCATCTTATACATTCCTTGCCCCAGTCCTAGAATCAGTCAGTTGTTTCTTCAAGAACCACTGCTTTCTTTTTTTTGGAGAATGGTGTTAGAAACCAAGATCTGGGGCTTTAGATATGCCCGACACCCACTACTGGAGTGTCATTTCTTTCAGGCAGTTGATAGAGCAAAAAATAAGCGTTTATACTAACTGGGGTATGTACACATATATACAAATACTTCTGTAAATAACTGAAGTGAAAGTCGCTCAGTCATGTCCGACTCTTTGTGACCCCAAGGACTATACACAGTCTGTGGAATTCTCCAGGCCAGAATACTGGAGTGGGTAGCCTATCACTTCTCCAGGGGAATCTTCCTAACTCAGGAATTGAACTGGGGTCTCCTGCATTGCAGGCGGATTCTTTACTAACTGAGCTACCCAGGAAGCCCAATTATTCATGCCTTTATTAATATAAAGCTAACCTTGAATTCATACTGATGTTGCCAACTCAAATGCTTGGATTAGTCTGGCCTCCTCTTCCCATCTGCAAATGTCTACTCAATAGTGAGAAACCTGGCTTCCAACATCCACCATCCCTTTGATTTGATTTGAAAGAAATAAATGAAGATCTACGTAAATGGAGAAGTGTCCCATGTTCATGGATAACAAGACCTCAAATTGTTAATATGTCAATTCTTTCCCACTTGATTTATAGAGTCAACACAACCTTAATCAAATTCCAAAGAGCTATTTTGTGGACATTGACAAACTGGGTCTAAAGTTTATATGAAAAAACAAAGACCCAGAAAAACCAACACATGAAGAACAAAGTTGCCAGACTGACACTATCCAATTTTAAGATTTACTTTGCTGCTGCTGATGCTGCTAAGTCGCTTCAGTCGTGTCCGACTCTGTGTGACCCCATAGACAGGGGCCCACTGTCTCTGGGAATCTCCAGGCAAGAGTACTGGAGAAGATTTACTTTAAATGTATCTAATTGAGACAAGATAGCATTCATGAAAGAAGAGACACATTGATTGATGGAACAGATATGAAATTGCTCAGTTGCAATATATATGGATAAAACCCATAGTCTCATAGGAAACAACAATTTTATCAACTAGAGTGCTTAAATGCCTTTAGTCTGTAGTCTTACGGAGTCCACGGATTTCCAAGGTTACTTAGGTTAACACCTTGTTTCCCTACCTCTTTCAGTTAGGTTATTTCACACACTTGCAATACTGTTACAGTCTCTTGTTATAGTCTTCATTCCTTCCTGAGATCCCTAACTGCCTAACTGACTTTAAAAAAATCTGTATGTGTTAAGATTCACTCATGCTGTAAAGTTTTATAGGCTTCACAAACATATATTGTCCTCTATCTACTATTACACTATCATATAATATGGTTTCACTCCTCTAAAATGTCCCCTGTGCTGCACTTATTCATGACTTTCCTCTATCCCCAAGCTCCCTGGCAATCATTGGTCATTTTACCGTTTCTATAATTTTGCCTTTTCCAGAATGTCATATAACTGGAAACCCAAAATATGTAGCCTTTTCATTCTGTCTTCTTTCATTTAGCCACGTTCAAGTTTCCTCCAGGTCATTTTGTGGCCTAACAGCTTATTTCTTTTTTTATTGATAAATAATTTTCCATTGTATGGATGTACCACAGTTTGTTTATCTATTTACCTACTGAAGGTAGGTGATATTTTGGTTGTTTCAAGTTTTTGGTCATTATTAAAACTGCTGTGAACTCCGGGAGTTGGTGATGGACAGGGAGGCCTGGTGTGCTGCGATTCATGGGGTCGCAAAGAGTTGGACACGACTGAGTGACTGAGCTGACCTGAACTGAACTGAGAAACTGCTTTAAACATTCACATGCAGGTTTTTGTATGAACATAAATTTTCAGATCGATTCAGAGTATACCTAGGAGTGTGATTGCTGGATTATTTAGTAAGGCGATCTTTAACTTTGTAAGAGACTGCTGAACTATTTTCCCAAGTGACTGTACCATTTGGCATTCTCACCATCACAAGATAAGAGTTTCTGTTACTCCACATCACCATTAGCATTTGATATTTCTTGTTTAAATTAAGAAAGATTTTGTCATTCTAATCAATGTACAGCAGAATTTCATTGTTTTAATTTGCAGTTCTCTGATGACAAGTGATCTTAGACATATTTCCGTATGCATTGCTTGTCATTCTTCAGTGAGGTATTTGTTCAGATCTTTTGCCCATTTTTAAGAGTTGACTCATTGGAAAAGGCTCTGATGCTGGGAGGGATTGGAGGCAGGAGGAGAAGGGGACGACAGAGGATGAGATGGTTGGATGGCATCACTGACTCGATGGACGTGAGTCTGAGTGAACTCTGGGAGTTGGTGATGGACAGGGAGGCCTGGCGTGCTGCGATTCATGAGGTCGCAAAGAGTCAGACACAACTGAGCGTTAGAATTGAACTGAACTGAATTAGGCTATTTGTGTTCTTATTGTTAAGTTTTAAGAGTTTTTTGTATACACAGATATATGTTTTGCAAGTATTTTCTCCCAACATGTGGCTTGTTTTGATTTCCTTAATAGCATCTTTCGAATAACAGAATTTTAAAATTTTAATAAAGTTTAATATATCAATTTTTTCCCTTCATAGATCATGATTTTGGTGTGGTATCTAAAACCTTATTGCAAACCCAGTGTCATTTAGATTTTCTTTGTCACATAGATCTGTTTTCTTCTAGAAATTTTATATAATTTCATTTTATATTTATTCTATGATTCATTTTGAGTTAAATTTTTCTGAAAAGTGTAATATCTGAATCTAGATTATTGTTTTAAAAAAATCCAGAAATCCAATTGTTTCATCACCATTTATTGAAAGTACTAGTCTTTCTCCATTGAATTTCCTTTGTTCCTTTTGTCAAAGATTAGTTAATTCTATTTGTGTGGGTTTATTTCTGGACTCTCTATCTGTTCCATCAATTTGTGTGTCTGTTCTTTCCTTAATGCTATGCTGTCTTGGTTGGCGTAGATTTATAGTACGTCTTGAAATTGAATACTGCCCGTCCTCCAACTTTTTCCTTCTTCATATGTTGGATATTCTGTGTCTTTTGTCTTTCCACATAAACCTTAGACTCAGTTTGTCAACATCCACAAAATATGTTTTTAAAATTTTGATTAAGACTGTGTTGAACCTGTAGATCAAGTTGGAAAAAATTATCTTAACAATTTTGATCTTGCTGTCTGTGAACATGAAATACCTCTCCATTTATTTAGATCTTCTTTGATTTATGACATCAGAATTTTATAGTTTTTCTTATATGGTTGCTATAAATACTACATTAAGCTTTATATATAAGTATTTCATTTAAAATACTATCATAAATAATAATGTGCTTTAAATTTAAAATCTCAATTATTCACCGGTTGTATATAAAGAAGCCATTGATTTTGTATATTAGCCTTATAGCCTAAATTTACCATAATCACTTACTAGCTACAGGAGTCTTTTGGTTGATTCTGTGAAATTTTCTCACACAGGCAAATATAACATCTGCAAAAACAGAATTTTCTTTCTTCCTTCCAAATTGGTATACCTTTCCCTTCCTTTTCTTGTCTTATAGTATTAGCTAGGATTTCTACTACAAATGGTGAGAGGAAACATAATTCCTTTGTTCCCAATCTTAGGGGAAAATTCTAAATATTCTACCATTAAGTATGATATTTGCCATTGGGTTTGTCTGTGCCTATATGTAGTTATATCAATAACCTCAGATATGCAGATGACACCACCTTTATGGCAGAAAGTGAAGAGGAACTCCAAAGCCTCTTGATGAAAGTGAAAGAGGAGAGTGAAAAAGTTGGCTTAAAGCTCAACATTCAGAAAACGAAGATCATGGCATCTGGTCTCATCACTTCGTGGGAAATAGATGGGGAAACAGGGAAAACAGTGTCAGACTTTATTTTTTTGGACTCCAAAATCACTGCAGATGGTGACTGCAGCCATGAAATTAAAAGACGCTTACTCTTTGGAAGGAAAGTTATGACCAACCTAGATAGCATATTGAAAAGCAGAGACATTATTTTACCAACAAATGTCCGTTTAGTCAAGGCTATGTTTTTTCCAGTGGTCATGTATGGATGTGAGAGTTGGACTGTGAAGAAGGCTGAGAGCCGAAGAATTGATGCTTTTGAAGTGTGGTGTTGGAGAAGACTCTTGAGAGTCCCTTGGACTGCAAGGAGATCCAACTAGTCCGTTCTAAAGAAGATCAGCCCTGGGTGTTCTTTGGAAGGAATGATGCTGAAGCTGAAACTCCAGTACTTTGGCCACCTCATGCACAGAGTTGACTCATTGTAAAAGACTGATGCTGGGAGGGATTAGGGGCAGGAGGAAAAGGGGACGACAGAGGATGAGATGGCTGGATGGCATCACCGACTCGATGGACATGAGTTTGAGCAAACCCTAGGCGATGGTGATGGACAAGGAGGCCTGGTGTATTGTGATACATGAGGTCGCAAAGAGTCAGATACGACTGAGCAACTGAGCTGAACTGAACTGAGTGATGTGTAGTTAAATAGATAAAGTTGAGTAAGTGCCCCTCTATTCTTAATTTACTGAGTTTTAAAAGTCATCAGTGGATGTTGGATTTTGTCAATGTTTTTTTTTCTGCATCAACTGATATGATTTTCTTTAGTTTGTTGATGGGATGCCTTATATCAATGGATTTTTAAATGTTGAATCAGTAGCATAGCTACAATAAATGCCACTTAGTTATGGTTGTGATGTACAATTCTTTTTATGCATTGTTGGATTCAATTTGCTAATATTTTGTTGAGGACTTTTTGCATCCATATTCATGAAAGATATTGGCTTATAGCTTTTATTTCTTATATTTATCCAGTTTTGATATTAGGGTAATGCTGGCCTCCTAGAATGAATTGAGAAGTGTCAATTTAACTTCCATTTTTTTGAAGGAGATTGTAGAGGATTGACACTATTTCTTTCATAAATTTTTGAGCCTAGTGCTTTCTTTTTTTGAAGGATATTAATATTAATTATTAATTGAGTTTCTTTAATAGATATAGGCCTATTCATGCTATCTATTTCTCATTTCATGAGTTTTGGTAGTTCATATCTCAAAGAATTTATTTATTTTACCTAAGGTATCAAATTTGCAGGTATAGTTTTTCATAATATTCCTTTATTATTCCTTTGATGTCCATAAGATCAGTAGGGATAACTGTTCTTTCATTTCTAATATTGGTATTTTGGGTTTTCTCTCTTTTATTTATTTTTTGGTTAGCCTGGCTAGAGCTTTATCAAAATTTTATTGTTTTCATTATTATTTTAGTTTGTATTTATTGTTATTATAGTATTGTTTATTATATTATTAATAATATCATAAATATTAATATATTTATAAGTAATTTGTATTTCAATTTTTCTGAGAACACTAAGCTTTTAAGTTGAAATTTTTCCAGATTTATTGAGGAATGATTGACAAAAAAATGTGATATTTAAGTTGATGTTTTGATATATGTATATGTTATGAAATGACTACCACAATGAAGTTAATTAACATAGTCATCACCTCACATAGTTAGCATTTTTTTTTGTAAGAACCTTTGTGACCTACTCTGTTAGCATTTTCAAGCATACAGTACATTATTAACTATAGTCATATGCGGTACATTAGGTTTCCAGAACTTACTCATCTTATAACAGAAAGTTTGTAACCTTTGATCAATAACTCCCCTTCCTACCATTTCCCAACCTCTGGTACTCACAGTTCTATTCTCTGTTAGCATGAGTTCGACACTTTTTAAAAAAGATTTGACGTATAAGTGAAATCATGCAGTATCTGTCTTTCTGTGTCTGGCTTATTTCACTTAACATAATGTCCTTCAAATTCAGGCAAGTTTTCACAAATGGCAGAAAGCCCTTCTTTTTAAAGACTAACTAATATTTGTGTGTGTGTGTTTGTTTCTTTATCCATTCATCTGTAGATGGTCCCTTGCTATGCTGTGCTGTGCTAAGTTGCTTCAGTTGTGTTCAACTCTTTGTGACCCCATGGAACATATCCCACTGGGCTCCTCTGGCCATGGGATTCTCCAGGCAAGAACACTGGAGTTGGTTGCCATGCCCTCCTCCAGGGGATCTTCGCAACCCAGGGATTGAAATTGTGTCTCTTCCATCTCCTCATTTGTAGGCAGGCTCTTTATCGCTAGTGCCCCCGGGGAAGCCCTCGATGGTCCCTTAGGTTGTTCTAAATCTTGGCTATTGCCAATAACGGTGCAATGAACCTGGGATACACCTTTGAGCCAGTGATTTTATTTCGTTTGGATATACCCCCCGAGAAGAGGGATTATGGTATCACATGGTATTATATTTAAAAATGTTGAGGAACCTAAAAACTGTTTCCCTTAATGATTGTATCAATTTACATTTCCACCAACAGTGTACAAGGATTTCCTTTTCTTTACATTCTTGTCACCAATTGTTATCTTTTGGCATTTTGATAATAGCCATCTTAATAAGTGTAAGGTGATATCTAAATTTTGGTTTTGGTTTCCATAATGATTAGTGATGTTGAACATCTTTTCATGTATTTGGCTATTTATATATCTTCTCTAGAAAAGTGTCTATTCAGATCCTTGGCCCATTTATTAAAGCCAGGTTACTTATTTATTTATTTTTGCTCCTGGTAAAACATGATGTATTAGGTAATAAGAGGTGAGGTGAATAGATCTTTAGTGTGAGGTTTTATATTAATGTGGCTAGGAGTTGGGCTTATTTAACTTTGGTTGTAGCTATAGGTGTCAAAGGCTTTAATTTCCTCTAGTATCCTTGTTTTATGTCTTACTTGTTATCTTTGAGTTTTCATAAAATCTCCTTCTTGAATAGAGTATGAGTCTTGCTGATGTTTCAGCTGTGACCCGCTGTTATGCTGCAGCCTTATGGATGGGTGGTAAGGTGTAGGAGGAGGGACGAGTTCCATAGTCCTATGATTAGGTCTTAGTCTTTAGTGAGCCAGTGTCCCTGAGCTATGACCGGCACAAATGTGGATCACATCTCCTCCCCACTCCCTTTAGATGAGACAGGAAGGCTAGAGGGGGCTGGAATTGGGTAAGTTGCCTTTCCTCCTTCAGCTGAAGTTCTTTGAAAGTCTTTTCCCTCAGTGAATAGGTCTCTGTTAAGGTGAATGCTCTGGGCATTATTCCAAAATTGTTGCCTTCTCTCCCCGCTGCCAGAAACATGGGGCTTTTGTCTTTACTCCTCAGCAAGACAACTTTGTGGGGTTCCTGGAGGTAAAACCCATGAAAGTGCAAGGTTCCTTATGACTGAGGCTCTGAAGAGTTTCTCACTGACACTGTTTTACATTCCATACCCATAAATTTATCAAAATTACTGTTTCAGTGTTCCTACAAGCTTCTGGCTTTAGCAACTTTTCCTCTAGGGAAGTTGATCTTGGCTGTGATTCTCTGCATTCAGCTTTCTCTCCAGCTTTCATTGTAGTTAGTCCTTTGATCTTAATTCTCTAATGAGTCTAAGAAAAGTCATTGATTTTCAGTTTTCCAGCTCTTTTGTTGTTGTAGGGATGGGATTTCCAACTTTACGTGTTGGAGATGCAACTCTAACTCTAGTCTCTAACCGTTCTTTTAATGAGTTGGGAAACTTATAACCTTTTTATGTTTTGCAAAGTCTTTTCCTCCCTCATTTTGAATGATAATTTATCTGGGTATCAAACTCAAGTTCACCAATTATTCTCCTTTAGCACTTACCTAAATTATCTGTCTTTTTTTTTCTGGCAGTTTTAAGGATTTTATGTTTCTTTCTGATATTTTACAGGCTTTCCATATGTCTTTTCCATATCTTCATTAATATGTTTTTGATGTAATTAATTCTATTCCCTTAATTCTGAAAAACGCTCAGTTCTGATATTCTGAAGCTCCATTGTCTTTTCCTCCCTCATTTTGAATGATAATTTATCTGGGTATCAAACTCAAGTTCACCAATTATTCTCCTTTAGCACTTACCTAAATTATCTGTCTTTTTTTTTTCTGGCAGTTTTAAGGATTTTATGTTTCTTTCTGATATTTTACAGGCTTTCCATATGTCTTTTCCATATCTTCATTAATATGTTTTTGATGTAATTAATTCTATTCCCTTAATTCTGAAAAACGCTCAGTTCTGATATTCTGAAGCTCCATTAGGCTAATATTAGCTTCTCAATCTATCCTTCATGTCTCTAAAGGGCTCTTTTACACTTTGAATCTATTTGTTCTATGTTCTTGAGAAATTCTTAAATATCATCTTCCATTAATTCTCTATGAGTGTGCCATTTTAGAGTTTATCCCATTGTGCTGCTTCTGTCCATGAGAAAGATGTTCTATGGAGAAAAAAATCTTCCCCGATATCTGTCTAATGAAGACACCCATTTGAGTCTGCCTGCAAAAATCTTTTGAGATATTTGAAGACAGAAAAGACAGCTTTACTTTTTTTCTTTAGGTTAAACCAAAATTAAAAGTCATTATATTTAAGTAGATTAGAATGAATGCTACCATTCATAGTGTAGTAGCCTCTTACAATATAGTAACATAAAGTTTGGAAACCAGATACATATCTAAATTTTAGTCAATAATTCTAGAAGATTTCATTAGATGTTGGGCATAGAGTAGGATTCTTGTGTAAGCAGAGAGCAGAGAATGAATTTTCCAGTTGACTGCCTTCTTGCTTATTGAGATTTCCTTGTTTAAAGTAAGCCACAGATGTAAGAACTTTAACTGAGAGGTGACTACTGGCATCCTACAAAGAGATTCCATATAAGTAGCTTGGAAATTCCCCTTGGGTATGTAAATCAATTGCCATGTGACATCTGGATTTCATTCATGTATTAAACATTTATTATACGTTCACTTTGTGCTGATCAGTTCAGTTCAGTCACTCAGTCGTGTCTGACTCTTTGTGACCCCATGGACTGCAGCATGGCAGGATTCCCTGTCCATCACCAACTCCCAGAACTTTTTCAAACTCAAGTCTATCGAGTTGGTGATGCCATCCAACCATCTCATCCTCTGTCATCCCTTTCTCCTCCTGCCCTCAACTTTCCCAGCATCCAGGTCTTTTCTAAGGAGTCAGTTCTTCGCATCAGGTGGCCAAATTATTAGAGTTTCAGCTTCAACATCAGTCCTTCCAATGAATATTTAGGACTGATTTCCTTTAGGATGGACTAGTTGTATATCCCTGTAATCCAAGGGACTCTCAAAGTTTTCTCCAACACCACAGTTCAAAAGCATCAATTCTTCGGTGCTCAGCTTTCTTTATAGTCCAACTCTTACATCCATACATGACTCCTGGAAAACCATAGATTTGACTAGATGGACCTTTGCTGGCAAAGTAACATCTCTGCTCTTTAATATGCTGTCTAGTTTGGTCATAGGTTTTCTTCCAAGGAGCAAGCGTCTCTTAATATCATGGCTGCAGTCACCATCCACAGTGATTTTGGAGCCCAGGAAAATAAAGTCTCTCTGTTTCCACCGTTTCCCCATCTATTTGCCATGAAGTGATAGAACTGGATGCCATGATCTTCGTTTATAAATGTTGAGTTTTAAGCCAGTTTTTTCACTCTCTTCGTTCACTTTCATCAAGAGGCTTAGATCCTCTTCACTTTCTGCCATAAGGGTGGTGTCATCTGCATATCTGAGGTTATTGATATTTCTCCTGGCAATCTTGATTCTAGCTTGTGCTTCATCCAGCCCAGCATTTCACATGATGTACTATGCTTATAATTAAATAAGAAGAGTGACAAAATACAGACTTGACATAATCCTTTCCCAATTTGGAACCAGTCTGTTGTTCCATGTCCAGTTCTAACTGTTGTTTCTTGACCTACATACAGATTTCTCAGGAGGCAGGTAAAGTGGTTTGGTATTCCCACTGCTTGAAGAATTTTCCAGTTTGTGGTGATCTACACAGTCAAAGGCTTTGGCATAGTCAATAAAGCAGAAATAGATGTTTTTCTGAAACTCTTTTGCTTTTTTGATGATCCGGTGGATGTTGGCAATTTTATCTCTGGTTCCTCTGCCTTTTCTAAATCCAGCTTGAACATCTGGAAGTTCACAGTTCACATACTGTTGAAGCCTGGCTTGGAGAATTTTGAGCATTACTCTGCTAGTGTGCAAGATGAGTGCAATTGTGTGGTAGTTTGAACATTCTTTGGCATTGCCCTTCTTTGCGATTAGAATGAAACTGACCTTTTCCAGTCCTGTGGCCACTGCTGAGTTTCCAAATTTGCTGGCATATTAAGTGCAGCACTTTCACAGCATCATCTTTCAGGACTTGAAATAGCTCAACTGGAATTCCATCACCTCCACTAGCTTTGTTTGTAGTGATGCTTCCTAAGGCCCACTCGACTTCACATTCCAGGATGTCTGGCTCTAGGTGAGTGATCACACCATCATGGTTTTCTGGGTCATGAAGATCTTTTTGTGTATAGTTTTTCTGTGTATTCTTTTTTTTATGCTTTATTTCTTTTTTTTTGCATGTAGATTTATTTTATTTTTTTTAATTTTCATTTTTACTTTATTTTACTTTACAATACTGTATTGGTTTTGCCATGCGTTGACATGAATCCGGAGTATTACTCAGCCATTAAAAAGAATACATTTGAATCAGTTCTAATGAGATGGATAAAACTGGAGCCAATTATACAGAGTGAAGTAAGCCAGAAAGAAAAACATCAATACAGTATACTAAGACATATATATGGAATTTAGAAACATGGTAATGATAACCCTGTATGTGAGACAGCAAAAGAGACACAGATGAATAGAACAGACCTTTGGACTCTGAGGGAGTGGGAGAGGGTGGGAGGATTTGGGAGAATGGCACTGAAACACGTATACTATCTTGCCACCTCTTCTTAATATCTTCTGCTTCTTTTAGGTCCTTACAATTTCTGTCCTTCATTGTGCCCATTTTTGCATGAAATGTTCCCTTGGTATCACTAATTTTCTGGAATAGATCTCTAGTCTTTCCCATTCTATTGTTTTCCTCTATTTCTTTGCATTGATCACTGAGGAAGACTTTCTTATCTCTCCTTGCTATTCTTTGGAAGGCTGCATTCAGATGGGTATATCTTTCCTTTTCTCCTTTGCCTTTTGCTTCTCCTCTTTTCACAGATATTTGTAAGGCCTCCTCAGACAACCATTTTGCTTTCTGCATTTCTTTTTCTTGGGGATGGTCTTGATCACTGCCTCCTGTACAATGTCACGAACCTCCATCCATAGTTCTTCAGGCACTCTGTCTATCAGATCTATTGAATCTATTTGTCACTTCCAATGTAGGAGATTTGACTTTGGTCATACCTGAATGGTCTAGTGGTTTCCCCCACTTTCTTCAATCTAAGTCTGAATTTTGCAATAAGGAGTTCATGATCTGAGCCATAGTCAGCTCCCAGTCTTGTTTTTGCTGACTGTATAGAGCTTCTCCATCTTTAGCTGCAAAGAATATAATAATCAATCTGATTTCAGTATTGACTATCTGGGGATGTCCATGTGTAGAGTCTTCTCTTGTGTTGTGTTGTTGGAAGAGGGTGTTGCTATGACCAGTGAGTTCTCTTGGCAAAACCTCTTAGCCTTTGCCCTGCTTCATTTTGTACTCCAAGGCCAAATTTGCCCATTACTCCAGGAATCTCTTGACTTCCTGCTTTTGCATTCCAGTTCCCTATGATGAAAAGGACATCTTTTTTGAGTGTTAGTTCTAGAAGATCTTGTAGGTCTTCATAGAACTGTTCAACTTCAGCTTTTTCAGCATTACTGGTTGAGGCATAGACTTGGATTACTGTGATATTGAATGTTTTGCCTTGGAAATGAACAGAGATCATTCTATCATTTTTGAGACTACACCAAAGTACCACATTTTGGATATCTTGTGCTAATCACTTCATGGGAAATAGATAGGGAAACAGTGGAAACAGTGGCATACTTTATTTTTTGGGCTCCAAAATCACTGCAGATGGTGACTGCAGCCATGAAATTAAAAGATGCTTGCTCCTTGGAAGGAATGTTATGATCAACCTAGAGAGCATATTAAAAAGCAGAGGCATTACTTTGCCAACAAAGGTCTGTCTAGTCAAAGCTATGGTTTTTCCAGTAGTCATATGTGGATGTGAGAATTGGACTATAAAGAAAGCTGAGCAGTGAAGAATTGATGCTTTTGAAGTGTGGTGTTGCAGAGACTCTTGAGAGTCCCTTGGACTGCAAGGAGATCCAACCAGTCAATCTTAAAGGAAATCAGTCCTGAATATTCATTGGAAGGACTGATGCTGAAGCTGAAACTCTAATAATTTGGCCCCTTGATGCAAAGAACTGACTCACTGGGAAAGACCCTGATGCTGGGAAAAGATTAAAGGCAGGAGGAGAAGGGGATGACAGAGGATGAGATGGCTGGATGGCATTACCTACTCGATGGACATGAGTTTGAGTAAACTCTGCTGCTGCTGCTGTGTTGCTTCAGTCGTGTCTGACTCTGTGCGACCCCATAGACAGCAGCCCACCAGGCTCTGCCATCCCTGGGATTCTCCAGGCAAGAACAATGGAATGGGTTGCCATTTCCTTCTCCAATGCATGAAAGTGAAAAGTGAAAGGGAAGTCGCTCAGTCATGTCCGACTCTTTGCGACCCCATGGACTGCAGCCTACCAGGCTCCTCCATCCATGGGATTTTCCAGGCAAGACTCTGGGAGTTGGTAATGGACAGGGAGGCCTGGCATGCTGCAGTCCATGGGGTCACAAAAATTCGGACACGACTGAGCGACTGAAGTGAACTGAACTGTGCTAATTACTCTACCACATGTAGGAACTAAATTGGGAATCAACATGGTTTCAGTCTCCAAGGAGCTTATAGTTTAGTAGGGATTTGATGCAAAGAGGGATAAAATACGATGTGACAAGTCCTGTAAAGGGGAATACCATGGGAAAGGACTTGAACCAAACTATGGGGGTAGTTGACTACCCCCAACTATGAGAAAAGTACACCTGGATTGAGATTTGAAGCCCAAGGAGCAATTTGGTATAATGGAGTTATTATTTATTATTATAAATAAAAAATAAATAATATTTTAATATCATTCTGCTGGTGAATATTTCAAGCAGAAGAAATAATGCATACAAAAGTCTCAGAGTGAAGTCAAGATGCTATCCCTCAAATGGAAAGAGATGGAGAGGATAAAACTCACTCAGGAGAGTGGGGAGAGTTGAGCTGGAAAGGGAGCCGGGTTCTTCAAGGTGCTTTGAATTGTGTGAAGATGTTTGGGCAGTGGGAGACCACTGAATAGATTTTATGTTCTGAAATATCCCTCAGCCTTCTACAGATAGCTGATATGACAAAAACTTGCTAACTATGGTGATACGGGGTGGAGTTGGACTCATGAAGGAAAAACAGAAGTTGAGGGTAACTCCCAGACTTCAGGCTTGGGTGACTGCATGGATGATGGGGTCATTCATCAAGATAAGGAGGCTAGGAGACTTCCTTGGTGGTCCAGTGGTTAAGACTATACATTTCCACTGCGGGAGGTATGGGTTCCATCCCTGGTCGGGGAACTAAGATTCTGCATTCTGGCCAAATAAATAAATAAATAAAAGATAAAGAGCATGGGAGGAGAATCAGATTTTGACCAGCATTACTTCATTTCTGTTCTGGTTATCTATGGGACATACAAGTGAAGACAGGCATAGAAAGCTGGATTTGTGGGTTTGTTGCTCAGGAGAACAATCTGGGCTGGTGATGTGATATTTTTCAGAACTTCTGGGGAGAATTCTAAATTACCACAGCATATCTCAGAGTCTAATACTTACTTCAGTGTGCCTCAGGAGATATTTTCACTCCTTCCTCCCCCAATTCCCAATTAAAAGGTATTGTCCTGTTGATCCACTACCTTTAATGGTTTCTCAGCTGTGACAGGGCAGGAGAAAAGTGGTTGAAATGGTGAGAGGGAATGTGATTACTCAGGTGGAGTGTACAGAGTGAGAAGCTTACCCAGGGCAACACTCTGAAGACCCCATGATGTTTAGATTCCCACATAAAATCTAGTGGTACTCTAATTTATATACAGTTGGGGGCAGGTGTAGCATAAGGGGCCATTCAGAAGAGGTTAATTGCAGCCTCTTCCTGCAGAGCTACATAAGGTCAGACTCAGCTCTTACTGCCTTTGAGTCTATCCTGGTCAAGGGTGGGAAAAGTAAGCGGTTTCACTTCACCACCAAGTGAGTCTGGATTTAGTTTACTCCCACTGACTTTTGCTTCAAACATTTGTAAACTCAGTACTATGGTAGATTAATGACACCAATGGCTCAATTAATGGCTTTCCTGTATCTAAACCCTTTGCCCTATAACTTTGTAGTCCCATCCTATCTGGATGCTGGACTTGAACACATGACTTATCTTGGTCAATATGATATTTGCAAATGTAATGTAGGCAGGGGCTGAAAAGGTGCTTGTAGGTTTCAATGTCCTCTCTTGAACTTCTGCCTTCCCCATGATGAGCAGACTAGCTTTCTCTTGGACACCTGTTGAAGGCTAGTTCTCTCTTGTCTTAATATTTCCTGTCTCTGTTGCTTGACCTCGGCTGCTGACTTGAGAAGATACTTGGGCTACCCTTTTGGAGAGATGTGGGAGACAGATGGAGGATACCTGTGTTGTTCCAGATGAGGCCATCCTAGAACATCCAGCCTCCAGACTAAGGCTGGTTCACAGTAGATACATGAGTAAGTGCAGCCAAGATCAGGCAAACCTAGCCCAGACTGGCAGAAAGTAGACTCAAATCAACAGAAACAAGTAGACTCAAATCATAAGTCTGTAGATGACCTACAGACTTATGAGTAATAATAAATGGTTATAGCTACAACATTTTGGGATGTTTTGTTACACAGCAAGAACAAACTGATATAGAAATGGTACCTAACTTATGCTCAATCATTCAGCAAACCTTTGTGGGGTAACTGCTTTGCTCCTGAGGGCCTGTGGAAAGCTCTGCAAAGCCTTTCCTACGGACCACTGTACTGGCTGTACTCGCACAATCAAGGTTCTACCTCTGTGTCCTTGTCCAGAGCTTCATATCCTTACTAGAATGTGAGCTGTCTTAATAGTCCGCTGGTTTGGCTGGGGGCTCTTCTCAGCACCCCTACTTGCCGATTTCCATCTTTGAATGGATGAATCACTTGGAATCAGTATACCTCACATAGATTTCTTATTGCCTAGCTGTCCACTGCTTTGCCAACCTGGTCACATTGGACCCGCTTGGTAACAGTGGACACTGGCCTCAAATATGCACCTGTCTATTGCCTTCCTTTGAACATTACAGTGACACCTGGATGAAGAATTCTCTGTAAGTGTTTGTTCCTTGGTCTAGTATGCTGTGGCTCCCATAACGAAGTACCATAGACTGGGTGGCTTCAACAACAAAAATTAATTGTCTCACAATTCTGGAAGCTAGAAGTCTGAGGTCAAGGTGTTGGCAATGTTGGTTTCTGCTGAGTCCTCTCTTCTCGGCTGGTAGACGGCTAACTTCTCCCTGTGTTCTCACGTGGTCCTTTTTCAGTTGTGTCTGTGTCCACATTTTTTCTTCTTATAAGGATGCCAATCATTGGATTTGGACCTACCACAATGTCTTCATTTTAACTTAATTATTTCTTTAAAGACCATATCTGAAATACAGTCATATTTTGAAATACTAGGGGTAAGATTTTAACATATGAACTTCAGAGAGACACCGTTCTCTCCATAACATCCATCATGCTTGAACTTGGCTTTCCTTGTCTCCCTCTGTACTAGGTATCTGAGGTCTGAACTTTGTGGGCCTTCAAGCCACCAAAGCTGTGACAGTTAAGCTTACATGTATATTGCCCCCTACGTAGAGTCTCTTGATCATTGCAGTTTTGAAGTGACAATGCTTCAATTTCTTCTTTTCATGTCAGGGACCCATATGTATGCTCACCAAAAGGAAGTGACCCTGATCTGGGAAGATAGGAGACGATCATGTTCATCTAAAACTTTCTGGGGATACTGATACCCCATGGAGTAGTGGAATAGCATCAGTCTGAAAGCCAGAAGTCCAGAAGTTTCTCTTTCCTTAATTTCACCCCTATGTGCATGTACTTGCGTGCACATGTGTGGGTATACACACATCCATATATACACAAGATGCATACTAAACAAACAAGAGCCATCCCAGGCTTGTGGGCATATACACGTGTGACTATGCAGAGCGCACACACCCATGCACGTAGGAACTCATACAGCCCCAGGCAGTCCCTCCACTATAGACAGCACATAAACAAGTGTGCACAAACACACATGTTCCCAGTTCATAGTGGCTCCTTCTCACCATAAAGTAGGTCCCTGAATTTATCACAATATGGTGTCCAATGTATATCTAAATTTGGAGTCCCTATATGGAGTTCTCCCTCTTGATATATCTAAAATTAAATACTAAGAGAGGGAAAACCCAAGCCGAGAATAGGAAACCATACATACAGATTGCAATCACTACCCAATGTTGCTGGTGAACAGAAATGGATGTTGAACACTGAATGTTAAAAATTGTGTTGAATTAGATAAGAAAATCCCGTGTAGACTTTGTTAATGATTCATAATCAGCTAATAAGCTCATCTTGAGGAGAATAATGATCCGCGGACCTGTTGGCTCGTTTATCACTGTGTTTTACAACATTGGCAAAGAAACTAATTAAATCCCCGCATCATTACAGAGAATCCCTTTTAATAGAGATACAATGATGCACTAGAGGCTACAGATTACACTGCAAATTGTACCAAGAGATTTTGGACAGCGGGTTTTAATTAACATGTGAGCCAGAAGCAGCTCGCTTAAATAATAACCAGCGCTGGAACCATCTGTATGGAGGAGCCAGGCAGTAGGAGGAACCAGGCAGGGACCGAGGCCCGGGAGGTGAGGAGGGCATCAGCTGGGGCTGGGGCTGAGACTGGGACAAGTTTTAGAGTCATGGATCCGGGGAGAGGGGAGAGATTGAGGCAGGATTCAAGTCCAGGAAGGGAGCGGCTTACAAAACCTGGTGCATGTCTAGGTAAAGAAAGGATGCGGCCTTTGCTGAAAAACAGCAGTTGGAAACCAGGTTGATGCTGGTGGCAGAGCCAGATGAGCTCTAGACAACCCTACTTCACCCCCATTTTTTATCTGGAAAAACAAACCTGAGAGAGACCATGGCATGAATGAGCATCCTTCATGGACCACTGTCTGGTGTGGGTTCCATCTCCTGGCAGTTGGCACAGCAAATTGCTACGATCTGCTGCAAGGTGGGGATGGGCTGTGGTAGGTGGGCTAGGAGGGACCCAGTGCTCTAGCTTCTGCCTGGGAGAGGGGACTCCTCAAGTGGCCCAGCCATTGAACCTTTGGTAACTGGCATCCAAGGCTGTTCTCACGTGATCTTCTGGCTTTCAAAGAGAAACCTCGGCAGACAGACAGAAGGAAAATAGGCAAGGAGGCAACTGAATGAAGAATAAAGCAGAGAATTGCCTGGCCATGGTGTGTGCATGCATTCTGAGAAGCGAGTTCTTGGCAAACATAGGGAGAATTTTATCACTTTAAGCGAAAGAGAGGCCTAAGCCACTCCTGCAGAGGCTGTACCTGCAGAGCTTGACTTGCTGAGAGCTCAGGCCTGGGTGGCAACTGCCCGGGTCACCCAGCAGCTGCTTGGCCTTAGCTTGAGTGGCTTGTCATCAATTTCTCTTGGCAGTTCCCAAGTGTGTGTACATTTTGTTCCCTCCTCAGGATCCAAGATTTACTTTCCAGACTGAGAGCCTCATTGCCGAGGTGGCCTGTGCCACAGGCGGCATCACAGTCTTCAAAGAGGCTTTTCTGACAGTTGTGGGGAAGATCAAGTTCCTGCGCAGGCAAGACATGGCAAAAAATTCTCCCCGAATTCATGTCCTCTCAGAGAAAAGAAGCTGAAGGCTTCCTCCACGGAGACTTGTATATTATTATTTTTTTAAGATCAGCAGCAAAATGATTCATAAAACCTTGGAAACAGATTTCGTGTAAAACCTCCAAGAACAATAGCTCATTGTGTACCCAGACTCCCACCCGATATTCTGCCAAAGGCGTGATGCGGGCTCCTTTGAGATGGAGCTGCACCCAGCAGTCATTTTCCAGCTTGCGGTTCTCCTGGGGTTCCATGGCAACACCATGAAGATCAACCCTGCATCCTTCTAGCATCCCCAGGCAGCACTTACCTTTGTGCCCAGGCCCTGGGATGACTGCAGGGCTGGGACACCATTCAGACAGCGGAGGTACTGCCAGCCCCATGCACACTGGCTAAGCTGACACCCTCCACCTTACAATCCCTCACGCCGTCTTTCCATTCTTGAAAGTGAGAGTACTGAGCTACTGGGCCCTCCTCCTCTCTCTTCTCGGCCAGTGGTCACACATCGCAACAGCCTTCCCTTCTTCTCCATCTCCTTACTTACAGTTGGGCCTGTCTCCCACAGTACACATGCCATAGAGCTCAGCCTCGGCATTTTATAGATGAGGAGAGGGAGGCGAATGTCAGAGAAGACAGTGACTATCATCATGATCGTCACAGTGGGGGAGCAGGACCAGAAAGGTCCACTCACTCCCAGGCAGGCAACCAAGTGTGTTCTCTTGCCTCCCTTTCAGCCACCTCTTTGAAACGTCCCAAGGAAACTGGCATAGTGTCTTCCTATCTGGTCTCTCTCTCCCATCCAACTCCCTTCAGCACATCTTTGGGCTCCTGCCATGATCTTGTCACCTTGATTCTGAAGCTATCAGAACCTCCAGCATCACTTATTTATGTCTGGACTCAGGTCCGATGACTTCAGATCTGGAAGGGACTTTTAAGGTTAGCTGATCCAATCTGTTCATTTTGATGGGAAATTGGGGCTCTGGGATGTTGAGGATAGATGGAGGGACTTGGTGGTCTGACTCTTGGGAAGAACAAAAAGTGCTGGGTCCCAGAGATAGGCTTTACTACAAGATTGTTACAAAAGCTTGGGCTCCAAAGCCTTTTATCCTTGGTCTCCAAAATCACTGCTGATGGTGGTTGCAGCCATGAAATTAAAAGACACTTGTTCCTTGGGAGGAAAGCTATGCCAAACCTAGACTTTGTATTAAAAACAAAGATATCACTTTGCTAAAATGGCAGTCCACTCCAGCACTCTTGCCTGGAAAATCCCATGGACGGAGTAGCCTGATAGGCTACAGTCCATAGGGTCGCAAAGAGTCGGACACGACTGAGCGACTTCACTTTCACTTTCACTAACAAAGGTCCATATAGTCAAAGTTATGACTTTTCCATTAGTCATGTACAGATGTGAGACTTGGACCATAAGGAAAGCTGAGTGCCAAAGAATTGATGCTTTTGAAGTGTGGTGTTGGAGAAGACTCTTGCGAGTCCCTTGGACTTCAAGGAGATCAAACTAGTCAACCCTAAAGGAAATCTGTCCTAAATATTCTTTGGAAGGACTGATGTTGAGCTCCAATACTTTGGCCACCTGATGCAAAGAACTGACTCACTGGTAAAGACCCGGATGCTGGGAAAGATTGAAAGCAAAAGGAGGAGATGGCAGAGGATGAGATGGTTAGATAGCATCACTGAGTCAGTGAACATAAATCTGAGTAAACTCTGGGAGACAGTGAAGGACAGGGGAGCCTGGCATGCTGTAGTCATAGGGTCACAAAGGATTGAACAGGACTTAGTGAATCAACAGCATTACAAAGCTGCTCCTGGCTTTGACCAACAGAAGCAGGGAAGGTGGCTGCTACCCCAGCTGACCCCAAACCTGGAACAGTGGAGAAGGGAGGCCCTGTTAAGTTTCTCTGTTGTGGTGCCTGTGGATCAGTGTCCCCCTCCCTTCTCCCTACCAGAGCCCGGGCTGACCAGCGATTCCTGCCAGAGCCCTGCCTTGCAGAGCAAGCAAGAAGCTGGTGGTGGTGGGACTCTGGAGTCAGCCAGACCAGGGTTTGAATCCCAGTCCCACCCCTTAACTCAGCACCAGTTTAGTCACTATGATCAGTGGAGTGTGGGAGCTGGCTCATGAGAGCTGCTGCTTACATTTTAGGAAATTTGTGAACCAGTTGTTAAACACAGCCATCATTATAAAGATCAGATGATATAAACTTACAATTAAATAAATTATGTTTAAAACAAAGGCAATCAACACTAAAAATGACATCATTTTCTAATTCTTTTATAAATGGCAACCCACTCCAGTGTTCTTACATGGAGAATCCCAGGGACGGGGGAGCCTGGTGGGCTGCTGTCTATGGGGTCGCACAGAGTTGGACACGACTGAAGCGACTTAGCAGCAGCAGTCTAGAAATAGTATCCTGGAGGCACTTTCTGTCTACTGGATCAGTCTGGAGGAAGTCTCCACATGGTGCGTTACCCCGTGTCTCTTTCCAATGCTGTATTGAGTGATGTCATGTTTGTGCTTGGTATCAGCAGTGGTGGGAGTATCTGTACCAGGCAAATTGGCCAACAGCACATATCCTGGCTTTCTCTTTTACCTTCTTTCTTTTTTTTTTTTTTTTTTTTTGGGATAGCTGGTTTGTTAACCTTTACCAGCACAACTCTGATTATATTTGACTCTTCAGACAACCCAACAAGGTAGGGATTCTTGTTCTTTAGAGGTTTATGGGTGAAATGATATCTCCAAGGTCACAGCTGGTGGGTTTTAGAGCCCGGAACTGGGCTCACTCATGTTTATGGCTCCAAGACAAGGGCTTTCCTCTTTCCACTTTCATTTTTAGATTTAGCGGTGTGTGACTTCATTGTTGCTTCCTTCCAGGCCCCACAGGCAGGGGTCTTTCTGACCAGCTGTGATGCAGGGACTGCAGTGTGGCTACAGTCGTGGTGCAGGTGGCTGTGGGTCCAAGCGCGGTGGCAGAGGTAAGGTCTGGAGGAAAGTGCATTTGTGGAGGGGGAGCCCAGCCACAGAGGGAAGGAGTGCCTGGATTGAAAACCCCGTCCTTGGCCACTCTCTGTGGATGCTTGAGAACAGTCTAGAGCCTTGGATTTCCCGTTATTACAGTTAGTGGGCTTCCTAGGTGGCGCTAGTGGTAAAGAACCCGCCTGCCAATGCAAGAGACATGAATTTGATCCCTGAGTCAGAAAGATCCCCTGGCAGGGGCATGGCAATCCACTCCAGTATTTCTGCCTGGAGAATTCCATGGACAGAGGAGCCTGGAGGGCTACAGTCCATGGAGTCACAAAGAGTTGGGCACAATTGAAGTGACTTAGCACACACACATGCAGCAGGGATAACTCCACCTCACCCAAATTCTTGGTTTGAGAATTAAGTGAATATTCCCAAAGCACCAGGCTTGGTGTTGCCCACAGTAAGTACAAATGAAACAAATGTTTCCTTTTCTCTTGCTCTCTCCTCCACCCTCCCTCCCTCTCTCCTTCCCTCCACTCCTCCATCCTATCAAATCCTCTATTGTCATCAATGGCACCCCACTCAGTACTCTTGCCTGGAAAATCCCATGGACGGAGGAGCCTGGTGGGCTGCAGTTCATGGGGTCGCGAAGAGTCAGAGACGACTGAGCGACTTCACTTTCACGCATTGGAGAAGGAAATGGCAACCCACTCCAGTGTTCTTGCCTGGAGAATCCCAGGGATGGTGGAGCCTGGTGGGTTGCCGTCTATGGGGTCACACAGTCAGACACAACTGAAGCGACTTAGCAGCAGCAGCAGCAGCAGCAGCAGCAGCAGCAATCATCCAGGCCAGCGTGGCACAGGATGCTTCCCTCTAGAGATGAGAGCTTTTGTTTCTTGGTCCACATTCTGTCTCACCACAGGGGCAACTTGGTGCTGTTCCTTCCAGCTGGTGGGATCTTGTGGTGCTGCAGGGTTCTTAAAGCCAGAGAATAGAGAAGGTAAGAGAAATCACAAGAAACTGAAAGATAGGGAGCCAAGGACACCCACAGCCCCATCCTGCCGCCTTCAATCCCCTGCCCCATACCCCACTTTGCAGAGCCCATTGGTGCACCCCATCTTGAGGCATCACTACAGCTGCCACCGAGGTCCCAGCCAGCAAGCTGAGGCCTTCTAGGGCTTCCTCCACATGCAGAGGCTGATTGCTGGGGACCCACATTCACCATCGTGTGGCTGGAGGCCTCCTGCCACGTGTCCCCTCTCCTCCGGTTCTCAGCGTAAACCTATCCATGCCCAGCTCCCTTCCTCCCACTCAGACGACAGAAATGCCCCACCAACTCTGAGCACAGGCCCTGCATCCAACCCCCGCTGGGCACCCCCACCCAGGCTGTTTGGCCAGTCCCCTCCTCCTGCCTCATGGCGCCAACCTCATCCTTCCCCTCTCTCTCTCTCCTGATATTCCTTCTAGGATTATGAATAAATAGGACATTTTTTTCATCTAAAAATAAAAGTCCTTCCCTCAGCCCAATGATTATCCCTGTTGCCTGTTTTTCTCTCCTTTTCAGAGCCAGATTCTTGGAGGGGCAGCCCATCTCCACCTCCTTGTCTCTCCCTCTCTCTCTCCCCACCAGGCTCATCCTTGCTTACACAGAAACCCATCTCATGAGGGCCTTCATGTTGCTTCAGCTGCTTCTAATGGCTATTTTCAGCCTTTCCAGGGTTTCTCTGAACTACCGGACACCCTCTTGGTTGCCCTCTCCTGCCTAGAGTCCAGTATCGTTGGGTCTCCTCTTGTAAATCCTGGTTCTTCCCAGGCTCCTCTGCCTCAGCCCTTCCAGCACTTTCAATATTGGGGATCCTTGAAGCACTGCTCTCAGCTCTCCTCTCTTTACTCTTTGCCCCCCTCTCTGAGACCTCTCATCCCCCACCCCAGGGGCCTCAGCTCCCGTTGGCCTTCTGATGACTTAGCAACCTAGGTTTCTCACTTGAGCTTTAGACTAGCATGATTCCTCAGTGACACTCAACAGCTTAAACTCAATAGATCTGGAAAGCTATCATTTACCCCTTAAATCTCCACTTCCCTCTAAATTCTGCTCAGTACCAGTATCTTTCCAGGTACCCATGTAAGAAACCTGAGTGTTATCCAAAATTCCTCTTTCTTTTCTCCTCTAACATACTACCCACTTCAATTACCCACTTTGATTCTACCTCTTAAAAATCCTTCAAAATCTTCCCTGGTGGTCCAGTGGTTAAGAATCCACCTTACAGAAGGAAATGGCCACCTACTCCAGTATTCTTACCTGGAGAATTCCACGGACAGAGGAGCCTGGCCAGCTAAAGTCCATTGGGTTGCAAAGAGTTGGACACGACTGTTCTTTCCAGGTACCCATGTAAGAAACCTGAGTGTTATCCAAAATTCCTCTTTCTTTTCTCCTCTAACATACTACCCACTTCAATTACCCACTTTGATTCTACCTCTTAAAAATCCTTCAAAATCTTCCCTGGTGGTCCAGTGGTTAAGAATCCACCTTACAGAAGGAAATGGCCACCTACTCCAGTATTCTTACCTGGAGAATTCCACGGACAGAGGAGCCTGGCCAGCTAAAGTCCATTGGGTTGCAAAGAGTTGGACACGACTGAGTGACTAACACGACTACTTGATAGACCAGGGTCAGTCCCTGGTCAGGGAACTAAGGTCCCTCATGCCCTGGAGCAGCTAAGTCCGTGTGCCCCAGCTAGAGAGCCCGTGTGCTGCAGTGAAAGATCCTTATGACACAGGGAAGGTCCTGCACGCCGCAACTAACTCCTGATGCGGTCAAATACATACATTAACTTTTAAAATCCTTCAAATTCTTCTACTTCTCTCCTGCCCTGCCCAGCCCCTCTCATTTCTCACTCAGAGTCCAGTTGCCCCTAAACTAGTTTCCAGTGTCAACTTACAGCCTTTCTGATTCATTAGGATGCAGATCATTGCTGTGTGAAATTCTTCAGTGAGATGCTCCAGCTTTGGGGGTGAGCCCCAGACTCCCTATCAGGGAATACAGGCCCCTCCGATTTCAGCCCTCCCACCTCCTCACCCTTGTCTCTTCTTTCTTACCCCTTCAGACCTTTGGCTCTAATTGTGTTAAAAAG